>CM060324.1:3484631-3497131 GCA_030674155.1 Stramonita haemastoma
GGATTCAGCCCAAACACCTGCTCGCGATCACCCCAATTACGCCCCTCTGTACAAGGTGAGAGAATTTATCGATCTCATTCAACCCTTGTTCAGAAGCAATTATCTCCAGGACGCGAGTTAGTGTTGATGAAGCGTGATCGGCATAAAGGCAGAATTTTCTTCAAAAAAACATCCCTGCAAAGCCGACCAAGTGGGGCATCAAGGGTGGGAGTGTGGATTCAAAGACAGGGTATTTTGGGGCATTCGACATCCACACTGGCGGGCTAGTCGCCACAACACCCTCAGCTGGGGCATGAAGTTGTGATAAACTGGTTTCCCCGTTTTACAACCAGAACAGGCACCTGTACTTCAACCATTTCTTACAAGCGTCCCCTGATACACACCTGGCCCAGAATGGGCCCTACGCCTGTGGGAGGGCAACCAACCCGCAAGGGGTTGCCCCAGGAAGCAAAGAGCCAGCTGCAGGAGAAGGGAGAGTTGGTACAGGTGCAGAGGGGCTCACTGATGGCCACTGTCTACAAAGACAACAGACAGGTCTGTCTTTTGAGCACCAACCAGCCGCCAGGTATGACGACCGAGGACGGAAAGGTGACGCCCACTGTCATTGCCCAGTACACCAAGTACATGGCAGGTGTGGATAGGTCAGACCAGCACCAGGCCTGCTACCCTGTGGGCCATCAGAACAAAAAGTGGTGGCGCTACATCTTCCACTCTCTCCTCAACCTGTGCATCGTGCAGGCCTTTCTCACCTGGGAGGCGTCGCCCCATGACCCCACGCCTAAAAAGTCCTACGACCACCTGTGGTTTCGCGCTGACATCGCTAACCAGCTTCGCGCCGGCTTCACCAGCAGGAAGCGCAAAGCCGGACAGAGCAAGCTGGTCTGTGACCCCCCCATCGCTGCACGCTCCCTCGACCTCCACAAAGTGCAGAGGATCGAGGGCCGGCAGAGGCAGTGTCGGCAGTGTGCCAAGGTCGGCCGTCTGACCTCCAGGGGCTGGCCAGTGGAGACGTCCTACATGTGTTCCTTCTGCCAGGTGCCCCTGTGCTGTCGTCGGAAAGAATGTTTCCGCGACTATCACAGCCTGAACGAAGCCCAGTAGTCCAAAACTTTTTTTTTCTTCTTTTTTTTGGTTTTTTGTTGTTGTTGTTTGTTTGCATACCTGTGTTTCTTTGGTGACATTTATGACTGTCATGTGTAGTAGTCAGTGTGTAGAGACTGACAATATATCTGACAATCATAGACCATGTGTAATGTATCTGACAATCATAGACCATGTGTAATGTATCTGATAATCATAGACCATGTGTAATGTATCTTACAATCATAGACCATGTGTAATGTATCTGACAATCATAGACCATGTGTAATGTATCTGACAATCGTAGACCATGTGTAATGTATCTGACAATTGTAGACCATGTGTAATGTATCTGACAATCATAGACCATGTGTAATGTATCTGACAATCATAGACCATGTGTAATGTATCTGACAATCATAGACCATGTGTAATGTATCTGACAATCATAGACCATGTGTAATGTATCTAACAATTGTAGACCATGTGTAATGTATCTGACAATCATAGACCATGTGTAATGTATCTGACAATCATAGACCATGTGTAATGTATCTGACAATCGTAGACCATGTGTAATGTATCTGACAATTGTAGACCATGTGTAATGTATCTGACAATCATAGACCATGTGTAATGTATCTGACAATTGTAGACCATGTGTAATGTATCTGACAATTGTAGACCATGTGTAATGTATCTGACAATTGTAGACCATGTGTAATGTATCTGACAATCATAGACCATGTGTAATGTATCTGACAATTGTAGACCATGTGTAATGTATCTGACAATTGTAGACCATGTGTAATGTATCTGACAATTGTAGACCATGTGTAATGTATCTGACAATTGTAGACCATGTGTAATGTATCTGACAATTGTAGACCATGTGTAATGTATCTGACAATTGTAGACCATGTGTAATGTATCTGACAATCATAGACCATGTGTAATGTATCTGACAATTGTAGACCATGTGTAATGTATCTGACAATCATAGACCATGTGTAATGTATCTGACAATTGTAGACCATGTGTACACTATCACAGACACTTTGTACAGCTGTAAATAGCTCGGACTAAAAAAAACACCCCCCAAAACACCCTCCGACAACATACACTGCATATTATTGTGTACCGACTTTTGTTTCAACAGTGACAATTGACAGTAGTTGTATGACAGTTGTGTGACATCCAGTGGGCCCTATACTGCAAAGCTGCGCCTCTAGGGAATGGTAGGTCATTTTTTTTATTCCTACACTAACAAGCAACATGAGCATGGTGTGTGTGTGTGTGTGTGTGTGTGTGTGTGTTTTCATGTGTGGAAATGATTTTCACCCCAAAACTGCCACAAATTTGGTAATATTTTGGTGACAGTGACATGGCATCCTCCTCCCAGACACAACAAATAGAGTACAAGTTACAGTATGTTGTCTTATAAAGCCACCTGTCGAGATTCATTCTTGTAAACATTCAAACACCATCAAAATGAATGAAGGTTTACAGCTACCCGATTTTAGCCCAAAGTAATGAAAGAATGTGAAATCTAGGGGCAAATTGTGTTCAGAGTATCTGAATGCAAGAGGGTTAAGCAAAACATCACAGGATTTTGTGATTATGGGGGTGTACTTATACCACTTCCTCTCACGTCTGGCTTCTTACCACAGAACTAAAACTTCTCTCCTTTGAAGGAGCACATGGCCACAAGGGCAGCACCATTTTTGTTGTATCCCTGTCTCTGGGTGTGTTTGTTGAAAAGGAATGACTTTCAGCAGTAAAAGTGCTGAGGATAACAGCACCCAGACCTCCACTCCAAAACCTAATAGATGAAGGGAAAGTGGGTTCAGGAAAGAATCGAACCCATAACCTCTCCTCTTCTAAGAAGGAAGGTGGCAGGACGGTTCACACATTCACCTGCCTAACAAGTGTGATGGTGCCGAGAGGTAAGGAATAGACAGGTTAGGGAAAGAGCGGAACAACAACTCTCAAGCAACAATTCTCAAGCAACAAATTGGGCAACAGAAGACTCAGGGGAAGACGGTAGCCGGCTGGTCATTCTTTATTTGTTACTCAGCATTCAGGTACAGGTGAAGACCATCTTATGAAGAAGACAAAACCTCTAACTTAAGGATGCTTATTTAAAGATACAAAGTGTCTCACAATTTACAGGTGTCAGAAAACAGTAGTACTGCACATCGATAAAATTGCATGGAATATTATCTAATCAAGTCTCCTGTCGCGCTAAGTCTAGCACACTACATCTAGCATACAAACAATATTATTTACAAAATCTCTTACTCATTCACACACACACACACACGCACGCACGCACACACACATGCATACATACATGGGAGATAACTCCCTGTCGCGCTGTCTCACACGCTAGCTCTACCGGTACTAGATCTACTGCGCCTGGCTACACAAGTAAACCATGAGGTGCTGGGTTTGATTCCAGCCTTGCCCTTTCTTCCCAGTTTGATGAGAAAATCAAACTGAATGTCAGTGTCCTTCAGATAAAACTATATATTTAAACTGAGGCCACATAATGATGTGAACGCAAGCAGAACATCTTGCACACACATTAAAAACCCATTCTGCCTTTCGGAAGAGTAAGCCATTTCATGTGGATAGGAAGGGATGACAGAATTTCAGAAGCGCATGCACACAGGTGTCATATTTAGACACCATTCCTGAAGTTAGTCAGACTGCAGCTACCTGAATGGTGTAGGGAGAAAAAAAAACCCAGTCACATACACATAAATCTCACCTTAGGTGAACCTCAGAGCTCTATCCTTAGAACATCAACAACAAAAAGAATGAGGAAATAAAAGACAGGTGCATTATGTCTAGACCACTGATGAAGGTAAAGATTTAAAAAAAACAAAACAAAGAAAACAAAAAGGGTAAAGGTGTCCCATAACCTGTGTGGCTGTAGGGGAGCAAGTTATCAGAGACCTTAGCTTCTCTAGGGGCCAGCATATTGAGGGCGGCGCCCATCTCCTCTCCCTTGCTCTTCTACCTTCCCTGAACCTAAAGAGGGCAGGTACCCATTTACAGCAGGGTGAACTGGGGAACTGTACTGAAACCAAGGCACACAAATGGTCACCCATCTTCTTGGTAACCACGCTCAATGCTGCTCAACCTTAGTTTGGGGAAAGCCAGTGCTCTGACCACTGAGCTATCCTGTCCTCTGATCAAGGGGTATGGTTAATACAATACATACATTTCAATGATTGACTGATGTTTGTTTCAGTTTTTCTTCAGAGTCAATGAAAGCCAGCAAGCCATGCTGAGGCAGAGGAAGAAACAGCAGAAAGTTGCAGACACTGCAGAGGCTCTTGAGAGTTACGCTGTGAGTACTGTTATATAATCATCATCATCATCATCATCATCATCATCATCATCATCATCATCATCATCATATGATGATGACCATGATGATGATATAATTATAATAATAATAATAATAATAATAATAATAATAATAATAATAATAATAATAATAAATAATAGTAATAGTAATAGTTATAATAGTAATAATAATAAGTGGAATTTATATAGTGTTGAATCTTGCAAAGCAAACAAATCGACATGCTTAAATGTATACTCTGTGTTTTGAAAATGAATGAGAATAGTTTCTGTGGTGCATGCCCTGAGCTGAGTTGCTTGTGTGTGTGTGTGTGTGTGTGTGTGTGTGTGTGTGTGTGTGTTTGATTTGATTTTGTTTTTTATATCAAGGATTATGGAATAAGCACTCTTGTGCTTTTTTTCATCCAGTCCTCATGTATATGCAGTTTTGTAAATGTCATCTGTTCCCACCGGCACATGATGGCCTACTCTTACGAAAAGTGGAACAGGATTTAACGTGTGTGCAAGGTGTTCTGCATGTGTTCGCACATGGGGCCTCGGTTTAAAGTCTCATTCAAAGGACTTTTGGGGAGAGTGGAGTCAGCACTGATGTTAACTCCAGGAGAAAAATCTCCTCGACCGGACTTGAACCTGGGTCGTCAAATTGCCAGCACAGTGTTCTGACCACTAGGCTATCCGTACGTGTGTGTGTGAGTGTGTGCTTGTGCTTACATGGATGCATGTGCACACACTGTGGCTATAGATTTACATTGAAACATGTATGTAAATCCTGCACCTGCAAGTACATTGTATATTATATTATATATCATATATTATGTGTGCAGAGTTTCCTGACCTGGCTGGAGGACTGTCTGTTTTCCCAGCTGTACCCATCAGCAGCCTTCGCCCGCCGTACCCTGAGTCTGTCCATCCTCTGTCTCCTCTCTGAGCAAATCCAGGGGGTGAGTTGTCTCTGTCTGTCCTTCCTCTGTCTCCTCTCTGAGCAAATCCAGGGGGGTGAGTTGTCTCTTTCTGTCCTTCCTCTGTCTCCTCTCTGAGCAAATCCAGGGGGGTGAGTTGTCCTTCTTAGTTGTTCTTCCTTAGGAGATGGGATAACATAATGGTTAGAACATTGCGCTTGCAATTTGACGACCTGAGTTCGACTCCCGTTCAAGGGGATTTTTGCCCTGGAGTTAACATCAGTGCTGACTCCACTCTCCCCAAAAGTCTTTCGGATGAGACTGTAAACCGAGGCCCTGTGCGCGAACACACGCAGAACTTCTTGCGCACACGTTAAATCCTATTCCACTTTTCGTACAAGTAGGCCATTGTGTTGTGTGCCGTAGGGAATAGATGACAATTTTTACAAAACAGCATACACAGGGGGACTGGATGAAAAAAAGCATATGAGTGCTTATTCCATTATAAAAGAATAAATAAATAAATAAAAATAAATTCTGGCCATTGAGAATGGTTACCTGGTGGATAGGTGACTGTTTTTGCACATTGGCTTCAGTACAGTCCCCCAATTCAACCAGTAGAAAATGGGTACCTTTCCTCTTTAGGGACAGCGAAGGTAAAGCAGCGAGGGAGAGGAGATGGGCACCGCCCTCAATATGCTGGCCTCTAGAGAATCCGAGGTCTCTGACATCTCACTCTCAAATGACCATATAGGTTATGGGTCACCTGTACTTTGTTTTGCTCCCTGACAACCATGTAGGTTATGGGAACACCTTTACATTATTTTATTTTATTTATTTATTTTTATTTTATTTTATTCTTTTATATCGAGGATAATGGGATAAGCTTTCATGTGCTTTTTTTCATCCAGTCCCCGTGTGTATGCAGGTGTGTAAATATTGTCATCTGTTCCTATCGGCACACAATGACCTACTCTTACAAAAAGCTGAACAGGATTTAACTTGTGTGCGCAAGATGTTCTCTGTGTGTTCGCACATGAGGCCTCAGTTTACAGTCTCATCCGAAAGACTTCTGGGTAGGTGACTATTTGTGCACCTTGGCTTCAGTATAGTCCCCCAGTTCACCCAGTAGAAAATGGGTACCTTTCTCTTTAGGGTCAGGGAAGGTAAAGCAGCGAGGGAGAGGAGATGGGCACTGCCCTCAATATGCTGGCCTTTAGAGAATCCTCTTTAGAGAATGTGCGTGTGCATGTGTGTGTACATTCGAATTTGCTAAAACTATAAATGGTTATTGAGTGCTTGTGTGTTGTATAGATTGATTGCAAGTGCTTTGATTTGTTTTTACAAGATATAGTGCTATATAAATTCCATGTATTATTGTTATTATTATCTCTGACATCTCGCTCCCTAACAACCATACAGGTTATGGGAATGCCATTACCTTTTTTATATGAATTTTGACTTTACTGACTAACTGGATATTTGCGGTTCACAGACACAGACCCCAGGGGGTACAGACCTCTGAGAGGTGTGACAGTGAATCATGTGCACACACTGCTGGAGTGTCTGGCTGACACGTTTGAGGAGAACAAAGAGGCGGCCTTCAGGCTGCTGTTGGTGTGCACCTCCCTGAACCCTGACCTCCTGGTGAGTGAGATAGAAAGAAAATGTACAGCTTCTGTCCTCACATAAGTTTGGAGTGTTGTGTGTTTCCTGTCTCGTCTTCAGGAGTTTTTCACTATTTGTGTTGCTGCTGGTTTATTTGCCTTAAGGAATGAAATGACTGGATGAGGTGACAGCCCTGATACATGGGTCAGGAGTGTGTGTTCATCATGCTGTGTGTGTTGGCAGACAGCAGACATGGGACATGATCTGCACTCAGCAGCTATGCAGCTTGCTGTCAGCACAAGGCCTCAGGACTGCGCCACTGCTGCCTATGTCTTCAGACTGCTGCTGCAGCAACAGCCAGGGGCCGTCAGCAGCAGCAGCAGCATCGTGCTGCAGTCATGTGGTCAGCAGCCTCCACACACTCCTGCCCCCGTCCTGAGGGAAGAGACTGGAGTGCAGGGAACTGGGGGGTGTGGGGGACAATTAGCAGGTGACGTTTTTGGTTGTTGTTTTTTTTTTTGGGGGGGGGGGGTCATTATATAAACATAATATGAAAATTTGCCTTTATAATTGTCCCATTTTTCATTTTATTTTATGATATAATCATAATATGAAAATTTGCTTTTATAATTGTTCCATTTTTCAAGATTTATGTTTATGATATAATCATGATATGAAAATTTGCTTTTATGGTAGTTCCATTTTTCGTTTTATTTGTATGTTATAATATGAAAATTTGCTTTTATAATTGTTCCATTTTTCAAAATTTATTTTTATGATATAATCATGATATGAAAATTTGCTTTTATAATTGTTCCATTTTTCATTTTATTTTTATGATATAATCATAATATGAAAATTTGCTTTTATAATTGTTACGTTTTTCATTCTATTTCCATGATACAAACATAACACAAACATACTTTCCCTTCAAACAGTGGCCCCAGACACAGGGACTGAAGAAGCCTCAGACCCCAGGGAGGAAGAACTGAGGCAGCTGATGGCAGACCTGAGGATGGACATCACCAACAACACCAACAACAGCAGCAACAACACCAACAACACCACCAACACCAACAACACCACCAACAACAACACCAACAACAACACCAACAGCAGCAGCGATGTGTCAGCCACCCTGCATCTGCTGCGGTCGTTGTTGCTGTTGCTGGTGGAGCAGGTGGCTGTGGCCCGCGCCAGCCTCATTGTGGCCGCCGCCAACCGCCCCATGTATCCCACACTGCACTGCATCCGCTACATCCTGGATGGCGTCAGCTACAAGTGAGATTGTTCTTTTGGTGGTAGCATTTTGTTGGAGTTGGTATTTTAGGGGTTTTTTTTACTTATGGTAGTGTTTCTGAGATTAGTTTTGGTTGTTGTTTTTTTTAGATCTGGAGAATGTGTGTGAGTATGTGTCTGTGTATGTATATATGTATATATGTATATATGAATGTACCTATATATATATATATATATATATATATATATATATATATATATATATATATATATACATACATACATACATACATACATACATACATACATACATACATACATACATACATACATACATATATATATATATGTATATATGAATGTACCTGTGTATGTATGTATGGGAGTGAGGTGGGGGGGGGGCATGTACAAGCGTGCATTCATGTGTCTTTTTTTTTTTCATTGCATGTCGTATTTGTTTTTTTTCATTGTTCAGTGTCTTTTTATATGGTTTTGTTTTTTTAAAATGATTTTTTGTTTGTTCCTTGGCTAGTGCTTTACGGTTCTTTGAGGTTCACCAATGGTAAGATCTATGCATATGCGACCATTTTCCCCCCTCCATTTAGGTAGCCACATTCCAGCCTCAGGGATGGTATCTTAACACAACACCTGTGTGCATGCTGGGGTTTTTGTTTGTTTGTTTTTTATACCACTTTATGTCACAGCAGATTTCTCTGCATGAAATTCGGGCTGCTCTCCCTGGGAAGAGCGTGTCGCCACAAGTGCAACGCCTACCCATTATTTTTTTCCTCAGGGATGGTGTCTAAGCACGACACCTGTGTGCATGCTGGTGTTTTTTTTAATATTTATGTCATCTGCTCCTACCAGCACATGATGGCCTGCTCTTCCGAAAGGCAGAACGGGGTTTTAACGTGTGCGCAAGATGTTCTGCGTGCGTTCGCACACGGACCTCGGTTTCTAGTCTCATCTGAATGAGATGTGTCATGTGTTCCTGCCGGCACAGAATGGCCTACTCTTCCAATAGGTTGAACAGGTTTTTAATGTGTGCACAAAATGTTCTGCGTGCATTCACATAGAGAGCCTCAGTTTATAGTCTCATCCTTAGGACTTTGACTCAGTTTGATTGTTTCATGGTTCAAACTGGGAGAAAGGGCAAGGATGGGAATCAAACCCAGAACCTCACAGTTAACTTGCTGGCAGGCAAGCAAACGTCTTAACCATCCCACCACCTTTCTCCTTACATTGATTGGAAATGCCCAGGTCCCTGAGGGAGGAGGAGAAACCCCTGTGGGCAAAGTTTGTCACCTGTCTTCTACACACCTGTCTGCACCTGGCTGAGGTGGTCTCCCCTGTGGTGCAGAACTCCTCACCAGAGGGCAATGTACCAGAGGAGGCAGTGCTGGGTATGTAGTGTTTAGACAATACTAGGTATGTCATGTGTAGACAGTGCTTGTGTATTTTGTGTGTATTCGTAATGACAGTCAGCTGTACATATTTGCAAATATGGCCATTAAAGAAAAACCACAACATCAGCTACATGTTCAGAACAGGAGTACCAGGTGGCACAGATGGAATCTGGCTGTCTCATCCCAAAAACATGTTGAAAAAAGTAATGTCCTAAGAATATTTTGACTTGGAACAAATGGAAAACTGCTATGAAATGACCCGTGTGTGTATTTAGTGATCATTCTTCAAAAGGTATGTATGTACCCACTGTCATAAAGTTGCGTTAAAGTAAATTTCAGATGATTGCAAAAATTTCCTGCGAGAAGCATGAAGCTGTGTCCTGCCAAGTGGATTTACCTGTATGCACTAACATTTTATTTATTTTGCATAAAAGTAGTACATACTTTACCTTTTACTTTACCTTATGTCTGTGCTACACACATATGCATACACATATATACACAACCAAAAGTACAAACACCACAAAACACACACATACACACACACTTACAGACACACACATACACGTACACACGCATGCACACACACACGCACACACCCATGCACGCACACACACACACACACACACACACACACACACACACACACACACACACACACACACACACACACACACACACACATATATGTATATAATTTAACAGTCGTCAACCATGCAAAGACTTGTGTAAATGTTTTCACGTCAAGAAGAATCAATACACTATTTTATAGAATGAAACTAAATGCATTGATAACCAAGTTCAGCAAAAATGGTAAATGTCTGTGTGGTGAGAATATCACTAATACTCATATACTTTTTGACTGCAAGAGTGTAAAGCCTTTCATGCCCCATTTTTCTGAAAACTCCCTCACCAGCATATTCAGTAATTTAAAATTGGCATTTGAAATTGTAAAGGGTCTATATCACAGTCCCATAGGACATTTGCTATAGTTACATTAACGTTAATGAGTTCTTATATTTCTGTTATTTCTATTGCATAACCAAGTTTCTTTGTGGGCTGTATTTGTTTTTTTGGGGGGGGAGGGTGACACATGTTTTTGAGGTTTTTTTGTTGTTTTTTTTATCTTCTTCTCCACCGTCAATTATCACTAAAAATGAACAGACATAAAATTGAAGACAACAACACATTCACTCACTCACACACTCACTCACCCACCCACCCACACTCACTCACTCCCTCACTCAGCACTGTATATCTCCCCCAGGTCCAGGCTTGAAGTTTGACCAGGCCATGATGCTGGCGGTGGAGGAGAGTGGGCAGAGGGTGGCCCTGATGCCCGAATACCTGGTGGTCTGTTGCTGGCGCAGCATCAAGGAGGTCTCCCTGCTGCTGGGACACCTGTCTCTGCACCTGCCCCTCTCCCAGCCACCTGCCTGCCAGGGACTCTTGACTTTTCCGCAGGTAAGGGAGGGGCCGGGATAGCTCAGTGGTCACAGTGCTTGCTCCCCCAGCTAAAGTTTTCGTAAGAGTAGGCCATTGTGTGCTGGTGGGAACAGATGACATGATTTACAAAAACTGCATACACATGAGGACTGGATGTAAAAAAGCACATGAGTGCTTATTCCATTATCCTCGATATAAAAGAATTTTTTAAATTTTAAATAATTTTTTTAAAGAGTTAAGAACCTTGGAGCTCTAGCTGAGAATCAAAACAAAAAAAAAAAGAAAAAAAAAGAAAGGGGTTTGAACCATGGCCTTGTTTTTGAAGTATGTGTGCTCCAAGACCAGCTGTCCACACAGTGCAGAGGGCATTGGGAGTTTTGCACCTGCAAGAGTAAAACAACATTATTGATAGAGGGAGATTTAAAGACAACATTTATCCATAAGAGAGAGCATGTATTGTATAAAAAAAAGTTGTGACTGCTGTGCATGTGTGTGTGGATTACTTTGTATAATTTGTGAATGCTGCTGTGTTTCAGAGGTTGGCTTCATGTGTGGAAATGAGTGGATAAGTACATGGGAGCATGTGCATGTGAGGGGCTGTGTGCATGCATTACATGCATTATAGCTTACTCCTCAAGTATTTCCTTTTATTGTGATTGTTTACTGAGACAACTGCATGTCACTTAGGAGAGAGACAGTGTGCACCACAGCAACTGTCTTCAAGTTGGTTACACGCAAAATTTGACACTTTCATGTACCACTTTTATGTACCTTCTGTGAGGTTTTGGCTTTTCTTTCGTTCCTCAGCTAGAGCTGTGAGGTTCACCAATGGTGAAATGTTTGCGTGTACAACCGTTTTTGCCCACCATCAAGGTAGCCACATTCTGACTTCAGGGATGGGTTTTTAAATATACTTTTCCATTCTGTTTGTTTATTTTTTATTCTTTCTTTTTTTCCGAGGATAATGGAATAAGCACTCATGCTTTTTTACATCCAATCCCCGTGTGTATGCAGTTTTGTAAATTTTGTCACTCATTCCCACCAGCACACAATGGCCTGCTCTTACGAAAAGCAGAACAGGTTTTAACATATGCGCAAGATGTTCTGTGTGCATTCACACACAGGGCCTCAGTTTCTAGTCTCATCTGAAGGACTTTTAGGGGCAGTGGAGTCAGCACTGATGTTAACTCCAGAGGAAGAATCCTCTTGAACGAGATTCGAACTGGGGTCAGCAGATCACAAGCACATCACTCTGACCACCAGGCTCTCCATGTGTTGCTGTGTTGTCTGTGGCACTGCAGATGGAGAGGATGGGGGCGTACTTCAAGCAGCAGCTGATGGAGTCCCTGCACAGAGGGGCCTTTGAGCTGGCCTACGCTGGATTCATCATGATGTGCCAGAGGCTCTGGAAGTGAGTGCCTCTCTTTTTTTTTCCTTTTTTTTTCCT
>CM060324.1:3504631-3527131 GCA_030674155.1 Stramonita haemastoma
CAATCATTGATATACATGGTGCACTACATATAAATACCATACAGTAGTAGTAGTAGTAGTAGTAGTAGTAATAGTAGTAGTAGTAGTAATAGTAGTAGTAGTAGTAGTAGTAGTAGTAGTAATAGTAGTAGTAGTAGTAGTAGTAGTAGTAGTAGTAGTATTGTTGTTGTTGTTATAATTATCATTACTATTATCATTATTATCTATCATTACCAGAAGCAGTGGTCACCTGCACCTTCACCCCTCCCTGTACCCTGTATTAATGGTGCTGGGTCGTCTGTTCCCCTCCACCATGGAGAGCACCGCCACTCGCCTACACCTGGCTGCTTTTGTGCCCCACGTCATCAGGTACGTCTGAGGCATCAGGTTGGTTGGGGGAAGGGGGGATTGTTTTGGGTTTTTTGTTCTTGTTGGGGGGAGGGGGGCACAGTGCACAAATCCAACACCACTCAGTCAAGAGTGCTATATTTAGCGCATCCCTTCCTTTTACCTAGTCCAAGTGTGATCAGTTCCTGCCATAAATAGCACCAGCTGGCTGAGATGGGATGGGAGGGATTAATTAGCAGCTGAGAGGAGCTGAAAGTGGGGTACACTGACAGCTGTGGGGGGAGTGTGTTGCAGGAGAACAGATTTTGGGGGAGAGGGTTGGGATTGGTTTTGGCTTTTTGTTCTTGTTGTTTTGTTGATGTTTAGTTGGGTTGTTTTGGGTGGGGGGGGGGGGGGTTGTGGGGGGGGGCAAATTTTCAGTTTTTGTTCCTTTTTTGGTTTTGTTTTTTATTTGATAAAGCAGTATGTGTACTATCAACTATACTGGTATCTTATAATCAAATATCTGGTCTGATTGGGTTGTGGTTTTAAGTGCAGACCTCAGTCTTATAGTGACTCAGTTCTTGCCACAAGGAAATAACAAGGTATGTTTGGTTGTGGCAGAAACTTGAGAAAGGGAGAAAGAAAGCTGGAGTTCTGAAAAAACAAAACATAGATTTGAATTGTTTTGACCTTTTTTTTTAAGGTGTTTGTTATAAATCCCTTACTAAACTCACAAATGGCGTCTGTTTTCTGTCAAAGCTGAGAGACTTTGAGCTAAACTGAATTTTACAATGACTTTTGAAAGTTTCAAATGGCGATTTCTCAAAATGGCTGTTTTTGGAGATGTATGGTTGTGGCTCTGAACAGACAGAGGATGTACAAATAAACAATAATAAATTCTGTCTATTATTATTTTTATTATTGTTGTTGTTATTGTTGTTGTTGTTGTTTGTTGTTGTTTATTATTATTATTATTATTATTCTTGTTCTTGTTTTGTTTGTTTTTTTTATTAGGATTGTTGTTGTTATTATTGTCATTATCATCATAATTCTTCGTCTTCTGCTTCTTCTTCTTCTTCTTCTTGTCATTATCATTATCATTATTTTTTTTTTATATTATCATCATTATTATTATTACCATTATCACTATTATCACACAGGTGCAGCAGCAGCCCAGTGTACAAGACGCGCATGATGGCAGCCAGAGCCCTGCAGCCATTGGTGGGGAGAGAGCAGCTGACCCCTGTGCTGACCTCCCTGATGTCATCGCTGCCTGACCAGCCCCCGTCACCTGGTGACAGTGGTGATGCTGCTGCTGCTGTTCTGCCCCATAGTCATGTGCATGGACTGCTCTTGCAGGTGGGGGCTGGTATCATAAGGGTTTTTTAGTTGTTGTTGTTTTTTTTTTGGGGGGGTCTTTCTTTTTTATTCTCTTTGTTGGGGACTTTTTGTTTGTTGTTGTTGGGTTTTTGTTATTGGGTGTGTTTTTTTGTTTTGGTGGGGGGGGGGGGGGGGGGGTCTTTCTTTTTTATTCTCTTTCTTCTCTTTCTTTATTTTCTTTTCTTTCGGCCTGTGTGCCCCTGAAACTTGCCTCAGTCCAATTTTATTACTGTTCCTGGTTACTTTTTATCTGATGTCCATTCTGAACCTCATGGGTTTTGTCAGTAATGTTCAGAGGAGTTCAGTCTATAGTACTGCAGGGGCTCTGTTATGCAGATGGTCTCTTGAAAGTGTGGTCTTCGTGTTCAGAGAAAAGTGTTCATTCACGTTGGCATCGTTTTGATGTAGTATATCATTATCGTGTAGTATTATCCTGTAGTATTACCATTATCCTGACTGTGTGTATTACAGGTGCACCATCTGATGATGCTGAGTAAGGACATGACAGGCTCCACTCTGCACACACTGATGTCTGTCTGCCTGGAGGGGTGGCTGCCTCTCACCTGGCTATTCTCCAGGTAAACCAGCTACCTAGTTTATTTATTGATGAGGGGAAAAAATGGGCAAGGTAATCCTGAAAGAAGAAGACAATCCTGAAAGAAATGACGATATAAACTCATGATCCTGTACCTGCTCCTCTTTTCTCACAGTGCCTTGCCAAACAATTTGTTAAAGAGGCATTGGGAAGATGGTAACTCATAAAAAAAAAAAAATCCTTAAGGTACATGCTCTGAATAATTTTGTGTAACACACAGGACCTCAGTTTATCGTCTCATCCAAAAGACTAGCACCCAGACAACCACTCATGGTCTAATGGATGGGGGTAAAGTTTGGGGCCCAAAACAGGGATTGAACCACCGCACACTTCTGACCCGGACTTTTGCTTTCTAGACAGATGCTTTACCTCTAGACTACCAATCCATATTCCCTATAATGCAGATTATTTTTTTTGGCGTGTTTGTTTTTATTGGGTTTTTTTTTTTTTGGAGTAACAGCTGTTCATAAATATAACTAGAGTGCTACACAGATAAGATTGATGCAAAAACTGACATGCTTTGGTAAAGGTAAAAGGTAAAGGTGTCCCATAACCTATGGGGTCATAGGGGAGCGAGGCATCAGAAACCTCAGCTTCTCTAAGGGCCAGCATATTGAGGGTGGCGCCCATCTCCTCTCCGTCACTGCTTTCTTTACCTTCCCTGACCCTAAAGAGGGCAGGTACCCTTGACAGCTGGGTGAACTGGGGGGGACTGTACTGGAGCCAAGGCGCGCAAATGGTCACCCATCCAACTGGTAACCACACATTGGCTGGGGGAAAGCGAGCGCTCTGACCACTGAGATATCTCGCCCCCTGACATGCTCTGACACTACTCTCCCACCTTGCAGACAGAACCGCTGCCTGTGTACCAGAAAAGTGGCGCTGGACATCACAGACCTCCTCCTGTCCATCGCCGCAACGCTCCCCACCCCCCTCCCCCCCCACTCCACCGAGAAACGTCACCTGGACGTCCTGACCCACGACCTCCTCCTGACCTTGACCTCGGAGGTGTGGTCCCCGCCCTCCCCCCCCTACAGCCCCCACACCCCCTCCCTGTGGGAGCTGCAGAGCTGTGTGGCTCACCTGGCCGTGAAACACCTGTGTGCTGCAGGTGTGGGGGAGGGGGAGGGGGTGATCCTCAGGCTGCTGGACTTCTCCGCCTACGAGGTCCATGTGGCGGTCCTGGATTGGCTCCTTGGGGCCTGGACCAATTGGAAGACGGGTTGCTTTGAGGAAGGTGAGTTGCTGTCCAATCAGATGTGGTTTTGGTTGTTTGTTGTTGTTGTTTTTTTGGGGGGGGTTTTTTTTTTTGTTTTTTTTTTTTTTTTTTTTTTTTTTTTTTTTTTTTTTTTTGTTTTGGGGGGGGGTGGGTTGGGGTTGGTTTTTTTGATTGTTTTGTTTTGTTTTTTGGTGGTGGGTGGTGTGGGGGTTAAGAGGCAATGGAGTGTATTTGTGTGTTTGTGTGTGTGTTTTGTTTTTGTTTTTTATTTTATTCTTTTATAGTGAGGATAATGGGATAAGCACTCATGTGCTTTTTTTCATCCAGTCCGTGTGTGTATGCAGTTGTGTAAATGTCATCTGTTCCCACTGGCACACAATGGCCTACTCTTACGAAAAGCGGAATAGGATTTAACGCTTGCACAAGATGTTCTGCGTGCATTCACACACAGGGCCTCGGTTTACAGTCTCATCCGAAGAATGTGTGTGTGCGTGTGTGTGTATTGTGCATGCATGTGTATATGTGTTGTGTGTGTATATGTGTGTGCATGCATGCGTGTGTGTGTGTGCATGTGTGTGTGTGCTCGTGCATGCATGCCTGTGTGTTTTGTAACTATTCGCTCTGTCAAAGAGTCACACACACACACACACACACACACACACACACACACACACACACACACACACACACACACACACACACACTCACATACACTCATACCACATCCTGACAACTCTGTTACAGGCAGCAACAACAGCATCATCACCACTGCTGCCCAGAGTGATGATGATGGTGATAAAAGCGGTGGTGGTGGTGGTTGTGCAGTCACCATGACAACGACGGTGGTGGATCGCTTGTACTGCACATGGGATGGAGGAGGGGGCTCACCCTGAAACTGTGGTCAAGGTGAGTGTGAAGATATTGACTTGTACTGTGAAAGCTGGTGGTTGTGGTGTGGTGTTTTGTTTGTCTTGTTGTTATGACATCATTATTGTTATAGTGATTGTTGTTGTTGGTTGTTATTGTTGTTGTTATTGTTGTATTATTTTCGTTGTTATTGTTGTTATACATCATCATTAATATTTTTGTTATTATTATCATCATCCTTATTATTATTATTATTATTATTATCATTATATCCTGTTAATTAAGCGATGATATCATTGACCAATGTCCACCCTCATTGGACCTGTACTCACTGGCACTTTGTCCTGCCCTGAATTAGCAGTCTACAGGTCACGTACCTGCCTAGAAAGTGAGAAGTGCTGGTTTGATCCCCAGGGGTTTGAGCCCACACTTTTCCCCCTTCCACTTTACCTTGAGTGTCTGCATGCTTGTCTTTTGGAGGAGATGAAAAATTGAAGATCCTGTGTGCAACAGGAATTCAGTGCATGTAAAAGAACACATGGTGACAAAGAGAGTTGCCTCTGGAAACATTCTGAAGAAAAAAGCCACTCTGGTAGGAAAACAAATACACCTGCAGACAGGAAAGAAGAGGGGGGGAAATGGGTGTAATACATTCTCCCCTAGGGAAAGCAGACTGGATTTCATGCAGAAATCTTCTATGGATGAAAGTGGTATTCAATTCATGGGAATGTTTTTGTAACCTTCATTGTTGATTTCCTCTCTCCATTGCAGATATTCGAGTTGTTGTCTCTGCCAGAGGTTCACAGTTGCCTTGGAGACCAGGTCATGACCAGCTGTGTGAGTAGAGTAGAGTAGACTGGAGGAAGGGTAGTAGTAGTAGCAGTCTTCAGTTTAACGTCTTTCCACTTTAAGTGATACCAGACGATCTAAAGGAATAATTGGAAAGTGTGTGTGTGTGTGTGTGTGTGTGTGTGTGTGTGTGTGTGTGTGTGTGTGTGTGTGTGTCTGTGTGTGTGTGTGTCTGTGTGTGTGTGTCTGTGTGTGTGTGTGTTTGTGTGTGTGTGTGTGTGGTGTGTCTGTGGTGTGTGTGTCTGTGTGTGTGTGTCTCTGTGTGTGTGTGTCTCTGTGGTGTGTGTGTGTGTGTGTGTGTGTGTGTGTGTGTGTGTGTGTGTGTGTGTGTGTGTGTGTGTGTGTGTGAGGAATGGTGTGTGATAGCATGTGCTCAGCAAAAATGCATGGTACGCTTTAATAATTTGATAATAATAATAATAATAATAATAATAATAATAAAACATGGACTATGTGATCTCTTAACACAATACCAGTCAGGGTTCACAACACATTGTTTAACAGTCGGATGTGCTTGCATTTGTGTGAAATGAACAAAATACTTTGAGGGGAGGGGATGTACTTTTTTTAAAAGTCTTTAAAAAAAACTAAAAAAAACAGTCGTTTAGTTTTACTGTTGTGTTTCTGCCATCTTAAATTTTGAGGTTAGAAAGAATCGAGAAACAAGAACACGGGATGATACAGGCATAACTTGTTTAGTTGTTTGGTGGGGGGGGGTGGTTTGTATGTATTTTATTTACTTCAGTAACTGGCAACACTTTTGACCTGGCACATACTTTTTCTTATTACTGCTTTTCCTTGCAAGATCCTGTTATTTTCAGTGGCATCAGAAAGCATACATTTCAGCAGTGATGTTGTCAGTCTCATCAGCTATAGATCTCAAAACTACAAGACTGTAGGTATTTCAGGACTGTTTGTGTACCTCCGCTGATGTCAACATTATCACAGTCGAATAACTTTCACCTGTTTTTCTGTCTCTGTTTTGATGTCACAGGTGTTTGAAAAGCTGTTACGCAAACTTCAGAAGGAAAAAAAGGTTAGTACAAGGGGTTTTTTTTAGGGAGGGGGGGGAGGGATCTTTGGGTTGTTATTTTTTGTTTTGTTTGGGGGGGGGGGAGGGGGGGTAAAAACAAGTGTTCACATCTTAAAACAATAAAACAAAAGAACAGTTGTATTTCTCTGAGACAAAATTGTTCCAGCATAAAACGTCAGGCTGGTTTATTGTAAATCAACTGTAAACTAAGAGAAACAAAAGTAGATGTGACAGTTTTGATGCAATAATAATTTCAATTCTTTTTTTATTAGCAGTAGTAGACATCGTATATCATGTCCATTGCAACCAATGCTAGGAGATGTAATGTCTGATGTATTTGTGAGTTCTGGATGATGCCTAGCAGTGTAGTGCTAATATTGTGATTTACATGTATTTTTTGTTGTTGTTGTTCCTTAGCTAGAGCGCCAAGGTTCACCATTAGTGAAATTTTGCATATGCATCAGTTTGCTCACCATTAAGGTAGCCGCATTCAAACTTCAGGGATGATGTCTTGACATGACATCAGTGTGCATGTTTTTTTTTTAAACATTTTTGTCTGTTCCTACGCGCATGAAATGTCCCTCCCTTTTGAAAAAGGGAACAGGTTTTAATATGTGCACAAGATGTGTGTGGATTTGCACACAGGACCTTGTTTAACAGTCTCACCTGAAGGACTTAGGGGAGTGGATTTGTTACTGATGTTAACTCCAGGGGAAAAATCCCCTTGAACAGGTGTCTTGGTGGTGGCTGGAACCTGGACCGTCAGATTGCGAGTTCAACGCTCCAACCACTGGACTATTGCTGCCCCACCCCCTTGATATTGATGTAGTTTTCCCTGTGCTTGTTCCTCCAGGTCTGATGTGAAGGCATCGCTGATTCAGTTTTCAGGCAGTCTGGTGCCTCGCCTCTACCATGACTTAGGACGTGTGAGTATTTTTTGTTGTTTTCTTCTGAGTTTGTTGTGATATTAATGGGTTATTTGGGGGGGGTGGGGGATTATTTGTATAGTTCTTGCCATTGTAAAAAGAGTCCCTCATTTACACACACATGTGCGCATGCATGCATGCACACACTTGTATGTATCAATGCATGCACATGCATGCACACTAGCATGCAGCACACACGCACACACACACACACACACATACACACACACACACACACACACACACACACACACACACACACACACACACACACACACACACACACAAGGGTGATGTTGTGTGGAATATTTCCCTGTGGGAAGATCAGTTGCATTGAATATTATTTCCCTATGGAAAGACAAGTTTTGTATTTAGTATTTCCCTGTACAAAAACAGATGTTATATGGAAAATTTCTCTTTGCAAAGACAAATGTTGTATGGAAACTATTTCCCCATTTTTCTGCCAGGCTGAAGGAAGCCCTGACACGAAGGAAGGACAGCTGTTGGGGGAGTGGAGCCAGGTGGTGTCAGACAGCTGTGATGCAGAACAGCCGGAGGACCTTCAGCTCAGCTGTGCTCACATGCTGAGGGACAACTGGGAATTTCTCCTGGTGGACAAGGAACAACGTTTAGGTAAGAGAGAGGGTTTTCTTTTGTTTTTTTTCTTTTATTGTTGTGTGGGAAATGAAACTACCAATTTTGCCAGGACAGTCAGGAGGTACCTCCCTGCTCTTTCTGATTTTCAAGGGTCATGGATTTTTTAGACATGCAGCACAAAGATCTGACTAGTTTAGAGTCTAGTCTCCTCTGAAAAGACGAGACCTTCAGTTTGGTTTTGCCCATCACACTGGGAAGAAAGGGCAAAGCTTGGAATTGAACACAAAACTTCATGGTTTACTTTTTTAGGCTGGTGAATGTCTAAACCATCCTGCCACCTTGCTTCTTACAATTAATTTTATGTATGGTAAAAAGGTAAAAAAATTAAATAAAATAAAGTAAAGGTATCCCATAACTTCTGCAGCCGTAGGGGAGTGAGGCATCGGAGACCTCAGCTCATGATGTATAGAGTGCCATAAAATCTTTGTTACTCGTTGGTGAGAAAGCAAAACTGGAAGAGAGAGAAGAAACTGATTCTGTTTTGACAAGGGTGTACTATGTGTGTTGTTATTTTGTGTTTTGACACGGGTGTACTATGTGTGTTGTTATTTTGTGTTTTGACACGGGTGTACTATGTGTGTTGTTATTTTGTGTTTTGACGCAGGTGTACTATGTGTGTTGTTATTTTGTGTTTTGACGCAGGTGTACTATGTGTGTTGTTATTTTGTGTTTTGACGCAGGTGTACTATGTGTGTTGTTATTTTGTGTTTTGACGCAGGTGTACTATGTGTGTTGTTATTTTGTGTTTTGACGCGGGTGTACTATGTGTGTTGTTATTTTGTGTTTTGACACGGGTGTACTATGTGTGTTGTTATTTTGTGTTTTGACACGGGTGTACTATGTGTGTTGTTATTTTGTGTTTTGACACGGGTGTACTATGTGTGTTGTTATTTTGTGTTTTGACACGGGTGTACTATGTGTGTTGTTATTTTGTGTTTTGACACGGGTGTATTATGTGTGTTGTTATTTTGTGTTTTGACACGGGTGTACTATGTGTGTTGTTATTTTGTGTTTTGACACGGGTGTACTATGTGTGTTGTTATTTTGTGTTTTGACACGGGTGTACTATGTGTGTTGTTATTTTGTGTTTTGACATGTGTGTACTATGTGTGTTGTTATTTTGTGTTTTGACAGGGTGTACTATGTGTGTTGTTATTTTGTGTTTTGACACGGGTGTACTATGTGTGTTGTTATTTTGTGTTTTGACACGGGTGTACTATGTGTGTTGTTATTTTGTGTTTTGACACGGGTGTTACTATGTGTGTTGTTATTTTGTGTTTTGACATGTGTGTACTATGTGTGTTGTTATTTTGTGTTTTGACGCAGGTGTACTATGTGTGTTGTTATTTTGTGTTTTTGACATGTGTGTACTATGTGTGCTGTTATTTTGTGTTTTGACGCAGGTGTACTATGTGTGTTGTTATTTTGTGTTTTTGACGCAGGTGTACTATGTGTGTTGTTATTTTGTGTTTTGACGCAGGTGTACTATGTGTGTTGTTATTTTGTGTTTTGACGCAGGTGTACTATGTGTGTTGTTATTTTGTGTTTTGACGCAGGTGTACTATGTGTGTTGTTATTTTGTGTTTTGACGCAGGTGTACTATGTGTGTTAATATTTTGTGTTTGACACGGTGGACTATGTGTGTTGTTATTTTGTGTGTGAAATCAGGACGGCTGGTTCTGGAATTTTGGAGTTCGCTGCTGACCTTGCTACAAGCTGATGACCTTGATGTCAAGGACGTTGTTGCTTCAGTGTCGTCCAAGTTATGTTGTGGGAGGGACGCAGGTGAGAGTGAGGGTAATGGTGGTGGGTTTTTTAAATTTAAACTTGGGAGTGACAGTGTAGTGTGTGTAAGTGTGTGTGTGTGTGTTGTGTGTGTGTGTGTGTGTGTGTGTGTGTGTGTGTGGTGTGGTGTGTGTGTGTGTGAGTGTGGTGTGTGTGGTGTGTGTGTGTGTGTGTGTGTGTGTGTGTGTGTGTGTAGTAGTAGTAGTAGTAGTAGTAGTAGTAGTAGTAGTAGTAGTAGTAGTAGTAGTAGTCTTCAATTTTATGTCCTTCCACATACAGTGATACCGGACTGGGTTTTGGGAGGGGGAAAAAATATAAATAAAACAAAAGAAAATAATAATTAATAAATAAATAAATAGTAGTAGTAGCCCTCCATCATTATCATTATGTATTTCAGGCAGCACACACCCGGAGGAAGCGCTGGGACGTTACATCTCCGTCCTGCTTGGTCTCCATGGCAACCGCATGTTGGAGGACTGTGTGCTGTGTGTGCTGAAGTGGGTGAAGCCTCAACTCTGCCCCCCTCTGATGTGAGTGATGTTATCTGGTGATCAGTGTGCGTGGGTGTGGGTGTGGGTGTGTATGGGGGGGGGGGGGGGGGGGGGTTGATGGGTGGGTGGATGGGTGGGTGCATGGGTGGTGTGGGTGTGTGTGTGTGTGGTGTGTGTCATGTGTGTGTGTGTGTTTGTGCTGAAGTGGGTGAAGCCACAACTCTCCCCCCTCCTGATGTGAGTAATGTCATCTGGTGACCTGTGTGTGTGTGTTGGGGAGGGGGGGGGGGGGGGCGAGAGAAACAGTGTGTGTGTGGTAAGAGAGAGTGCATGTGTGTGAGTGTGTGTGTGCATGCATGTGTGTGTGTGTGTGTGTGTGAGAGAGAGAGATATGGGGGGAGAGAGACAGAGCATGTTTGTGTGTGTGTTCGTGCATGTGTTTTGGGGATAAAAAAAATATGAGTGTGTATGTGTGTGTGATGGGTGTTAGAGAGAATGTGTGTGTGTGTGTGTGTGTGTGTGTGTGTGTGTGTGTGTGTGTGTGTGTTGTGTGTGTGTGTGCATGTATGAACATGTGTTTGTGTATGTATGTGTGAGTGTTTTTAGAGTACACATTTGTGTACCGTACATTTTTGAGTCTGCTTATAACTTTAGCATATCTCTGTTTCAAAAACACAAAAGAATGTGCCCTTGTTTCGGGTGTTGTAATACTTCATTAGTATTTTTTGTTGTTGTTTGTTTCATAAGTATCATCAGTTTATTACAAGGACCCCCACGTAGTGCTAGCAATGCTTAGTGTATCCATCAGAAAGCATGCAAGTAATTAAAAAAAAACAACTCGCACACAAAAACTCGTTTCTGGACTAGAACTCTGAGGTTCTTCAATGGTGAGATTTTGCATATTCAGTAATTTTTTGCCCACCATTAAGGTAGCGGTATTCCAACTTTGTGGAAAAACTAATAATAAATTGACAATAAAAGACGCAAAGAAACAAACAACACACTTCACTTTTAAACAAGAATCTAGTTTGTTTCACACCCTACTCATCTCCTCTGTGTCTGGTCACAGGCGGGGACAGAGCGACTGTTTGACAAAGGAGAGCTCAACACCTTTCAGGACAGCGTCTGTCTGGCCAGGGTGGTGACTGACCGCCTGAAACACTTCTTCTCCCCCCCGGCCAACACGCAGCATCGTGAACAACAAGACACACCAACTCCCCCTCCTGCCAGTCCAACCCTCACCATCACTGTCAACCAAACCGTCTTCCTCCTCCTCTCTTACTCCTCCTCCTCCTCGCTTTGGTCGGACACTGCGAGTATAACGCAGATGCTCCAAGAAGCGTTGGAGGTTGTGGAAAGTGGGTTTGGAGTGTGGGAGGCTGAGAGAGTCCCTGCAGTGTGTGTTCCTGAGGGGAGGGGGGTATGGGGAGGGTGGTGTTTCCTCACCCAGCTGGCCCTGCTGGTTCAGGACGTAAGGACTTTGCCTGGGGTGGGGGTGTGTGGGGAGGGAGGGGAGGGGGTGAGGGGGCTGTGTGAGAGGGTGGCAGAGTGGGTGAGGGCTGAGGTGCTGACCGGGTCGGCGTCATGTAATTTTCTTCTTGGGAGCGTGGTGGAGAGTTTGTGATGATGGTTGTTGAGGTTGGGTGTTGGGGGGGGGGGGGAGGGTGATGCTTGTGTGCCTGCGTGCATGTGTGTGTAAATTTGATTTTGTGAAAATCATTTGTGGTGGTTGCTTGTGTAAGAACAAGCTGAATGCAAGCACTTTGATTTGTTTTTACATGATATAGCGCAATATAAATACCATTTGATTATTGTTGTTCTTCTTCTTATTATTATTATCATTATAACCTTTGTGGGTTACATTCTGTTGGGAGAGTGCAAGAGAGGGTAGTGTCCATGGGTGTTGGGTAATTGGTGGGGGAAGAGGTGAGTTCTGTCCTCCAGAATTGTGTGTGTTGTTGGGGGGGGGGGGGGGTGGTGGTGTTGTGTGTGTGTTGTGTGTGTGTGTGTGTGTGTGTGTGTGTGTGTGTGTGTGTGTGAGTGAGAAAGTATGAAAGACCTGTGAGGAAATAGTCTTAACACATGTACTTATTAACTGAAGTGTCTCGTTTCCAAGTGTCCAACATACTGAGAAACATACCTGTGTTTTTGTACATACATCAATATCTTTTGATTATGCTGATTCCCTTCAAAGTTGGACAAATTCCCAGGTGTTTGAAACATTAGAGAGGAATGCTTCATAAACTTGGGGGGGTTATGTTTTTTTTCCTGATTTCTATGATCATCAAAGTAATTGAGGAAAAAGTAGTGGGAAGACAAAGTAAATCAAGTTTTTAAAAAAATCATAAAACTGTCATGTGTTCATCTCAAAGCTAGAAATGATACAAAAAATCATTTCTGTGGGTTTTTTTTTTTTTAAATGATGGGTTAAATCTGTTGTGGTTAACTGTATGTACTCAGTTGTGTTCGTTTTTGAGGAGTTAAATGTGTGTTGTGGGGGATTGTTATGTACTGACGGGTTTTTGTCAGTTAAATCTACATTGTGGGTGATGGTATGTACTGAGTTGTGTTTGTTTTTCAAGAGACATTCAGGTGCTGATATAGACTGCGCTTAATGGATTGCTGTCTAGAAGCTGTCTGTTCTTTGTATAATAGCTGGGTATTTCAAATTGTTAACTGATAATGTCTTCAGTTCAGTTAAATGTAGCATCTGTTCACTACAGGTGATATTGATTATGACTCTGATGAATGTTTTTCTCTGCAAGATAAAAGAATATATGAAAGCATGGATTTTGTTTTTTTGATTTCTGTTCTGTTTTCTCAACACTTATACAAGTATAATACATGTTGGCTTGCAGATAAAGACAGGCTGGTGCATGCAAAGGCATATATACAAACACTTGTGAGCATGTATGTATGCATGCATGCACACACACACACAACACACAAGCTACTAACATGTTCAAAAGCACTATAGTAAACTGTCAATTGGACTCTTCTTCAGCGATAAGGCGAGTTCACACAGCATCACACAGCTACTTAAAATACTGTCCAGAGAGTTCTCACGTGTGATGGGAAGACACTGTTTTAAAACGGGACAGTTAAAAAGAATATGACTGACTGAAATCGTCCCATCACATATGCAATGCACATTTTTAGCTTACTTCGTTCGGAAGGCATTTAATTTAAGTCTATTTATGAGACAAATGACCGATCTAAGACGCAATTTATCCAGCCCAAAACGTACACAGAGAATATGGTTAAGGTCAGAAAAGGAAACATGATGATTAGAAAATCCAGCGTCTTCTTGTTTTTTTCTAACATGTTTCCAGCATGCATGTTCGATCAAAGTATAATTCTCATCAACAGACATTGGTATGTTCAAAGTATCAGCACAATCATAACGCATTGCCGCATTTTTAGCAGCTCTATCAACCTTTTCATTGAATATTATATTGCAATGAGAAGGTACCCAGCAAAAGGTGACATCAGTGCCTCTTAGGATTAGAAAATGTATAAGATGTAATATTTCAGTGATAAGTTCTTGTCTTACTTTTGATCCGGAGTTTTTAAGGGATTGGAGCACTGATTTTGAATCAACACATAACACCACCTTCACAATGGTCCTAGGAAAATCAAGTAAATAATTTAAAGCCATCAGAATGGCTGTCAGCTCTGCTGTGAAAATTGAGTGATTTTTCCCAATGTGGTACATTTTTTCAACAGGTAATGAAGGAATGATGAAAGCTGCACCTCCTTCAGTATTATTGAGTAGAGACCCATCGGTGTATATTTGAAGATGTGATGAGTACTTGTTTATAATATGTTCTTTCACATACGCGCTAAGAATATTACTTCCATTATCTTTCACATGTTAGTAGCTTGTTTAGAGACAGAGATTTTAATCTTGTGCTCTTTCTTAATTTTCTAAAAAGTTCTGATTGATTGTTCAGGGTTTAGTGTTCACTTTTTGTGTTTTTTGTTTCTACCATTGGTTAAAAGGTTGTTGTTGTTTTTTGGTTTTTTTTTGGGGTCTAATATCACTTATGTGAATAGACATTAAACTGAAGAACAACAACAACACACACAACACACACACACACACACACACCGTATGAAAGTTTATGTTATGCATGAAAACATGTGTATATTCATGTATCTTTACACACATGCACATGCACACACATGCATGCACACACTCACACTCACACACACACACACACACACACACACACACACACACACACACACACACACACACACACACACACACACACACACAAACACACACCACACACACACACCACACACACACACACACACACACACCACAAAACCATTCATGTGATCAAGCAGTTCACTTCATCCACAGAGGGGCAGAGATGAAAGTTCAGTGTTCAACAATCATTTTATCAGAACATACACAAGGCATCTAAGCATACTAAATATTTTGATGTCCATATACAACACATTCACACATGCGTGTTTTCACATGTGCACGCACGCGCACACCACACACACACACACACACACACACACACACACACACACACACACACACACACACACACACACCATACACACACACGCTCACTCACACACACACAAAAGAATACAAAAAACCATGATTTGTTCACAGGAATATAAAACCATTTTTTATCACTTTTCTTGTGCTGAGTATAATCATATAACTGTGAAGTCAAACAAGGCTTCAACAACTGTTGAGCCCAATCTGAATGAGAGCAACAATAAACAGCATGAAGACATGGTTAATTTTTTAAGCAGATCCGAGTTATAATATCATGGTAACAGTTGGTACTCTTGCTCAGTAACTGGCAATGTTACCTTACATTAACAGAAATTATAACTCTTACATCAACAAGAAAAAGATAAAATTAAAGATGTCCCATAACCTAAGTGGTCGTAGGGGAGCGAGGCATCAGAGACCTCAACTTCTCAATACAAAAACAAAGAAACAAAAAATCAATGGCTGTTTAAACTGACAAAAGTGAATACACACGGGGACTGGATGTAAAAAAAAAGCACATGAGTGCTTATTCCATTGTCCTTGAAATAAAGGAATAAAATGAATACATAAAAATAGAAACCAGTGGTGACAATGAGTGCATATTCCATTATCCTTGAAATAAAGGAATAAAAAATGAAACAAAACAAAAAATTAAAAACCAATTGTGAGGGGGGGGGGGGGGGGGGGGGGGAAATAGCCTAGTGGTTAGTGTTGTTTCATGATCTGATGGCCTGAGTTAAGCCACACCAAGATGCCTGTACCAGGGGATTTTTTCCCCGGGAGTTAACATCATTGCCAGCTCCACTCCCCAAAAGTCCTTTGGATGAGACTATAAACAGGTCCGTGTGTCAAACACACAGAGAATATCTTGCACACATGTTAAAACCTGTTCCATCTTTTAGAAGAGTATGTCGGTGGGAACAGATGACACAGTAATAAAACTGCATGCACTCAGGGATTGCATGTAATAAAAATTTTTAAAGCCAAATGAGTGCTTATTCATTATCCTTCAAATAAAAGAACTCAGATATATTCTTATTCAAAGGATGTTTGGGGCGGTGGTGAAGTCATCAGCAGTGAAAACTGCAACTGTTACAGATTAAGACTGGGTATAAAACCAACTCTACTGTCATTCCCTGAATCAACGCCCTGGTCAACCATAAGGGTCAGCCCTGGACAGTCAGTAATTGTGGGAAAAACAACATCAGCCACACAAAAACTGCCTCAAACTGACACCCTTACTAATTAGATCATTAGTTGATCCTCAAATCTTTTTTTTTTTTTGGTGGGGGGATTCTCTAATCTTGAGGCTACTTTGCCTCCATCGACTTTGTAAAAATCATTTAATCAAAACATCCTGAAGCTGGATGCAGTACTCTATGATGGAGAAAATCAGTTGCATAGCAAAATCTCACCATTGGTGAACCTTGGAGCTCTAGCCTTGGAATGGGAAAAAAATTGATAAAACAAACGTGCTTTCAGAAATAAACTCTCCCCGACTTTGAATTAGAAAGCATTTTTGATTGAAAGCTCGGCTTAATGTTGTTGTCAGTCATGATGAATAATGTAAAACACAACAATGATCATAAGTGACATTTATTCATCATCTCGTAAAAGTCATGCACAAAGTTTAATGAAAAAGAACATTGAAAAAATACTTTTAAAAATAATAAAATAGAAAAGACATGCATAGAATAAGCATCCCAGGTGCCTGTGGTTATGTTTCTCTTTTTTTTTTTTTCCTTTTTTTTTTTTTTGGGGGGGGGGGGGTTACAAGTGTTTTTTTTCCTGTTTTTGTTTTTGTTAATATATTTTTGTGTCCAAAATCCAAGTTTAAAAAAATTTTGAAAGTATGGTACCTGCCACATAACTTTGCATACAAAAATGGAAATTATCATAATGATGGTAGGCAGAATGTGACCTTTTATCTAATAGTGTTCAGAAATAGCTTCAAACAGAGACTGAAGAGGTATATATAACTTTGGACACAACCAGTATGAATGGAGGCATTTGGTGGACAGCTCTTCAGGGCAAAGCCTCCATATAGAGTCAAGGGTGGGAAAGAAGATGGACCACCAATGCCACCAAGTAAGCAAACAATACTTGGCTGAAATAATTTACCTGGGGGGGGTCTTTTTTAGGAGGGGGCCTTTTTTGAAGAGGGGTGGGGGAACAGTGTATGGCTGTGTTCAGTGTTGTGTCCAGAAAAGGGCACAGGCTGTGACATTGCCGCCAAGGGAAGCAACCTGGACTGCTTGCTCTCTCACACGTGGAAGGAATTTTTAGACCCACTTACAAACAATGTCAATGATTGCAGTAGTAAAAAAAAAAAAAAAGGTATTGTAGTAGCAATGATAATAATAACATCACTATAACAATGATAATGATTATGAAAAATAGGAGATATAAAATAATAATAATAATAATAATAATGGTGATGATGATGATGATAATAGAATAACAATAACCATGACGACAATGGAGAAGGCAAGGGACATAATCAGTGTGTCCCTCCGTTCCCCTACATCACTCTCTGCCACCCCCTATCCCCCCCCTCCTCCATGATCCCCAGGGTCAAGGGACTGATTGACCAACCACAATGATGATAACAATTACGATAAATTGTAAATAATAATGATAACGATAACAAAATAGGAAGAAAAGGATAGATAAAAATAAGACAGTTGATACACATGAGTTAAATATTCAAAAGCCCAGGGCATTTCAAGTTACACAGACATGCATACAGAGCAAAATGTTTACATCGATTTGAAACCAATGCATCTACACACGCGACACACACACACACACACACACCACACACACGCACGCACGCACGCGCGCGCGCGCGCGCACGCACACACACACACACACACACACACACACACACACACACACACACACACACACACACATTGCGCTTGTGATCTGCTGACCCGGGTTCGAATCCCGTTCAAGCGGATTTTTCCCCTGGAGTTAACTTCAGTGCAGACTCCACTCTCCCCAAAAGTCCTTCAGATGAGACTGTAAACCGAGATCCCATGTGTAAACACACGCAGAACATCTGGTGCATATGCTCAAACTTGTTCCACTTTTTTTTTTTAGAAGAGTAGGCCATTGTGTGCCGGTGGGAATGGATGACAAAATTAACAAAACCATACACATGGGGACTCGATTAAAAAAAAAAAAAAAGCACATGAGAGCTTCTTTCAGTAGCCTCAAAATACAAACAAAAATCACACACACACACACACACACACACACACACAAGGGGGGGGGGGGGCTGCAGCATCCTTGAAAACATGATTTCTTAAATTTTAAAACATGCCCTAAATCCTGTTCGGACATTGTTTGCTTGTCATGTCGTTCTTAATGTCTCCACCCCACCTCCCAAAAAATTAACAGTAACTGAATTTTAAAACAATGGTCCATCAGTTTGAGTTACAACATATCATCAACATAATCATCATCATTTCTATCATTATTACATTTTTACCACCAGCACAATCACAAGAATGATGATCAGTTATCTCCTACCAAAATATTTTTAAGCAGTTTTAATGCATTGTAACACTTTTGTCAGTATCGGTTAACATCTGGATAGATTGTTAACAAGTAACCGAAACCTGTACACTTTAAACACACACCACTCTCTCTCTCTCTCTCTCTCTCTCTCTCTCTCTCTCTCTCTCTCTCTCTCTCTCTCTCTCTCTCTCTCTCTCTTCTCTCTCTCACACACACACACAACACACACACACACACACACACACACACACACACACATATCAATATCGCATTACCCTGAGTATGAACTTTTTCCGATCAGATATCAGCGGTACTTTTCTTTTGTTTAACAAGATGCATGGTCATAATGTTACATAATCTGATATAACAGGAGCAACATTGTGTTTGTAATTTGGGACATGAGCTTTGTTCTCTTCATCTCTTTCAGCAGTGTGTGTTGTGTGTGTGTGTGTGTGTGTGTGTGTGTGTGTGTGTGTGTGTGTGTGTGTGTGTGTGTGTGTGTGTGTGGTTGCGTGCGTGCGTGCATGTGTGGGTGTTGTGCTGATTTATGGATGCGCATATTTCAGCATTCATCTGTTTATCAAAAATTCATAGAAGATATTACCAGTACATTCAGAACACAAGAATCAACAAACGTAGGATTTTCACAGCCATCAATAACACATTTTCCATGTCACAATTTCGGTCGAGGTATCCATTCATAAGACAGCGCCATAACAAATGCAAGATTTGATCGTGATAAAGCCCTAATGCAAACAAGACAAGGTACAACAATTGCATGAAACACTTAACATTGTTCATTGCAAACCAGCATTAAACAAATCCAAAAATTTACATTCAAGAATAAGTACATTTACCAGGGAAAAAGTGAAATGAATGCTGTCAAACAAAATCTCAATGATATGCATTCGTTGCCGTCTCGTTTGTTTACTTATATTGTTTCATTATTTTGTTTTTGTTAGTGTGTGGTCCTGGACTTTGTACTTTATCATGATAGGAAAAGGATACATATCTAAAACATAGCAGTGCTGGCCATTTTCAGGGATGTTGGTATAACTATATCAGACACTCTCCCTTCTTCCCATAAATGTTGTATCAAGCGCAGAGATTTTTGCACACAGGTTATCATAGGCACGTACTCACACTCAAGTAAAGACATGCCCTCAAGTGCACACACACACACACACACACACACACACACACACACACACACACACACACACACACAACACACACACACACACACACTCAGCCTAATGTTTTACTGTTTATCCTCTAATCCCTCCACCCCACCTCCTTGCTCCCTGACCCAGAAAGGCGGTCTGTATACAAGTCTTTCTGTCTAGTACCAACCGCCGTGGCGCAGTGGTTAGTGCCCTGCAAGGTTGTGGGTTTGACCCATGTCCTCATAGGGAATGTTCAGACTCAGGCTGGTTCCTCCCTACCTATGGTGAGTTTCCTGAGGGATTGTTTGGAAGAATGGAACCACGCAGATGAGCTTCATCGCCTTTACAGGTGCAAGTTTGAAAGTGTTGCTCATAATTATTACCTGATCGATACTACAGGTGTCTCTCTCTCTCAGCTCAGTTGATGCTGGGATGTATTATGAAAGGAAGGCAGAGTACTTACACTGCAGCCCTGTCAAGGAGTCTCCAAGAATATGCCACTCCATAGCAGCATTATTACATCATCCTCATCATCACTGATCGTCATGCAATAACAGAAAATCATCTCTGATTCAGTGGCCCCTGTTGCTCTAGTCTCGTGGTGACTTCCGTTTCATTTCCCCATACACGTCTGTGCCTGTGGTGAGTTTTTATCAAAGCCTTCAGGGTGGGAGCATCACTGCAGAGGGCCAGTGGAGAGACGCTGTGATGATCACCAGCTGGGAGAACATCTCACTCAGTCTGACTCCACGGATAAGCAAAAATACTGTCGTCAGTAAGGGGTTTAGTAGGTGGTATCCTGCATGTGTTAGCTCAGAACAGGCACTACTGAACACCATTGAAATGACCCAGCAGCAGTGCAGGCCCCTCTGGCTGGTGGCCAAACAGCGGCATGACATTGATAAGCTCCCTGTGGACTTGTGACGTCAAGAATGTGACATGACAGATCTTGTTACGGTGGAACAGAGGGTGAGGTGGGGGCGTGGGAACAGCATGACAAAGATGTCACAGAAGATGAGGCAGCAAGCAAAAAAATGTCTATAGTGTTTCACAAAATATTGTGGTCATAGGTGTGTGTGTGGAGAGAGAGAGAGGGGGGGGGGGAGAGAGAGGGAGAGAGAGAGACAGAGACAGAGACAGAGAGAATGACAAAATCAGACACCCCCCCCCCTCCCCCCAACAAAAAAAATCTTTGATTACACAGCAAATATCTTGAAGCACAGACAATTTTGCGTAGACTTTTCCTTGCGCAAACACAGTTCAGTGCAGTGAATTAAGTAGGGAAGAACAGAAGTTCCATCTTTGGTCATTGAAGTTCAGAGTGGTCAGTTTCTCTGATGGGTGTGTGACTTCACATTACTGCTGAGTGTGCCCGCCCACACTGAAGTCCGTTATGCGTGAAGCCTTCACTAAGCTGCTTACCCTGTGCATTGCTGTCATGTCAGAACAACTTTGCTGTTAATTATTCATGTCAGTTCTATATCAACTTTTCCACAATTTGTCTCAGTCAGACAGAGTGCAAACAACAGAGCTGCATATCAGAAACAACTTTGGCAGTTTTTGCCATGGAATTTTATCATCATCATGATGCACCACCGTACTTAACAGTATCCTGGACAATAGTTGTCAACTTGCGTCACAAGAATGATGAAACAAACACTTCAAAAAAATATATAAAAAAATATTTAATAATAATAAATAATAAATAAAATAATATTAATAAATAATAATAAATATTGTAAAAGCTACCCCAAATCGTTTCCTTGTTGTTCTTTTTCCAAAGGGAAGAGTTCTCACCTAACGTTGTTCACAAACTTCAGAAACAAACCGATCTTTCTTTGATCTCTCGCAGTTGACGTCCACCCCTAGCATTCCATTCTTCCTCGCTCCTGTATGAAGCTGGACACTGACGTTTTTGGAGTGACCGTTAGAGTCAGAACTGGACACGGGGTCGGAAGCTAGGTGCTTCAAGCCGGGGACAGTTGGTAGAGGAGGAGGAGGAGGGGGGAGTCACCCCCTCCCCCAGAGGTCCGTTCGTGGCCAAGGGGGAAGAACTCCGGCTGGAGGACACGGAGTTCGAGAGGTCGGACATGGCGGCCAGGTTTTCCCGCGCCTTGAACACGTCCCGGGAAACGAGGGCCCGGGGAGGGTCCGCCTCCCAGTCAGAGTCGGGGTTGGTGTCGGCGGTGGAGGGCTTGCCCGACTCGGTGGAGTTGTCGTCGTCGTCGCCAGGCGGCCTTCTGTCCGTCCAGTCCTTGAATGAGTCGTCCTGGGGGATCTGGGAGAAGGACCCCGCCCTCACCAGCCGCTTGCCGGACCAGTCCAGCCCCTCCTCCCGGTTCTCCTTGTTCTCCACGCGCTGCTGCTGTTTGGGGAGGTGGGGGTGGTGGGGGTCGTGCAGGGAGCTTGCGCGCGCCATCCTGTCCTGAGACCCGCTCCTGCTAGAGCCGGGGTTGGCGGCACTGGCGGCGCGCGAGATGTCCACGGACAGGGGCCGGCCGGTGAGCACGTCGTCCCGAACCTCGAAGGCCACGCCCCCTCTCTGCCGGTGCTGGCTCTGAGAAGAGGACGCCTCGCTGCTGCTGCTGCTCCTGCGGGCGCCGCCTGCCGGGGTCTGCTGCAGGAGGTCTTTGGGCAGGAACTCATCATGCACGCCTCCCCGCTTCCCGCCAGCCTGGATCCCCGCCCAGCCCTGACTGCCCGGGGGGAAGGAGTTCATGGCGATCAGGCGATCCAGCTCCTCGTCTGACAACACAGGCTTCTTCTTCTCCTCCTTCCTCCTCTTCTGCTTCTCTCGGGACTCTCGTTTCTGCGGTCTGTCCTGGTCTGCGGAGGAGATGGAGGACAGCTCTGCCGAGGCTTTGCTGGAGGCCTCGATCAGGTCTTCCTCCACCTCCTCGCTGTCTGCTGACACGATCCTCTTGTGTTCTGACAGCGTCACGCTGATGACTCTCTTGGGCGAGGACGCCCTCTCTCTGGCAGGTTCCGTGTCTACGGGCATCAGCTCTATGTTCTCGCTGCCCATGGCTGGGTTTCGAGTGATGAACGAACGCTGGATCTCCGCTTCTTGAGCCTCTGATTCCTGTTGATTGATAAATCTCCGTGAAGACTCCACGTCAGCTGAACTTTGACTCTCGAAGGTTTCACTCACGATGCCTTCCAAGGCTTCC
>CM060324.1:3532131-3537131 GCA_030674155.1 Stramonita haemastoma
GTCAAGGAAAGGCAAGTGAAGTCAAAAGTCTAGGCAAGCCAAGTCAAAGTCAAAACAAAAAATACTGTAATCATTCCATGAAGGGCAATTAAAATACTGATAGGCACATAATCGATAGGAATCCGGAATCATTATCTCGGAAAGACACAAAGATAATCAATGAGTGCACGTGAAGAGATGATGATGATGATGATGACGATGACGATGACGATGATGATGATGATGAGAATGATGATGAGAATGGTAACAATGATAATAACTCATATCTCCATAGTGCAACACCCCCCCAACACTTTTGGCTCAAAGCGTATCAACAGCGACACACACACACACACACACACACCACACACACAACACACACACCACACACACACACACACACACACACACACACACACACACACACACACACACACACGTGCACGCGCTACAAATAGTCCATAAACCATCCAGTGCATTCTGCTTAAAGAACGACAGGTTAGGATAATGGCAAAAACGCGTTGACTTCAGTAATGTCCCTCAATTCACCCAGCTGTAAATGGGTACCTGCCCTCTTTAGGGTCAGAGAAGGTAAATAAAAGCAGCGAGGGAGAGGAGATGGGTGCTGCCCTCAACATGCTGGCCCCTAGAGAAGCTGAGGTATCTGACGCCTCGCTCCTCCTCGACCACTTAGACAATGGAACACCTTTACCTTTACTTAGTGTGGTCAGGTTCTGCTGTGGACATTATTTTTTCGTTCCTCGGCTAAAGCTCCGAGGTTCACCAATGGTGAGAATTTCGCGTATGCGACCGTCCCCCCCCCCCCCCTCACTCCCTTCCCCCCCCCCCCCAAACCATTTCGGTAGCCACATTTAGTCTTCGGGCATGGTGTCTAAACACGACACCTGTATGCGTACATTTAAAAAAAATCACCCGGTTCGTAGTCTCATCTGAAGGACTCCGACATTCAGTTCCATTTTCTTGTCAAACTGGGAAGAAAAGGCTAAGCTGGGAATCTAACCCATAAACTCTTGGTTTGCTTGTTACGCAGGTGAACATCTAAACCATCCTGCCATCTTCCTTCTTGGACATTTTTTTGAGGGGGTGGACATTGCGAACATTACGAACAATGCTGGTAACATTACATCAATTTCCTATCTTAGTAGTAGTTGTGCGTTCCCCAGCTTAACACTCCGGGGTTCACATAGAATGTGCTCTCTGACTCACTCATCCCACCTGGGAATCACTGTGAGATTGACATTGCACACTGAATGAGAAGTTTGCGTGTGACTGTTTCCAAGTACATCGCCATATAGGCAGCTATACTCCGACTTCAGGGGAAATTCCGATTTTAGTGAGGATAGAAGAGAATGCAGCGATAAGAGTGGTGCACGACTTACCATGCAGTTGCCGCTGAGGGAGCCACAGGATCCCTGTCGAAAAAGACCCCCCGGTACATTCTGCTCGTGATTCCCAGGTAGAGATGCCCATGTCTTCTGACTGTCCGTTTTCAGCAGCTGTTGTATACATACATGTAAGATACTCCATAATATAAGATGTCTGTCAATGCTACTGTATATAAACATGTATGATACATGATAAAACAAGCTGCCTTTCGTCTGCTGATCGTGAAGATCAATGCTACTGTAGGGCCTATACACATATGTTTGATACACGATAAGCTGTCTTTCGTCTGCTGATCGTGATGATGCAACTGTATACATACATGTATGATATACATAAATTATAAGCTGTCTGTCGTCTGATGATATTGATGACGGTGATAATAAGAGAATGGATGTAGTGTGTGTGTTTGTATTGGGGTGTAGAGGGGGGATCATGTTTTGAATTGCAACACAAAAATTATTGCAGGTATGCAGGTACGCTACGTACACACAATAAAGACAGAAAGACAGACCTACAGACAGACTGATACACACACATACACACACACACACACACACACACACACACACACACACACACACACACACACACACACACACACACACACACACACACACACACACACACACACACACACACTCACTCACTCACTCACTCACTCACTCACCACGGATTTGTTTTGTTTGTTGTTTTTCTCTCTCACCTTTTTTCCTGGAGACGGGCCTTTGTGTGGAGAGGACTTCTTTCTTCCTGCCATCACACAGACACACAGCAACATCAGCACAGATTAGAAATCTATATAGCACGTGATGTGATATAAACAAAGAAATAGGCTAGCAAACATGGATGTATACTATCACTACCCCAATAAACCCCTTTACAAATCCCCTTTTAGCTAGATCTATCTTAATTGATTTGATTAATGGTCAACACAGACGCATTTCTAGATATCTTGGGCAATCAGACAGTAGGCAGTAGGAGTGGAGGAAGCTGGTTGCAAAATCTTCAGTGATGCCTCCACAGTCCGCGGGACTACGGGACAGGTGAAGGGTGAAGCAGAAGGCAGTAGGCATCCCTCAGTCTCGGAAAACTAAGCTGTTACTCATGCAGTAGACCCCCCCCCCCCCCCCCCCCGCCCCTCTCAACGTCGCTGGAATGGTCCATTGGAAAGGCAATCGCCGATACGCATGGTTCCAGTGCCATCGTAGGAGCCGCCAGAATACTATTATAATATACAGCCCCGAACTGCCTTGGGGACTCTAACTCCCCGATTTTTCCTCAGACGTGGTGTCTAAACACGACACCTGTGTACATGCTGGTTTTTTATTTTGTTGTCACCCGCTCCTACCGGCACACAATGGCCCGCTCTTCCGAAAGGCGGAACGGGTTTTTAACGTGTGTGCAAAATGTTCCGCGTGCGTTCGCACACGGGGCTCGGCTTATAGTCTCATCCGAATGACTTTGACGTTTAGTTTGATCTTTTTGGTTAAACTGGGAAGAAAAAGAAGAGCCTGAGAATCGAACCCAGAACCTCACAGTTTACTGGTTGGCAGGCGAATGTCTTAACCACCCTGCCACCCTCCTTCTCTTCTTTGGTAATCAGGCCATGTCATTGTTGTTCTCTTTTTATTGATGTTGTTTTGTTTACCTTCGTTTTGCTGTTGTTGATATCAGTTTTGTGTTTTGATTTGTATTGTTTTGGGGTTTTTTTCTTTGCTTTGCTTGTTTCTTTATAATTATTTGGTTTGAAGTAGTATGGCGCTGGTGATAATAGCAGTGGTGAAGGAGACAGACCAACAGACAGACAGAGATAGAGAGAGAGAAGAGAGAGAGAGAGAGAGAGAGAGAGAGAGAGAGAGAGAGAGAGAGAGAGAGAGAGAGAGAGAGACAGACAGACAGACAGACAGACAGACAGACAGACAGACAGACAGACAGACAGACAGACAGACAGAACAGACAGGCAGGCAGGCAGGCAGAAAGAGAGACAAAGACAGACAGAGAGAGATAGAGAGAAACAGAGCGAGACAGAGAGAGGGGGGGGGGGGAAGGGGGAGAGTGAGACAAGGACAGAGACAGACAGAGAGAGAAGAAAAGAGAGAGAGGGACAAAGACAGAGAGAGACAGACAGACAGAGACAGACACAGAGAGAGACACAAAGAGGCACACAGAGAGACACAGACACAGAAACACACAGAGAAACACAGTCAGAGACAGACAGAGAGACAGAGGGTGAGGTGAGGGTAGGGGGTGCTTTTTCAGAGGCAGGTGGAAGAAAGGTGGGCCTAAAGACAGGTCACCCGATAGCAGAGAGGCAGCAGAGCTGTGTCAGGGAATGTTAATGCTACCTTGTCAGCCGTGCTCAACGTGCTCTGTCCCTCCTGTACTGCTCTCAATGTGCTAGTGCCTGTGCTAGGACTATGCTATGTTCTATCTCTCACACAGAGAGAGGGGGGAGGGGGAGGAGAGAGAGGGAGGAGAAGAAGGGAGGGGAGAGGGAGAGAGAGGGGGAAGAGAGAGAGGGAGAGAAAGAGAGGGAGAGAGAAGGGAGGAGGAGGGAAGGAGAGAGAGGGAGAGAGGGAGGGAAAGAGAGTGAGAGGGAGAGAGAAGGAGGAGGAGGAGGAGAGAGAGAGAGAGGGAGGGAGGGAGGGAAGGAGTGAGGGAGGGAGAGAGAGAGGTGGTAAGAGAGAGAGAGAGAGAGAGAGAGAGAGAGAGAGAGAGAGAGAGAGAGAGAGAGAGAGAGAGAGAGGAGAGAGAGAGAGAGAGAGAGAGAGAGAGAGAATGTAATTGTGTGTTTAAGTCAAACTTTTATTTTTAGATGTTACATTGTGTGTATATGTGTGTCTGTCTGTCTGTCTGTCTGTCTGTCTGTCTGTCTGTGTGTGTGTGTCTATGTGCGCGCGCTTGTGTGTGTGCGTGCGTGCATGCGCGCGCTTGTGTGTGTGTACTTGAGAGTGAGGGAGTGAGAAAGTAGAAAAAAGACAATGGTGGTATGGAGAGAGCAAGGGAGACAACGAGACCCAAGTAGGAGAGGAAAGAGCCATTACACAGACAGTGAAGGGACGTAACCATGATGGAGAGACCAGGACACAGACAATGACGGATACACAGACAGGCATGTAACATGTCATAATCCTATCATCATCACTATCATAATCATAATCATAATGGTGGAACGGCAGTCTACAGGTAACGCGCCTGACTAGAAAGCGAAAAGTCCGGGTCGAAGTGTGGTGGTTCGATTCCCGTTTGGGCCCAAAACTTTTTCCCATCCATTAGACCATGAGTGTTGGTCTGGGTGCTAGTCTTTTGGACGAGACGATAAACCGAGGTCCCGCGTGTTACACAAAACTATTTAGCGCACGTAAAAGAACCAACGGCAACAAGAGAGTTGTTCCTAGTAAAATTCTGCAGAAAAAACCCTTCTGATAGGAAAACAAATACAGTTGTCAACAGAAAAAAATAACGGGTGGCGCTGCTCTCGTGGCGACCCACTCTCCCTGGGGAGAGCAGCCCGAATTTTACGCAGAAAAATCTGCCGTGACATACAATTGTGTAAAATGTGAAAAAATAAACACCACGAACAACAATTACAATAATAACTACAATCATAAAAT
>CM060324.1:3542131-3544631 GCA_030674155.1 Stramonita haemastoma
CCTGGTCTATTGTTGTCACTTTGTCTCTGTGTGTGTGTGTGTGTGTGTGTGTGTGTGTGTGTGTGTGTGTGTGTGTGTGTGTGTGTGTTGTGTCTGTGTCTGTGTCTGTGTCTGTGTATGTGTGTGTGTGTGTGTCTCTCTCTCTCTCTCTCTCTCTCTCTCTCTCTCTCTCTCTCTCTCTCTCTCTCTCTCTCTCTCTCTCTCTCCTCTCTCTCTCTCTCTGACGATGATAATGATGACGACGACGACGACGTTGATGACGATGACGATGATGATGATCATGGTGGTGGTGGTGGTGGTGGTGGTGGTGGTGGTGGTGGTGGTGGTGGTGGTGGTGGTGGTGGTGGTGATGGAGTTGATGATTAAAATATCGAGTTGTTTTAAAATGACCGCTTTGTCTTTTTCTGAACATATGTTCCCTGTTACTCCTGAATGTGATGATGATGATGATGATGATGATGATGATGATGATGATGATGATGATGATGATGATGATGATGATGATGATGATGATGATGATGATGATGATGGTGAAGACGACGATGGTATGGTATGGTATGGCATGATATGGTACGTATCGTATCGTACCGTGTAGTAACATAACTTATCGTATTGTATCATACCGTACAGTTTGGTTTACATACAAAATACATGACGATATAGAACGGTGATAAACATACTAAGAGGAAAGGTATCGTATAGCATAGCTTCATATAGTACTAACCGCCTCATCTTTAAACGAATCGCAAGGTGTAGAGTCGTTACACAGTGAAGCGTGTCACATCGATTCGTTTCGCTTCTCGTCACATCGTGTCCTATTCAAAGTCACGACAGTCCTGCGCGTGTTAAATTCAGAGCTGCTTCTTATCTCTGGAAGAGAGCGCTTCGACATTGTCACCCACCCACCCCCTCCCCACCTACCCTCTTTCTTTTTTGTCTGCTTGCAAACGTGCGTGCGTGCGTTTCAGCAATGTCTATTTTCTGCCTTATTGGTCCATTTTCCTGTCTTTCTTCCAGAAAAAAACTTCAAAGATATAAAACATTATCTCCCATGCCGAAGTCGGATGCACTGGGTCAGACTAGTCAGGCGCTGAACTTAACGGCAGTGCAATGCATTTTCGCTTGCATGACAACGGTTCCTGTCTGAGTGTTTCTGATAAAGAAGAAGGAAAAGAAGAAGAGACAACACTTGTATGGAAACGACATATTCATGGTATTGTCGTGGGACAGGAAATGTATGTCTTGGTCTTTCTCTGGAAACAACATAGTAAAGGTGGTGGTAAAGGTGTTTCCATAACCTATGTGGTCGTGGGGGAGCGAGGCATCAGAGACCTCAGCTTCTCTAGGGGCCAGCATGTTGAGGGCGGCGCCCATCTTTTCTCTCTCGCTGCTTTACCTTCCCTGACCCTAAAGAGGGCAGGTGCCCATTTACAGCTGGGTGAACTGGGGGACTGTACTGTAGCCAAGGTGCGCAAATGGTCACCCATCCACTTGGTAACCACGCTGGATGCTGCTTAACCTTTGCTCGGAGGAAAGCGGGTGCTCTGACCACTACGCTATCCCGCCCCCAACAATGTAATATATTCCATATAAACGTTTTCAGCCATTCCCATACAAACTGGTTTTCTTTCTGGAAACGACATCAAGCCACTCAACAACCCGTCACGACCATTACAATTAAATCAACAAGCCGAGCCTGTGGCCATTCCTCAACAGCATAACAGACACGCAGGGGTGGGGGTGAGGGATGGGGTGGAGGATGAGCTGGGGGGGAGGAGGCTGACAGACTCAATGACAGAGCGCTGTATGGTCCTACCAACAGAAACCTAGTCTGCCCCAACAGCCAAACATTGTCATTAACGCTTTCATAATCATCGTCACCGGCAGAGAGAGTGAGAGAGAGAGAGAGAGAGAGAGAGAGAGAGAGAGAGAGAAGAGAGAGAGAGAGAGAGAGAGAGAGAGAGAGAGAGTGTGTGTGTGTGTGTGTGTGTGTGTGTGTGTGTGTGTATGTATGTGTGTGTGTGTGTGTGTGTGTGTGTGTGTGTGTGTGTGTGTGTGTGTGTGTGTGTGTGTGTGTGTGTGTGACAGACAGACAGACAGACAGACAGACAGACAGACAGACAGACAGACAGACTTAGAGATAGAGACAGAAACAGAGAGACAGGCAGACACAAAGAGGACAGAGAGAATCAGACAGACAGACAGACAGACCCAAGCAACAACAAACCCCACAACACTATAACAGCCACCCAAACAACACCCAAACAACAACCCAACAACAATATCATACAAAAAAAACAACAACCCAAACATCATCAACAACAACAACAACACCCCCAAAACAACAACAATGTAAAAACAAGCCAGCAACAGCCCAACAACAACAACAGCAGCTTCCTAAGTATCACCAATAACAAAGTCACTGATGCAAAGTCCCCAAGTCACAGCACTTAACCACCCCCCTGACGGACGAACAGCAAAATGGCCTAAGTACTCAGAT
>CM060324.1:3549631-3562131 GCA_030674155.1 Stramonita haemastoma
TGGCTACTGTACTAGTACTCCCTGTTTCAACAGTCAAGCTAACTGTTTTGTTCTTAAGAGCCTCCTTGTTGGCATACCACACTGAGAAGTAACCCACTAGTAGGACTCCCTGCTTGGCTCCCAATAGCCTACAGAGACAACTCCAGGCTTTAAAATTTGTCCCTTAAAACTGGGTTAGGTATCCACAATAGGACAGACCAGTATTTTTATTGGCCATCTTTAATGTACTGTTTCAGCTTTCATCAGGGGAGAAGTGGGACTGGTCACTTGGCTTTGATGTCTGGCTGAGTGAGTGTAAGAGGGAACTTTTTGTATTTTGACTACCGCAGTCCCTAAATGGAATACCTCCGCTGGGACTTGGATATAATCTACAACAAACGACTGTGTTGTTTCAGTAGGGTAATGTCCCTTGTCCTCACTCTTCTTCATCAAAATCATGGAAAGACTGTGTGGATACTGACCCTGATTTTGTTTTTGTTGTTTTCTTCTAAAGTTTTTTTTCCTTCCTCAGCTATGAGTTCCCTGCTTTACCTTCCCTGACCCTTAATAGTGGGCAGGTACCCATTGACAGCTGGGTGAACTCGGGGGACTCTACCCAAGTGTAGGTGCACAAACCGTCACCCATCCACTATGCAACCTATAAACCATGCTCAACGCTGCTACTGACCTAAGTTTGAGGAGAGTGAGTGCTTTGACCACTGAGCTCACTATCCAGCCCCCATAGGTCCCTGGGTACTACTCTACTGCCATCCATTACAGGGAAAATCTCTTAGTGCAATGTGTACACTATGTATGAGCCCATAACCAAACATAGATAATTTTACAGGGCAACCATACAAGGGTACAGTGTGTTTCACAATGCCAGTGCCTTAAACGATGCCATCAATATTTCTTCTGTCTCTTTTCTGACTTCCAGTTTTGAGGCATGTGTCACGTCAGTTCATTTCCGTGTCACATCTGTGAGGGATAGGGAGAGAGGGGGGTTCTGCTTTTCTGAATGAGTGTGAAACTGGTGTGAGAAGACAGGGCTGGAAGAAAGTATGGAGAGGGCGGGTGGGTGGGGGAAGGGAAAGGGGGGGGGGGGGGCTTGAATTTTTCCATTCCAAATGTTGTATTTTTCAATTTCGGTTCCAAATGGTGTGTGTGTGTGTGTGTGTGTGTGTGTGTGTGTGTGTGTGTGTGTGTGTGTGTGTGTGTGTGTGTGTGTGTGTGAGTTGGATATAGGCAGGACAGTCCAAAGAAAAGTTGGATGACACAGTGTTGTGGGTAAACTATGTCACTTCTGGGCAGGTGGATCAAGTAGATAGATAACAAGCTGAAAATGTGGAGGAGGAGGAGGAGGAGGAGAACGAAAAACGAAGAGGAGGAGGTCGAGAGAAAAAGAAGGAAGAATGATGGTGACGATGTTGTGATAGTAGTGGTTGTGGAGCTGGCGATGGGGATACCAAGGAGGATGAGGTGGTGAGGTGATGAGGAGGAGATAGAGGATTGCATCCCTAATAATTATATGTATGACTTTCAGTCAAGGCCGCTTTCTCTACGTGAAAGTCGGGCTCATCCCCCCAGGAAAAGAAAGAAAGACGGAAGGGAAAGAACAAAAACAGAAGGAGCCCCCCCCCCCCCCCCCCCCCAACCGAAAAAAAAAAAACGCCTTAACATTTAGACGAAAAATTCTAACAAAACTACAGAAAACCAGGGGGAAAACACAACACACACAACAACAACAACAAACAAACAAAAATCAAAGTCAGCATTCCAAACCACGACAATAAAGTAGGCATTAATTAACCGCTACTACAATAATACTGTAACCGTCATTTCTTTCTCCATGTCAGGCAAAACAACACGAGTACGTTCATTCCTCGTCCTTATTCTACACACACCACAAAGACCTGAGCAGGAATGTCTCTTGTTTGCCCAACGGCTTGAGATTGCTCCCACAACAGGGGGACTCTCAGAGACTCCGATCAATTCGATCCCAACCCTCCCCCCACCCCCCACCCCCCTCCCCCTCTCTCACCTTCAGGCGATTCCATTCCTATTAATGCCCCTCCTCATTTGTTCCGCTACTACCAGGCAGATCGTAGGATTGTTTCCAGTGTCTGATTTATTCTCTCGTCTGCTTCTTGAAGCAGAAATTTGACGGTATTTTGCGCCTGTTATGCCTAGAACTCAACAAAACTTTGAGAAAGGCAGAACAGAGAGAGGAATGGAGGGAACAATTGTCATGTCTTCAGGGGTGCCCCACTGTCACTAGACTAAGGGATAGATAGATAGATAGATAGATAGATAGATAGATAGATAGATAGATAGATAGATAGATAGATAGATAGATAGATAGATAGATAGATAGATAGATAGATAGATAGCAACTATTGTTGTTTGTCATACCAGCGAAAATGCGGAAATAAAACTGCCCTAAAGCGCCTGACAAGTCAGACCCAGCACATCCGACTTCAAGGTAGGAGAGAATTATTAGTTTATAACTCTTTCTGGAAAGAAGAGCAGAAGAATGAACCAAAAGGCAGAAAATGGACATGAAGGGGGGTGACAGGAAGAAACAACAAAGCAAAAACAAAGAGGAGGGGGGTAGAAAAAAGGGAATTCCCATCACAGAATTTCCAGAAGGTGGACGCCAAACGGGTCACCCATCCAACTGGTAACCACGCTCGATGCTGCTTAACCTTAGCTTGAGGGAAAACAAGTGCTCTGACCACTGAGCTATAGATCCCGGCCCCTGACAGACAGACAGACACAAGACTGAAGGACTAATCGGATTGTGTGACAATGTGGGTGGCAGGTAGGTCAGATACCTGAACGCTTGTCTATCAGACTGTCTTCTCTTAGACAGACAGGTGCTGCTGCACGGATCCTGCTTTAATCCATTGCCTCTTCTTCGTCGTCGTCGTCGTTGAACGCTCAGGCAGCAGCAATTGTTGTTTGTCATATTGGGCGAAAATGCGTCACGCTGCCGTTAAGCGCCTGACCAGTCAGGCCCATCACTCACGGTCTGATGGGTGGGGAAAAAGTTTTGGGCCCAAACGGGATTCAAACCACCCCACACTTCCAACCTGGACTGTTCGCTTTCTAGGCAGGTGTGTTACCTCTAGACCACAGATCTACCTGCTATTTGCTGGAAAGAGTGGCGTTGTATAGGAAAACGTACACAGCTCATGGTTAAGTTAACACTTCTGGAGATTTAAAGCATTTCTGCCCGAAAACCACACCAGAATAGTTAACCACTGGCCCCTAAGAAAAGAGGGAAGCGGTGAAAGAATTTTAGAATCCTTACAACCTGGCTAAAAGCTCAAAGCTTGTAGGCCTTAAATGCTATGACGTGTTCTGCAATAACACACAGACTTTTTGTGTAAGAAATTCTATGTTCACACCTGAGAACCCGACCAAACTTCACCAACAGGGATTGCAAATAGAATTACACAGCCACTGACGCAAAGTCGGCGTACCTGTGTGGGTGTGTACCATGAATACCAACATCTTCAGCAGTCAGCATCTCTGCCAAGGTGAAGACAGTGTCCCCTTTTTTCACCTTTGCCCTCAAACTCTGTCCAAGACGATGATGACCAGCATATCAATGATGCCTGGGTCATCTTGGCTCATACGCTCCACATAAAATCTGTGAATTTTCTTTTCTTTTTGTCCTCGATATTTTCTTTCTTTCAGCTCTCGGTCATTTATTTATTTCTTTCAGTCCTCACAGCTTCGAGGTTTCCCGATGGTTAGATTTTGCGTACGCCACCGTTTTTGCCCACCTTGAAGGTAGCCTTATTTCGAATTCGGGGGTGATGTCTAAACATGACACCAGTGTGCATACGTTTTGTGTGATTAATTTTGTCATCCATTCCTACCTGGCATGCAATGGTTTACTCTTCCGAAAGGTGGAGCAGGTTTTAACGTGTGCGTGTAAGATGTTTGGCATGTATTCACCTACAGTCAAGGTTTCGGTTTAAAGTTTCATCTCAAGGACTTTCGGGGAAGTGGAGTTGGTACTGATGTTGATGAACTCCAGAGGGAAAATATCCTCTGTGGTGGCTCGAACCCCGGACCATCAGATCACAACCGCAACACTCTAACCACTGGGCCACGCTACTCCCCTACGCTGTGTGACATAGGACGGGTGTGTTTACCTCGTCTGCCTGCTTCAAAACACTCACAGATCTAGGTAAAAGGCGAAGGGAGCAGCGGCTTTGAACAGAAAGTCCACAGTGGGGGGGATTCTTCAGCAGCTGGCCGCGAAGGTCACTGCAGGAGTGACGTCCACACACAGCGATCTACCCCGTAAACAGGCTTCCTACACGTCACAGGTGTGTTCGAAGAAAAAAACATAAAGCGCAGGATGTGACAATGTTGCACACACAAAAAAAAGCAGCGATGCTGCTCTTTGAGCGTGCGCACACACAAACACACACACGCACGCACACACGCACGCACACACTCACTCACTCACTCATTCACACACACACACACACACACACACACACACACACACACACACACACACACACACACACACATGGGATATAGCCTAACGGTCAGAATATTGCGCTCGCAATTTGACGACCCGGGTTCGATTCCCAGTCGAGGGGATTTTTCCTCTGGAGTTAACATCAGTGCTGACTCCACTCCCTCCAAAAGTCTTTCGGGTGAGACTATAAACCGATGCCCCGTGTGCGAACGCACGCAGAACATCCTGTGCACACGTTAAATTCTGTCCCGCTTTTTGTAAGAGTAGGTGTGCCGGTGGGAACAGATGACATTTAAAAAAAACTGCATACACATGGGGACTGGATCTAAAAAAAGCATATGATTGCTTATTCCATTATCCCCAATATAAGAGAGAGAGAGAGAGAGAGAGAGAGAGATAGAGAGAGAGAGAGAGAGAGAGAGAGAGAGAGAGAGAGAGAGAGAGAGAGAGAGAGAGAGAGAGAGAGAGAACTTGTGTTTGAGAGAAAAAGTCGTTTGCCATAACGATGATTACAGCAACAGTCTTCTTCAAACACTCAGACAGCAATAGGAGCGAATGCGTTGCACTGCTGTTAAGCGTTGCACTGCTGTTAAGCGTTGCACTGCTGTTAAGCGTTGCACTGCTGTTAAGCGTTGCACTGCTGTTAAGCGTTGCACTGCTGTTAAGCGATGCACTGCTGTTAAGCGTTGCACTGCTGTTAAGCGTTGCACTGCTGTTAAGCGATGCACTGCTGTTAAGCGTTGCACTGCTGTTAAGCGTTGCACTGCTGTTAAGCGTTGCACTGCTGTTAAGCGTTGCACTGCTGTTAAGCGATGCACTGCTGTTAAGCGTTGCACTGCTGTTAAGCGATGCACTGCTGTTAAGCGTTGCACTGCTGTTAAGCGTTGCACTGCTGTTAAGCGATGCACTGCTGTTAAGCGTTGCACTGCTGTTAAGCGTTGCACTGCTGTTAAGCGATGCACTGCTGTTAAGCGTTGCACTGCTGTTAAGCGATGCACTGCTGTTAAGCGTTGCACTGCTGTTAAGCGTTGCACTGCTGTTAAGCGATGCACTGCTGTTAAGCGTTGCACTGCTGTTAAGCGTTGCACTGCTGTTAAGCGTTGCACTGCTGTTAAGCGTTGCACTGCTGTTAAGCGTTGCACTGCTGTTAAGCGTTGCACTGCTGTTAAGCGCTGCACTGCTGTTAAGCGTTGCACTGCTGTTAAGCGTTGCACTGCTGTTAAGCGTTGCACTGCTGTTAAGCGATGCACTGCTGTTAAGCGATGCACTGCTGTTAAGCGTTGCACTGCTGTTAAGCGTTGCACTGCTGTTAAGCGATGCACTGCTGTTAAGCGTTGCACTGCTGTTAAGCGTTGCACTGCTGTTAAGCGTTGCACTGCTGTTAAGCGATGCACTGCTGTTAAGCGATGCACTGCTGTTAAGCGTTGCACTGCTGTTAAGCGATGCACTGCTGTTAAGCGTTGCACTGCTGTTAAGCGTTGCACTGCTGTTAAGCGTTGCACTGCTGTTAAGCGTTGCACTGCTGTTAAGCGTTGCACTGCTGTTAAGCGTTGCACTGCTGTTAAGCGTTGCACTGCTGTTAAGCGTTGCACTGCTGTTAAGCGTTGCACTGCTGTTAAGCGATGCACTGCTGTTAAGCGTTGCACTGCTGTTAAGCGTTGCACTGCTGTTAAGCGTTGCACTGCTGTTAAGCGATGCACTGCTGTTAAGCGTTGCACTGCTGTTAAGCGTTGCACTGCTGTTAAGCGTTGCACTGCTGTTAAGCGATGCACTGCTGTTAAGCGTTGCACTGCTGTTAAGCGTTGCACTGCTGTTAAGCGTTGCACTGCTGTTAAGCGATGCACTGCTGTTAAGCGTTGCACTGCTGTTAAGCGTTGCACTGCTGTTAAGCGTTGCACTGCTGTTAAGCGATGCACTGCTGTTAAGCGATGCACTGCTGTTAAGCGCCTGACAAGTCAGGCCCCGCGCATCCAACTTTGTCATAGGAGAGAATTGTTATATTTTCAGTTTTTGTGGAGAAAAAAGCCAGGAGAATGGACCAAAAAGGCAGAATATAAACAAGAAAAAGGTGACAGGAAGAAAAGGAATAAGGCAAAAATAAAGAGATAGAAATGGGGAATTCCTGGCTGAGATTTTCCAGAAGGTGGAAATGTTAATTAGATTGACAGCACCCCCCACCCCCACCCCCCATTCCGGGGAGATTACAGAGCATGTCAAACTGAATATCTAGAGCGTGGGGGTGGGGTTGCGGGGAGTGGGGGGGGGGGGTTCATTCTAAGATTTCTCAAAAGAAGCTTTGCTTCATGGCAAAGTCAACTGTATTATTTCGTTGTTTCTGCTTTGTTGGGATAGTTAAAAAGTTGTACAGGCCTGGGGTAGATATGGCAAAAGGGGGTTAGACACTCAACAAAAGCAAGAACAATAGAATTCCCCGTCCACAGTGACAACAATGTTGCTTTTGTACCTGTGGGGTTAGGGGGTGGTGTTTCAGCTTGCAGTTTGTTTCCTTGATTGCTTAGGAATTTCTCCTTTGTTATTGTTGTAGGTGCTGATAAAAAAAAAGGATATGCTGATTCTTCAGTGTGTGTGTGTGTGTGTGTGTGTGTGTGTGTGTGTGTGTGTGTGTGTGTGTGTGTGTGTGTGTGACGTGTGCGCGCGCGCTCGTGCGGGAACTATTCTTTATTTGTTGCAATGGGGTAGCATAGTTGTTAGAGTGTAGGACTCGTGATCTGTCGAACCAGTGTCGAGCCACCACTGAGCTATCTGTTCAAGGAAATTTTCCCCTGCACTTAACATCAGTACCATGCTTAGTGGTCAGAGAGCTCGCTTTCCCCAAGTCAAGTTAAGCTGCATCGAGCGTGGTTACCAGTTGGATGGGTGACCGTTTGCGCGCCTTGGCTTCATTACAGTCCCCCAGTTCACCCAGCTGTAAATGGCTACCTGCCCTCTTTAGGGTCAAGGAAGGTAAAGCAGCGAGGGAGAGGAGATGGGCGCCGCCCTCAATATACTGGCCCCTAGAGAAGCTGAGGTCTCTGACGCCTCGCTCCCCTACGACCACAGAGGCTATAGGACACCTTTACCTTTACCTTTACCTTTACCTATCTGCGCACCTCTTGCATTTGTTATCTACAGATTATGCTGTCTGCGTACAGGTTTGTGTAAATAAGCAGAGGTAATGGGGAAGGAGGGAAGAGGGGGAGGAGGGGCTGGATGGGGGGGGGGGAGGGGAGAGAGATAAACTCGGGACAGCTATGCTGTCCCGATTTCAAATGCCAGTGGTGTGTGCGTAGCGAGACCTGGCTCTATCGCTCACTGCCTAAATTACCCTCTAGGAATACTAATTAGACCTCTTCTGACGAGATGAGACAGAGGAAGGTTGTTATATCGTCCTTAGGTGTGCGGAGATTTTCTCTTCTCTTTGTATTGAGCACTGCGTGTAGAGGACTGACTCATTTTGTACAGAAGTGAAGAGAAGGAAAAAACCCAAACCCCAAAACCTGAATGGAATACAACCGACAGAGAGGAAGCACGAAACGAGGACATAACCGCTACTCAAATTATGTCATTATGAACATATAAGGTCATAAATACTACTTGAATTATATGATTATGAACAACAGATAAGGACATGAATACCTCTGAAATCATATAATTATGAACAACAGATAAGGACATGAATACCTCTGAAATCATATAATTATGAACAACAGATAAGGACATGAATATCTCTGAAATCATATAATTATGAACAACAGATAAGGACATGAATATCTCTGAAATCATATAATTATGAACAACAGATAAGGACATGAATATCTCTGAAATCATATGATTATGAACAACAGATAAGGACATGAATATCTCTGAAATCATATAATTATGAACAACAGATAAGGACATGAATATCTCTGAAATCATATGATTATGAACAACAGATAAGGACATGAATATCTCTGAAATCATATAATTATGAACAACAGATAAGGACATGAATATCTCTGAAATCATATAATCATGAACAACAGATAAGGACATGAATATCTCTGAAATCATATGATTATGTAATTTATGAACAACAGAACTGGTCCTTTTTCTCTTTTTTCGTTCCTCGGGCTAGAGCTCCGAGGTTTACCAATGGTGAGATTTTGTGTATAGGTCCGTTTTTGTCCATCATTAATTAATGTTAAGAGGTATCTGTATTCCAACTTCGGGGATGATGACTACCTTCACACACCAGTGTGCAGCATGCCAATACTATTCGAATACATGAACAGCAGATTTTGTCCTGGGTCATTTTTTCGTTCCTCGGCTAAAGCTCTGAGGTTTACCAATGGTGACATTGTCCGTATGCGACCTTTTATCCATCATTAAGGTAACTGTATCCCGACTTCGGAGATGATGTCTAAATACACCAATGTGCATGTGTTTTGTTTTGTTTTTTAACTTTGTCAACCGTTCCTAAAGGCACATACTGGCCTTCTCTTGAACGGCAGAACGGATCTTAACATGTGCACAAGATGTTCTCCGTGCGTTCACATACAGGACCTCGGTTTATAGTTTTATCCGAAGTTCTTTCGGGGGGGAGGGGGGGAGGATGAGTGGGGGAGGTGGTACTGATGTGAACTCCAGGGGGAAAATCGCCTTGAACGGGTGCCTCTGTAGTGGCTGGAACCCAGGCCGTCAGATTGCCAGCTCAGCATTCTGTTGTAACCACATGGCTGATCAGAAAGAAAGCTACAGCTGACCCCAAAGTTAGCACACAAATACAGCAAAGATAAACAAGAAAACACAGTCAGCAGGGAAAAAAAACAACGGTACAAGTTCAAGTAAACTGTCACAAATCTTCTACATTGAACATTCCCCCTCCCCACCCCCCCCCTCCCTGGAATCCTTAATCTTTCTCCACTCTGCTGTACTTGACTTCAAATTACACGCATACCTTGCTCTCTTAACCTTGCGTCGCGTTTCAAGTAGGCCTGCTTTCATGGGAAAGGGAAAAGGGGGTAGGCATATCTTGTGACTGTGGTTTTGGTCACAGCTCAATGCCAACAAGGAATTTAGTTATCTCCTTGGTTTGACTTGAGTGTTCCTCTTACCTAATCAAGGGGAGGGGGGAAGGGGGTGTGGGGGGGAACTTAGTGGTCAGAACGTCGACCTCAGCAAATAGCCCTTACCAGGGCGTGAGTTCGAGCCTTCACTCAGGTGTCGGTTCCAGGAGATTTTGTTGGTTGGTGTTGTTCCTCGACTAGAGCTCTGAGGTTCACTGATGGTGAGATTTTTTGCGTATGCGACCTTTTTTGTTGTTGTTTTTTGTAACCCACCATACCATTGGTTCCAATGAAGATCTACTGAGGAAATGCAACCAAACTGACATGGGCACCATCATTATCAAACGAAAATGGAGATGGATTTGGCATGTTATCCGGAGAGACACACAATCTGTCGCAAGAACAGCACTGCACTGGACCCCAGACGGCAAGAGAAAGAGAGGAAGACCAAGAACAACATGGAGGAGGACAGTGGAATGTGAGATGGAAGCCATGCAGCACTCTTGGAGTTCATTGGCCAGGCTGGCCCAGGATAGGCAGGGGTGGAAAGACTTTGTTGCTGCCCTACACACCACTGGGTGTAAAGGATGATGATGATGATGATGATGATGATGATGATGATGATGATGATGATGATGATGATAATGATGATGATGATGATGATGACCATTAAGGTAGCCACGTTCCGGCTTAGGGGCATGATGTGTAAACATGACACCAATTATTTAACCGTCGTTAAACCAAATCCAGCCAAGTCTAACCCAACCATACCGCTTCTCTAGGGGCCAGCATATTGAGGGCGGCGCCCATCTCCTCTCCCTCGCTGCTTTACCTTCCCTGACCCTAAAGAGGGCAGGTACCCATTTACAGCTGGGTGAACTGGAGAGACTGTACTGAAGCCAAGGCGCGCAAACGGTCACCCATCCAAGTGGTAACCACACTCGACGCTGCTTAACACTGGCTTGAGAAAAGCGAGTGCTCTGACCACTGAGCTGTCCCGTCCCCTGTTTAAATTATAAAGAACCTGTGATTCTGAAGAAAAAGAAATGGAACAAAAACATGGCGATCTTAACTAAGATCGCCATGAACAAAAACCAAATATAAACCAATAAGATATTCAAAAGCAAAAATAAACCCACTAATAATAAAAGAGCAACAATGAGATAAATAAACACACACACACACGCACGCACCCAAGCACGCACGCACGCGCGCGCACACACACACACACACACACACACACAACACACACACACACACACACACACACACACACACACGCGCGCTATTTATTAGATTTTTTTGTTTGTTCGTTCGTGCGTGCGTTCACGCGTGCGTGCACACACACACGAACGCGCGCGCGCGCGCGCGCGCGCGCGTGTTGTGTGTGTGTGTGTGTGTGTGTGTGTGTGTGTGTGTGTGTGTGTGTGTGTGTGTGTGTGAGTGTGGTTTGTTTTGCAATCTAATAGATCTAGGTCTCATCTGTGTTATTTCATTCTGGCTACTAGCCGATGGAAAATTTGCGAAATCTGGGATGGGTATAGACCTATTATGAGAGACGAGTCACGACCGTTCTACAGTAGTATTTGCTTACGTGTTGCTCTTATTTACTTTCGTCTTACTTTGAAGGGATTTTAAAGATTTTTTTTTCGGGGGAGGGGGGGGGGGGGGGGCTGGAAATAATGAAGTGTTGTAGATGATGTGGCTTGTGTATTCAATACAGTCTGGTCTTGTCATTCTTGAGAAATTCGTGGACTGGGGCAAAATATTTATTTATTTATTTATCATTTTTTCATTTATTTATTCAATTAGTTAGATCTAGTTAGTTAGTTATTCATTTATTCCTTTTTATTTCGAGGATAATAAAATAATCACTCATGTGACTTTTTTTATATCTAGTACCCCTGTGTATGCGGTTTTGTAAAAAATTTTCACCAGTTTTCATCGTTTCACAAGGGCCTACTCTTCCAAAAAGTGGAACAGGTTTTAACTTTAAACAAACATTAGAATTGAATGTCATAACAGCCCTGATATGGTCTAAACGGTCAGTTCGTAATTGATATATTGTACAGAGAGCAAAGGAGATCATCTTGCGCACACGTTAAAACCTGTTCTGCTTTTCAAAAGAGTAGGCCATCGTGTGCCGGTGGGAACGGATGACAAAATTTACAAAACTGTATACACATGGGGACTGGGTGTAAAAAAAAAAAAAAAGCACATGATTGCTTATTCGATTATCCTCCAAATAAAAGAAAGAAAGAAAGAAAGAAAGAAAGAAAGAAAGAAAGAAAGAAAGAAAGAAAGAAAGAAAGAAAGAAAGGGAGGGAGGGAGGGAAGGAAAGAGAAGGAAGAGAAGGAAAGAAAGAAAGAAAGAAAGAAAGAAAGAAAGAAAGAAAGAAAGAAAGAAAGAAAGAAAGAAGGAGGGAGGGAAGGAAGAAAGGAAGGAAGGAAGGAAGGAAGAAAGAAAGAAAGAAAGAAAGAAAGAAAGAAAGAAAGAAACGAAGGAAGAAAGAAGAAGAAAGAAAGAAGAGAGGAAGGAAGGAAGGAAGGAAGGAAGGAAGGAAGAAGAAGAAGGAAAGGAAAGAAAAAAACAAACAAAAAAAGGAAGAAAGAAAGAAAGAAAGAAAAAAAAAGAAAGAAAGAAAGAAAGAAACGAAGGAAGGAAGAAAGAAAGAAAGAAAGAAACGAAGGAAGAAAGAAGAAAGAAGAAAGAAGAAAGAAAGAAAGAAAGAAAGAAAGAAGGAAGAACGAAGGAAGAAAGAAAGAAAGAAAGAAAGAAAGAAAGAAAGAAAGAAAGAAAGAAAGGGGGAAAGGAGCGCACAAGTGTAAATCTTTTTTCTTTTGTGTTTGCTGTAGTCTAACCATCGCTATGGTTTTCATTATGTGTGGTCACATGACATATATGACTGGGTTGGGGTTTGTTGTTTTATTTTTTCAAACATCGCTTCATATTGATCTATAGGCATTTC
>CM060324.1:3569631-3574631 GCA_030674155.1 Stramonita haemastoma
TATTTTTCGGGAATCACAAAAATCTTTTAATGCACGTAATTTGTTACATTTTGTAAAATCTACAGGAACAACTTTTTCTCCTACTGTGCTGAAATATTTATTGATACTTACAGCTGATAAATTACAAGAAGGTGGAAGAGATACAGATGGCTTACCTGACAGCTGGTTTATTGCTTTCCAAAGTGATTTGGTATCCTTTTTCGATGAAATAAGATCACTAAAATATTTCTTTTTTGCAGCTCTTTTCATTGCTGTTATCTTGTTTCGCTGCTTTTTGAAATTTTCATCTCTGCCTGTTGATCGTAGCAGGGAATCTCTGATTAAAATGGCTGCATTTATTTCGTCAGTTAGCCAAGGTGGTTTTTCTTTGAATTTAACACGTTTTATTTTTGGTGGTGCGTGCTTGTCATAGACAGACAGAAAAGTTTTGTACCAAACAGCCAGAGCTTCATTTGGATCATTGTGTTGATACACCTCAGAAAATTTAGCCATACATAAATCAGACAGAAACTCTTCAGTATGAAACGATTTATAACTTCTAAAAGAAACACATTTGTGTCGACATATGGGAATTTTGGCTCCCTTTTTGGACCAGGTTAAGCAAACAGGAAAATGATCACTAAGTCCAAACACAGGCACAGATGTTTCTATTATGTTAGTTGGGTTAGTTACATAGATATGATCGATTAATGTTTCAGAAGACAACATTTTCCTTGTTGGGGTGTTAATTAATTGTGAAAGGTTATATGATTCATATAGGTTTTTCCATTTGTTGTGAGGTTTACATAAATCAATATTAAAATCACCTAGCAAGATAATTTCAGTTGAATGGCTCGAAACGTCGTCCATCATTTGTTCAAAACGATCAAACCACTCTGTGCGCTCATCTGGGTTTCTGTATAAGAAACCAACCAGCATTGGTTTTGATCCTTTCAAATGGATTTGCAGCCATACACATTCAATTCCATACTTATCAAAATTACTAATCTGCTTGTAGTTTATAGACTGATGCACATATGCTATTAGTCCTGTTTCTAATCTTGCTTTTGCATCCCTTCTAATTGTATTAAATCCTGGAATAGAAACAGTATCATTTGAAACTACATCAGACAAACGAGATTCTGAAAAACAAAAGACATGAAAACAATTGTCAGCATTGGAAAGGATGGGAGGTATATCAGATAATTTGTTAAGCAGGTGACAAGCATTGAGATAACCTGCTTTAAAGCCAAATTTGGTCAGCCACTTTCGTGCATTAGGATGATATGACATATTATTGGTATATTACTTTCTTGTCCAACACAGACAAACGCATATACACAGGCATATAAATTTACAAGTCTCAATTGTCGTCACAGGCAGACTTTTCACAACCTCACGCATGCACAAATCCCTAAAACAGATGAAGAAGAAAAAAACAAACAAACGATCACAAAAACCAATGAAGAATGTAGAAAGGGAAAAGACAATGTAAGTAGAATGAATACAATATGTATTAATAGAAAAGGAACAAACACGACTCAGATACAAAATGAAAGAGCTTAAATGATTTGCCACCACACACAATGAGTTGTGGCAGAGCGTATGTCAAAGGACAAAACTGTATAGCTTCTGCAGCTTTTCATCCCCAGCCCCCCAGTCCGCGTAGTCATGTGGCCTGCATAACAATACACACCTCTCTAACACACATGCACGTCATGCACTCATGCAAGCACGCACGCACAAACGCGCACACACACACACACACAGTGATTATTGGAGGCACTAAAGGTTACCAAAGAGAGAGAGAGAGAGAGAGAGAGAGAGAGAGAGAGAGAGAGAGAGAGAGAGAGAGAGAGAGAGAGAGAGAGAGAGAGAGAGAGAGAGAGAGAGAGAGAGAGAGAGAGAGAGAGAGAGAATTAATGAATGAAAGAAAGAAAGACAGAAAGATAGAAAACAAGAAAAAAGAAAGGAAGGAAGGAAGGGAGGAAGGAAGGAAAGAAAGAAAGAAAGAAAGAAAGAAAGAAAGAAAGAGAAAAAAGAAAGAAAGAAAGAAAGGAAAAGAAAGGAAAGGAAAGAAAGAAAGAAAGAAAGAAAGAAAGAAAGAAAGAAAGAAAGAAAGAAAGAAAGAAAGAAAAGAAAGAAAAGAAAGAAAGAAAAAAAGAAAGAAAGAAAAGAACAATAAGAAACTAAGAAAAAAAAGGAAAGGCATGCATACGCACATAACCACGATCCCATACACACACGCCATTATAAGTTTAAAGATAGAATCATTGAAACTTACAAACCAAACTATTCCCGCCTCACAGTTCAGAACTTTATATGGTTTCCATTTTATGAAACGAAATTAATATTTTATGTTATGATAATATTGATGATAGATATACGACATTTACATAGTACTGATTATGCTGATATGCTTACACTGCACTGAAAGTATGTTGTCATGCAGCCTTAATTGCTCATTATACATCATGATATGTGCATAGATATTTCCTGTTCATATGGGCCAGATGGCCTGTGAAAAAGTACTGCTAATGTTGTTTTTGTTCATATAAATTATATATATCTTACACACACACATCTCCTGAGCCAAACATGGGTGGTTCACGTTCTTGTACTTTAGCTTGTGTAGTTCCGAATGAGGAAAGAGGAGGATAAGGAGTAGAAGAGGAGGAGGAAAAAGAAGAAGAAGATGATGATGATAGTGACAACAACTGTGATGATGATGATGATGATGATGATGATGATGATGATGATGATGATGAATCAATTTTGCTCGAATATAATCTCTCTCTCTCTCTCTCTCTCTCTCTCCTCTCTCTCTCTCTCTCTCTCTCTCTCTCTCTCTCTCTCTCCTCTCTCTCCTCTCCTTTCCTCTCTCTCTCTTTCGTAAGGGCTGACCACAGCTTATGAAAAATAGGATCTAATATACCCTGTAACCATGTTGTGGAACCCATGCCATGATGACTCTTTGGGCTGTAATTTATTAAGTTCTCAGTGTGTGATATGTGTTTTGTGCCTGCCCCCCCCCCCCCCCCCCCCCCCCCCCCCCCCCCCCCCCCCCCCCCCCCCCCAACTGTCCCCTTGTGAATGGGATCTCGCTTAACACAATAAACCTTTTATCATTGTCATTGTCATTCTCTCTCTCTCTCAATCTTTTTTTCAAAAGATTCCATTTAAAGAACTTTTTTTTAAATAATAAAGATACATGGTCTGTTCATAGCCAGCTGACAGCTCTGCTAGGCTAACAGACATCTTCCTGTCTAAAAACAAAAAAAGTGAAAAGACGTGTGACACTTACCCAATGAAGCTCTAGGCTGACACACTAATAAATTGTCCAGAGCTCTGATTTATATATATGTCTTATCTTAAAACTAGCGCACACATGAAAATGCATATCCCCCCCCCCCTGTCTCTCTCTCTCTCTCTCTCTCTCTCTCTCTCTCTCTCCTCTTTTCTCTCTCTCTCTCCTCTCTCCTCTCTCTCTCTCTCTCTCTCTCTCTCTCTCTCTCTCTTTTCTCTCTCTTCTCTATCTATCTATCTATCTATCTATCTATATATGTATATATATATATATATTATTTATATATATATTATATATATGTGTGTGCGTGTATGTGTGTGTGTGTGTGTCTGTCTGTCTGTGTCAATGTGTGTGTGTGTGTGTGTGTCTGTGTGTCTGTGTGTCTGTGTGTCTGTGTGTGTCTGTGTCTGTGTGTGTCTGTGTGTGTCTGTGTTTGTGTGTCTGTGTGTGTGTGTGAATATACTCTTCTTCCTCACTATAGCAAGTTCACAGGCTATCTCCATGAACTTATTTTACGTGTGACATCTCTTCTGCGTTTCCTATGTAGGAATAGAAGTCGCAGTAGAAGTAGCAGTAGCAGTAGCAGTAGTAGTAGTAGTAGTAGTAGTAGTAGTAGTAGTAGTAGTAGTAGTAGTAGTAGTAGTAGTAGTAGTAACAGTAGCAGTAGTAGTAGTAGTAGTAGTAGTAGTAGTAGTAGTAGTAGTAGTAGTAGTAGTAGTAGCAGTAGCAGTAGTAGTAGGTGGAGGAGGAGGAAGAGTAGGGGGGGGGGTATAGGCTAGGAGTAGCAGACTAGCAAACAGACAAAAGTAGTGCGGGTAAAACCCAACCAACTGAACAACCCCACCAAGTAGCCATCACCCATCCACCCACTTCACTATCTAACCAACATTCCACCCAACCAACCAGCCACCCACCCAACAGTCCTACAAACCCAACAAACCAGTCAGCTATGATAAGTATGTAATTCCAGCCAGTCACTCAACCAACCAGCCAACCAACTCACTCACCCAATTAGTTAATCAATCAGTTGATTAAACCTACAATCCAACTAACCAACCAACAAGCCAACCAACCAACAATACAGATTGATCAGCCAATAACTCTTAACCAGTTGAGTTCACTAACTAATTAAACAATCAACCAAGAAACAAACCATTCAATGAGTCAGCCAACCAAAACACAAAACCAAACTAAACCAAACAAAACCATAAGTTAATGTGATGCTCCACCACGAAATGAGTTGCTTAGCACCTCGCCCACTTTTCCGATAGAAGCCATTATAGGTAGGTGGGGGTCAAATTGTCGATTTTGATATTTTGATTCATTTTAAAGCTATAGCCATTACTCTACCCTGTAGTGAAATATCAAGGCATATTTTTGTTGTCTTTTGCCTTTGAATGTGTTTTAAAAAATACCCAAGCCTTCTTTCTGTCCACCTATTAGGATACTAAACTTGTCCATTTCTCATTTTGTCATTTCCTGCAGTCTATCATTTCAAGTTGTCATAACTTTTCATAGAACTGTCCGATTTTCAATCTGTTTTGTGCATTGTATAGCCATTTTATTGCAGATTAGTAACATGTCAATAACTAAAAAATGACCTCAGGTGCAATGCCACTCGCTGTGTGGTGGAGGGTCACAAATAATTACAACAAAAACAATAAACAAACTCACCTCCATTCCTTCGCCGCACGAGGAAGAAGACCAGCCCCAA
>CM060324.1:3587131-3589631 GCA_030674155.1 Stramonita haemastoma
GGTGGTGGTGGCGGCGGCGGCGGTGGTGGTGGTGGTGGTGGTGGTGGTGGTGGTGGTGGTGGTGGATGAGGAGAAGGAGGAGGAAGTTATCGTGGTAGTCATCACTTTCGTTATTATCATCATCATCATCATCGTCGTCATCATCGTCATCATCACAAAGAAGACAGGGGAGACTACTTTGTAGGAAGAAAGTGGGGGGAGGGGAGAAAATATTCCTTTCGAGTTTTTCACTTTTTTCTCATCCTTAGGTTTCTATCTAAAGTGTAACTGGATTTTTATTTTGCACATGCCAAAGTGTTTTCCTCCTCTCAGCCCTCTCCCCTCTCCTCTCCCTCCATCTCCCCGTTGTTTAGTTAGAGTTATTGTGGGTGTAAAAAAGCACACGAGTGCTTATTCATTATCCTCGAATAAAAGAATTTGCCTTGCCTTGCCTTGCCTTGCCTCTCCCCATCTGATTGTGTCTTTCACTTATGTTTAAGACATTATCTTCAACATGCCAGCCTAACTTCAATTGTTGTTTTCATTTAAGGTAAGTTGTTTTTAGTTGTTGGGTTTGCTTCTTAATTTGTCCTTTTAAATTTCACGGGGTGGGGGGTGGGGGAGATACATTGATTTTCACTAAGTTTTTCTCAGCTTATCATCAACTTGAAAACTTTCTGATTGTCTCTTTTTCCCATACAAACATTTTTATTTTACTTTTTTCCCCTGGGTTTTTCCCCCAGTTTGTAAATTACCAATAATAATGTGTTATGATCCCGGTTCCACTTTTGTTTTGTTTTTATTTCTTTTCTTGCGAGTTTTTAGTGCATACGTACTTATCGTTCATTTTATTTCCGATTTTTTGTTTTTACTCCCCTCTTCTCTCCCTTTCTCCCCAATGTTTACTTTTAGAAGGTTTTTTAATTTTTCTCTGCCACCATCACCACACCCCTCTCCACCCCTCCACCCCCAACCGCCCATACGTACCACCAATTCCACATGTTTTCACTGCAATAACTAGAAATTATTTAGAAAGGGGACAGGTAAGGGTTGCGAACCACCACCTTTTTTGTTCTTCTCAGTATTAATACCTACTACTTCATGACTTAGTCTCCAGGACTAAACGCTCCTAGTTACACTAAACCTTTCCTTGACGTGGCCCCCCGACCAAAGTATAGCAGGACCCCAAACCCTGGTACGTATCCCCTGTACATCCAGCCCTCAACCTCGGTACGTACCCTGGTACGTCCTTCAACCCTTCAACCCTGACCAGTACGGACAAGACACAAACAATGGGGCTCGCGCATGTGCGTGACTTTGTTGACGTGACGTCACTAGCCCGTATGTCCGCTTTAACCCGCGTGCCAAGGGGAGTAAGATTTATTGCTATGACAACCTCACGGGTAAATAATTCAGTGACTACCCCCCTACCCCCCCCCCCCCCCCCCCCCCCCCCCCACACACACACACACACACACACACTCCCCCTTCTCTCGCCAGACAAGAGGAATCTGAGAGTGAAGACTTTTTGTCAAGGAAAAGGAAGAAGAAGAGAAAGTGGGATGGGAGAGGATAGGATGAACAGGAAAATAAAATGTGTGTGTGTGTGTGCGTGTGTGTGTGTGTATGTGTGTGTGTATGTGTATGTGTGTGTGTATGTGAGTGTATGTGTGTGTGTGTGTTCGTGTGTGTGTGCGCGCGTGCGCGCGCGCGCGCGCGCGCGCGCGCGCGTGTGTGTGTGTGTGTGTGTGTGTGTGTGTGTGTGTGTGTGTGCGTGCAAGAATGTGTGTGTGTTTGTGTGTTTTTCAGTTAGTTAGTTAGTTAGTTAGTCAGTTAGTCAGTTAGTTAGTTAGTTAGTTAGTTAGTTAGTTAGTTAGTTAGTTAGTTAGTTAGTCTTTTATTTCGAGGATAATAGAATAAACATTCATGTACTTTTTTACATCCAGTCCCCATGTGTATGCAGTTTTTTCAGTTTTGTCATCCGTTCCCACCGTCACACGATGGCCTACTTTTTCGAAAAGCGGAACGGGTTTTTAACATCTGTGCAAGATGTTCTGGGTGTGTTCGCACATGGGACCTTGGTTTATAGGTGTGTGTGTGTGTGTGCGTGCGCACGTGTGTGCGTGCGTGCATGTGTGTGTGTGTGAGGGGGGGGGAGGAGATACCGTTGTTGGTCAGCAAAGGGAGGGAGGATGGGTGTGGGGGGTGGACTAGATATTTGGGGGGGGGGGGGGTAGAAGTATGAGGAGGGAAGATGCGAAAAAGAAAGAAAAGATGAAAGAAAGAGAGCTATGTATGATGATGAAAGCTAGCTCTCTCTCTCTCTCTCTCTCTCTCTCTCTCTCTCTCTCTCTCTCTCTCTCTCTCTTCCTCTTCTCTCTCTCTCTCTCTCTCTCTCTCTTCTCTCTCTCTCCATAGCAACAATAGTGACATTCTGGCATCCGCACAAACATACAGTCACCTTCACACACACACACACACACACACACACACACACACACACACACACACACACACACAC
>CM060324.1:3594631-3660111 GCA_030674155.1 Stramonita haemastoma
CAGTATAGTTCCCCAGTTCACCCACTGTAAATGGGTACCTGCCCTCTTTAGGGTCAGGAAAGGTAAAGCAGAGAGGGAGAGGAAATTGGCGCCGCCCTCAACATGCTGGCCCCTAGAGAAGCTGAGGTATCTGATGCCTTGCTCCTCTACGATCACATAGGTTATGGGACACCTTGACCTTTACCTATTATAAATCTTAATCATATACAATGGAGGCCTCTATCACCACATATCTTGTCTTTACATCAAACAACTTTTTTTTCAGCGCCATGTCACTTATCGAAGGGACGTAACTTCAACATCTTTCTGCCCTCACGCGCCATCTTGTTTTCTAGCGGAAGCAGCTCAGTGGTCAGAATCCCCTATAATTGTTAGGAGGGGTCGCAGCACATAAAGTAGGGGCAGCCTATGGTCAGCGAGCTTCCTTGTTTCTTGTGAAGCAGGAAAGAATGGCCATGAATGCTGATGAGCGGGTCAGTTTCTCAGACCAGTCGACACGGAAGGTTGTGAATTATTCATTTAGTTCTGACCACCACCGCGTCCCTAAAGCTTAAGTAATATCTACCTGTCAAGAAAGGGATGGGGAATATATATATATATTATAATATATTATGCATGACAATTGTATTATTATAAAACAACAACAAAAGAACACCCTATGATGAGACACACAATATTATCATACATTTTTTCCATTCCTCGTTTAAGCTCCGAGGTTCACCATAGTGACATTTTACGTATGCGGCCATTTTTCTTCCCCCCATTAAGGTAGCACATTCTGATTGAGGGATGGCATCTAAACACGATACTGTGTGCATGTGAGTTTTTGTTGGTTTTTTTTTTTTTAGTCATCCCTTCCTGCCTGCACACAATGGCCTATTGTTTGAAAATGGAACGGGTTTTAAAAATGTGGCAAGATGTCTGCATGCATTTGCGCACATGGCCTCATTTATTATCTACCTAAGGCCTTTGACATTCAGTTCGATTTTTTCGTCAAACTAGGAAAAAGGCAAGCTGGAATCAAACCCAGAACTCACAGTTTACTTGTTGGCAGGCAAATGTTTAACCTCCTGCCACCCTCCTTTTTTTTTACACACAAATACAATTCAATGTGATACAATACAATGTAATGTTTGCAAGACAGTTTTAAGTAAGATGGAAAAATGGAGATGATGCAATGACCAGTATTGTATGCTATTTCTGCACACTTCTGTTGATACAGTACAGCACACTGCGATTACATGAAGCAAGCCACAGCTGTAGATTAAAGGTAAAGGTGTCCCATAACCTATGTGGTCGTAGGGGAGCGAGGAATCAGAGACCTCAGCTTCTCTATGGGCCAGCATATAGAGGGCGGCGCCCATTCTTCTCCCTCGCTACTTTACCTGCCATTACATTAAAGAGGGCTATAGATTATATACGTAAAATCCAATATGATATAGATCAGCCATTACAACACGAAACAACACGAAACCATGCATGTAATGCACAATAATCTACACAATATAATTCTATGTCACTTAATTTCATTTGGCATTAAGGCAATACAATGCAAAACACTTAACTCCATGCAAGGCAAAGTAACACACGACCCACGTTACACTACAACAAGAAAGACCAACAGACAGACACAAGAGTTGAAGAAAAACAACCAAATTCAAAACCAAACATCAGCATTTCCACTCATATGACAGACAACAATAGTTGCTGTTTGAGCGTTTGAGGAAAAAGAAGAAGAAACATGACAACAACAACACGAGCACAGAGAGAGACAGAGAGAGAGACAGAGACAGACAGAGAGAGAGAGAGAGAGAGAGAGAGAGAGAGAGAGAGAGAGAGAGAGAGAGAGAGAGAGAGAGAACACTGAACAACACTGAAATGGTTTAATGGTACCTTGGCCTTGGACCACAATACACCATGTGAAGGGGGCGGGGTGTGAGTGTAATGCAAATGGAAGCATGAATAATTTTACATACACTAGCACGATTGAAAGCATGGAAAATTACACGACATATATACAAGAGAAAATCAAAGCAGGGAGCACTTCATACATACTATAGCAAAGAAAAGTGAAGCGTTGTAAAGAACAGACTACCAGCCCGGGAGATGGGGAGGAAAAAAAAAAAGAAAGAGAAAGAGAAAGATGTGAGCAATGAAAACGAATGGAGAGAGAGAGAGAGAGAGAGAGAGAAGAGAAGAAGAGAGACAGACAGAGAGAAGAGAAGAAGAAGAGAGAGAGAGAGGAGGTATGTATGAGTATGAGAGGTGGAAGGAGGAAGTGATGGGGAGAGATAGCAGGAACAAAAGAAAGACTAGAAAAGAGAGCTGGGGGGGGGGGGGGAGATGGGGAGAGAGAGAGGAGAGAAAGAGGGAGAGACAAGCTGGGCAGTAGCACTCCACCTCTGTCTGTCCGCGCCAAATCCGGCAACTTCAAAGGAGACCTAAGAATGGGTTGAGCTCCTACAAGTAGCGGGGTCCGCCATCTTCAGCCCGGGGCCTAAGCCACCGTCAGCCCGACCCCCCCAACACACACAGGTAAGGACACAGGCTACCTAAGACCCCTCCCCTCCCTCCCTCCCCTTCCCCTTCCTTCCCTCCAGCTTCTACTACTTCCACCCCCCACCTCCTTCCCACTTTTCCTTTCATCTTCCTGATGCCGCAGACTGTTGTGTGTCGTTAACTGGGTTAGTGTCGTGAACACACGCAGAACATCTTGCGCGCACATCCTGTTCGCTTTTCGTAAGAGTAGGCCATTGTGTGTTGGTGGGATACAGATGACAAGATTTACAAAACTTCATACACACGGGAACTGGGGGGGAAAAAAGCATATAAGTGCTTATTCCATTATCCTCGATATAAAAGAATAAATAATGAAATAAAATAAATATTCACCGTGGCTTTTTTTTTTTTTACAAATTTTTCCAAAGACATCTCTCATGTTGCCTGTGGGTTCTTTTGCGAGCACTAATTAAACACTGCCACGGGACCTCGGTTTATCGTCTCATCGGAAAGACTAGCACTCAGACCACCACTTATGGTCTAATGGATGGGAACAAATTTTAAGCAGAAGCGGGGATCTTACCACGCACACTCCAACCCGGACTTTTCGCTTCTAGGCAGGTGCTTTCCTCCACACCACCGATCCACACAGTGGGAAAACCATTCCTGTCCCGAGGTCGTAATGCAGCTGCCTTAGTAGTGTATTAAAAAATGGTCGCATACCAGTCTCGGAACTCTAGCCGAAGAACGATCAAAAAGCAAGAAAACACCCCCATCCCCACCCCCTACCCCCTCTAAAAAAAAAATCAGAATTATCTGACAATTTCTACTGTCTGTGTTGACGTGCCAATCCGTTGTTCAATAGATTTCTCCCGGAAAGTTGGGGAGTGCTTGTTGTATGCTTACAGCTGACAGAATCTTTTTTGTTTGTTGGTTGGTTGGTTGTTTTTACTTCACTTTAGTTGTTTTAATTGCCATTAGATCTAGATCTATGTTGGGTTGGTGTTTTCGTGAATGTTGATGGAAAAAAATGTTAAAAGCAGTTTTTAAAAAACACTTTCCAGTTACGTTTGGGCCAGGTTCACAGTTGAACGTCTCGATCCAGTTAAAGGTATAAAGTGGTGTCCCATAACCTATGTGGTCGTGGGGGAGCAAGGTACCACAGACCTTAGCTTCTCTTGAGGCCAGCATGTTGAGGGTGATGCCCATCTCCTCTCCCTCGCTGCTTTACTTTCCCTGACCCTAAAGAGGGCAGGCACCCATTGACAGCTGGGTGAACTGGGGGACTGTACTGAAGCCAAGGCGCGCGAACGGTCACCCATCCAGTTGGAAACCACACTCGACGCTGTTTAACCTTAGTATGGGGAAAGCGAGTGTTCTGACCACTGAGCCATCCCGCCCCCTTCAATCCAGTTAGCGACATGAAAACCTCTTAGGGACACCACCACTGCTGCCACACCTAGCCCACCTTTCCTCTTCCCTTTCTACTTCCTCTATACAACAACAACAACAACAACAACAACAACAACAACAATGCCTTTGCCTGTCTCTGTTCTGCTGCTTCTGTTGTTTCTGTCATCTTGGCAGTGATACATGTATACCATCAATGTTTATGTATTGCTGTCTCTGTGTTCCTTAGTATGTAACCTTCCTTCGCTTTTGTTTTGCTTGTTAGTGGGGGGCGGGGCGAGGAGAGGTCCAAGGGAGAGGGGGGAGCTAAGGGGGTGTGTGTGTGTGTGTGTGTGTGTGTGTGTGTGTGTGTGTGTGTGTGTGTGTGTGTGTGTGTGTGTGTGTGTGTGTGTGTGTGTGTGTGTTCAACGTTTGCCTTATTTTATATTTATCTATTCCTCTGGTATGTATGTATGTATGTATGTATGTATGTATGTATGTATGTATGTATGTATGTATGTATGTATGTATGTATGTATGTATGTATGTATGTACGTACGTACGTACGTATGTATGTATATATGTATGTATGTATGTATGTATGTATGTATGTATGTATGTATGTATGTATGTATGTATGTATGTAGGTAGGTAGGTAGGTAGGTAGGTAGGTAGGTAGGTAGGTAGGTAGGTAGGTAGGTAGGTAGGTAGGTAGGTAGGTAGGTTGGTTGGATGGCTGGCTGGCTGACTGGCTGACTGGGTGGCTGAGTCTGGGTGCTTTTTTTTAAATCTGCCACTGACTTTAATCTGTCCCAAACCTAAAATCCCCTTTTTAAAAAAAACACACCTTTATACTTGTACCATTTTCTTTTCACGCCGAAGTCAGATGCGCTGGGCCTGACTTGTCAGGCGCTTAACGACACCGCAAAACGCATTCTCGTTCATATGACAGACAACAATAGTTGCTGTCTGAGCGTTCGACGACGACGAAGAAGAAGACTTAATATCGTTTCCTTTTTATCTGCCTGTTTTCATAGACGGCACTAAAAAGAGAACAGTTTAAGACCGAGACCTGAGGAATACTGCGGACTGAAGTGACCATGTACTGCCCAAATGGCGAACGTCAACAAAGCCAGTCCGCACCCCTGACTGTAAAAGTCAGATGAAACAAAGCCTTCAAACATTCAGTACCTGGCAGGCCATCACGTAGAATACTGCCCGGTGTTCTGGCGTAAATCATGATTCACTCTCTGGACAGTTGTATATCTTTGTCTGTGACCAGAAGGTCAGGCAGAGGACTCCGAATGAAATCCATGCATACACAGACATATAAATAGACAGACAGACGGACAGAGGACATATACACACACACTCAAAGACACAGGGGAGACAAACATTCATCGGTCGAGGAGATTTTTCTCCTGGAGTTAACATCAGTGCTGACTCCACTCTCCCAAAAGTCTTTTGGATGAGACTGTAAACCGAGGCCCCGTGTGCGAACGCACGCAGAACATCTTGCGCACACGTTAAATCCTGTTCCGCTTTTCGTAGGAGTAGGCCGTTGTGTGCCGGTGGGAACAGATGATATTATTTACAAAACTGCATACACACGGTACGGGGACCGGATAAAAAAAGCACATGAGTGCTTATTCCATTATCCTCGATATAAAAGAATAAATAAATAAATAAAATAAAATAAAAAAATAAACGCACACACACAAGGGACCCAGAAAAAATGATAGCATAATGGTTATGAAACATCTATCTGTCACACGTTATACTTATAGAGAGGACTGAGGGCTGACATCAAACCCTCACAAGGCAACACACCATACCTTTGCTGCAATTTTTGTTCCATCTTCTCGCCTCTCATCACCATCACCTTCACCTGGCTTCATTCGGCAGCATATCCCTCAGGTTTAATCAGGTGTCTCCACTGGTGAACTTCAGAGCTCTAGCCCAGGAACAGGGGGAGGGGGGGGGGGGGGCGTCATAAGCCTTTTTAAAAAGGAAGATGTTATTTATTTATTTTACTTATTTATTTATCTATTTATTTATGTCACAGCACATTAAATATTTTCTCTGCGTGAAATTCGGGCTGCTCTTCCCGGGGAGAACGCGCTGCCACAAGTGCAGCGCCTACCCTTTTCTTTGTCTTTTCCTGTCTGCAGTTGTATGTGTTTCCCTATCAGAGTGGCTTTTTTTCTACAGAATTTTTGCCAGGGACAACCCTCTTGTTGCCGTGGGTTCTTTTACGTGCGTTAAATAACGTGTAACACACAGGACCTCGGTTTATCGTATATCCGAAAGACTAAGGTGGTAGGATAGTTAAAACGTACGCCTGCCAACGGTTTATGAGGTTCAAGGTTCGATTCCCAGCCTTGCCCTCTCTTCCCAGCGTGATGAAAAAAAATGAATTGAATGTCAAAGTCATTTGGATGAGACTATACCCCCTCCCTCTCTCTCTCTCTCTCTCTCTCTCTCTCTCTCTCTCCTCTCTCTCTCTCTCTCTCTCTCTCTCTCTCTCTCTCTCTCTCTCTCTCTCTCTCTCTCTGAAAAAAATCCTGATGAAAAAAAGCAAATTCATTGCTTACACAATGTACCATTTGGAAATAAAATTTTATTTGATTTGATTTGATTTGATTTGATTTGATCTCTTCTCTCTCTCTCTCTCTCTCTCTCTCTCTCTCTCTCTCTCTCTCTCTCTCTCTCTCCTCTCTCCTCTCTCTCTCTCTCTCTCTCTCTCTCTCTCTCTCTCTCTCAATCATTTTATGTGGCTTCTGATTTTCGTCTTCTGAAAGTGTGCATTTTTATTATCTTATTATGTCAATGTCCTTATTCCTTATGTTGTTTGGTACGCATATAGTTTTACTGTTTATATCTTTTTATCTTGATGTTTTCCCTGAAAAGGGCGGGACTGGATGTAAAAAAGCACATGAGTGCTTATCTATTATCCTCGAATAAAAGAATTTTGCCTTGCCTTCTCTCTCTCTCTCTCTCTCTCTCTCTCTCTCTCTCTCTCTCTCTCTCTCTCTCTCTCTCTCTCTCTCTCTCCTCTCTCTCTCTCTCTCTCTCTCTCTCACACACACACACACACACACACACACACACCACACACACACACACACACACACACACACACACACACACACACACACACACACACACCACACAGAGAAGGGTGCAGGCAGCAAGATGTACAGCCAGTTTTGTGTGGCAGATAGGCTTATGAGGATCGATCCCTCAATCACGTATCGATCCGCATGATCTGCTATGTTCCATACCAACCTTGGCCGACATCACAAGAAGGGAGACAAACACTCCCAGGAGCGCACAGAGAGCGGCAGAATTCACAATAGTTGATTCCCATTAACTCTTTTGAGCTATAGAGAAACAAAAAGCATGCATATCAATAAATGAATGACGGGTATAGTGAGGTATAAAAGGGGAAGAGCAAAACAAAAGTACACAAGAGACAATATTGATGAAAATGAAACGCAGCGGTGACTGGTGCAGGGGAGAGAATTCCCTCGTTTGTCCACTGACCGCGATTCACTCAAGCTGGTTTATAAATGACAGGCATGGGCTTCCTCTAAACAACAACAGATGGTTATAATGACAGCATGGGCATTCCTCTGGAAGACAACAACAGATGGTTTATAAATGACAGACATGGGACATTCCTCTGGAAACAACAACAGATGGTTTATAAATGACAGGCATGGGACATTCCTCTGGAAGACAACAACAGATGGTTTATAAATGACAGGCATGGGACATTCCTCTGGAAGACAACAACAGATGGTTTATAAATGACAGGCATGGGACATTCCTCTGGAAGACAACAACAGATGGTTTATAAATGACAGGCATGGGACATTCCTCTGGAAGACAACAACAGATGGTTTATAAATGACAGACATGGGACATTCCTCTGGAAGACAACAACAGATGGTTTATAAATGACAGGCATGGGACATTCCTCTGTAACACAACAACAGATGGTTTATAAATGACAGGCATGGGACATTCCTCTGTAACACAACAAGATGGTTTATAAATGACAGCATGGGGCATTCCTCTGAAAGACAACAACAGATGGTTTATAAATGACAGCATGGGACATTCCTCTGTAACACAACAAAGCTGGTTTATAAATGACAGGCATGGGACATTCCTCTGTAACACAACAACAGATGGTTTATAAATGACAGGCATGGGACATTCCTCTGTAACACAACAAAGATGGTTTATAAATGACAGGCATGGGACATTCCTCTGTAACACAACAAAGATGGTTTATAAATGACAGGCATGGGACATTCCTCTGTAACACAACAAAGATGGTTTATAAATGACAGGCATGGGACATTCCTCTGTAACACAACAAAGATGGTTTATAAATGACAGGCATGGGACATTCCTCTGTAACACAACAACAGATGGTTTATAAATGACAGGCATGGGACATTCCTCTGAACACAACAAGATGGTTTATAAATGACAGGCATGGGACATTCCTCTGTAACACAACAAAGATGGTTTATAAATGACAGGCATGGGACATTCCTCTGTAACACAACAACAGATGGTTTATAAATGACAGGCATGGGACATTCCTCTGTAACACAACAACAGATGGTTTATAAATGACAGGCATGGGACATTCCTCTGTAACACAACAACAGATGGTTTATAAATGACAGGCATGGGACATTCCTCTGTAACACAACAACAGATGGTTTATAAATGACAGGCATGGGACATTCCTCTGTAACACAACAACAGATGGTTTATAAATGACAGGCATGGGACATTCCTCTGTAACACAACAACAGATGGTTTATAAATGACAGGCATGGGACATTCCTCTGTAACACAACAACAGATGGTTTATAAATGACAGGCATGGGACATTCCTCTGTAAACACAACAACAGATGGTTTATAAATGACAGGCATGGGACATTCCTCTGTAACACAACAACAGATGGTTTATAAATGACAGGCATGGGACATTCCTCTGGAACACAACAACAGATGGTTTATAAATGACAGGCATGGGACATTCCTCTGGAAACAACAACAGATGGTTTATAAATGACAGGCATGGGACATTCCTCTGGAAGACAACAACAGATGGTTTATAAATGACAGGCATGGGACATTCCTCTGGAAGACAACAACAGATGGTTTATAAATGACAGGCATGGGACATTCCTCTGGAAGACAACAACAGATGGTTTATAAATGACAGGCATGGGACATTCCTCTGGAAGACAACAACAGATGGTTTATAAATGACAGGCATGGGACATTCCTCTGGAACACAACAACAGATGGTTTATAAATGACAGGCATGGGACATTCCTCTGGAACACAACAACAGATGGTTTATAAATGACAGGCATGGGACATTCCTCTGGAAGACAACAACAGATGGTTTATAAATGACAGGCATGGGACATTCCTCTGGAAGACAACAACAGATGGTTTATAAATGACAGGCATGGGACATTCCTCTGGAAGACAACAACAGATGGTTTATAAATGACAGGCATGGGACATTCCTCTGGAAGACAACAACAGATGGTTTATAAATGACAGGCATGGCAAGATGGTTTATAAATGACAGGCATGGGACATTCCTCTGGAGACAACAACAGATGGTTTATAAATGACAGGCATGGGACATTCCTCTGGAAGACAACAACAGATGGTTTATAAATGACAGGCATGGGACATTCCTCTGGAAGACAACAAAGATGGTTTATAAATGACAGGCATGGGACATTCCTCTGGAAGACAACAACAGATGGTTTATAAATGACAGGCATGGGAATTCCTCTGGAACACAACAAAGATGGTTTATAAATGACAGGCATGGGACATTCCTCTGGAAACAACAAAGATGGTTTATAAATGACAGGCATGGGACATTCCTCTGGAAACAACAACAGATGGTTTATAAATGACAGGCATGGGACATTCCTCTGAAACAACAACAGATGGTTTATAAATGACAGCATGGACATTCCTCTGGAACACAACAAAGATGGTTTATAAATGACAGGCATGGGACATTCCTCTGTAACACAACAAAGATGGTTTATAAATGACAGGCATGGGACATTCCTCTGTAACACAACAAAGATGGTTTATAAATGACAGGCATGGGACATTCCTCTGAAACAACAAAGATGGTTTATAAATGACAGGCATGGGACATTCCTCTGTAACACAACAAAGATGGTTTATAAATGACAGGCATGGGACATTCCTCTGAACACAACAAGATGGTTTATAAATGACAGGCATGGGACATTCCTCTGGACAACAAATGGTTTATAAATGACAGGCATGGGACATTCCTCTGTAACCAACAACAGATGGTTTATAAATGACAGCATGGGACATTCCTCTGGAACACAACAACAGATGGTTATAAATGACAGCATGGGACATTCCTCTGGAACACAACAACAGATGGTTTATAAATGACAGGCATGGGACATTCCTCTGGAAACAACGATGGTTTATAAATGACAGGCATGGGACATTCCTCTGGAACACAACAACAGATGGTTTATAAATGACAGGCATGGGACATTCCTCTGAAACAACAACAGATGGTTTATAAATGACAGGCATGGGACATTCCTCTGAAACAACAACAGATGGTTTATAAATGACAGGCATGGGACATTCCTCTGGAAGACAACAACAGATGGTTTATAAATGACAGGCATGGGACATTCCTCTGAAGACAACAACAGATGGTTTATAAATGACAGGCATGGGACATTCCTCTGGAAGACAACAACAGATGGTTTATAAATGACAGGCATGGGACATTCCTCTGGAAGACAACAACAGATGGTTTATAAATGACAGGCATGGGACATTCCTCTGGAAGACAACAACAGATGGTTTATAAATGACAGGCATGGGACATTCCTCTGGAAGACAACAACAGATGGTTTATAAATGACAGCATGGGACATTCCTCTGTAGACAACAACAGATGGTTTATAAATGACAGGCATGGATTAGGTTTATAATGACGCAGGAATCCTGAAAGTTATAATGAGAGGATTCCTCTGAAAAACAAGTGGTATAATGACAGCTGGACATTCTTGGAGATGGTTTAAAAACAGGATGGGACATCCCTGAACAAATGTTAATGACAGGCGGGATCCTCTGAGGGTTTAAATGACAGGCATGGGACATCTCGAAGTGTTATAAATGACAGGCATGGCTTCTCTGAAACAAACATGGTTTATAAGACGAGGACATTCCTTGAAGATGGTTTATAAATAAGCGGGACATTCCTCTGAACCAAAGATGGTTTATAATACAGCATGGGACATTCTCTGAAGTGTTAATACGCATGGAATTCTCTGAACAACAAGTGGTTAATGAAGCATGGGACATTCCTCTGAACAACAAAATGTTTTAAATAAGAGGGCATTCTTGAAACAAAACAGTGTTATAATGACAGCTGGACATTCTCTGAAGACACACAATGTTTAAGAGCGGATCTCGAAACAACAAGATGGTTAAAAGACAGGATGGACATCTCTGGAAACAAACAATGGTTTTAAATGAAGCATGGGATTCTTGAGACAAAGATGGTTTAATGACAGCATGGCATTCTCTGGAAACAACAAGGTTATAAGACAGCATGGAATTCCTGGAAGACAAAGATGTTTATAACGGATGGGATTCCTCTGAACAAAGTGTTTTAATGACAGGATGGTCCTAAACAACAAGGTTATAAATGACAGGATGAATTCCTGGACAAACAGATGGTTTAAAATGACGCATGGACATTCTTGAACACAACAGTGGTTATAATGCGGATGGGATTCTCTGGAGACACAAAGAGGTTTATAAATGACAGCAGGGCTTCCTCTAAACAAAAGATGGTTAATGACAGGCATGGAATTCCCTGGAAGACAAGATGGTTTATAATGACAGGGACATCTCTGAACAACAAAGTGTTTATAAGAAGGCGGACTTCTTGAAAACAAAGTGGTTTATAATGCAGCTGGACATTCCTGGAAAAAGATGGTTTTAAATGAAGCAGGGACTTCTACAAAAAGTTATAATGACGCTGGCATCTCTGAACAAATTAAATGAGGCATGGAATTCCTTGAACACAAGTGTTTATAATGACAGGCTGGATTCCCGAACAACAAGGTTAAAATGAAGCATGGACTCCTCTGAAAACAAAGTGGTTAATACGGCTGATTCTCTGAAACACAAGATGGTTTATAAATGACAGGCATGGACATTCCTCTGGAACAACAAAGTGGTTTATAAATGACAGGCATGGGACATTCCCTGAAACAACAAGATGGTTTATAAATGACAGGCATGGGACATTCCTCTGGAACAACAAAGTGGTTTATAAATGCAGGCATGGAATTCCCTGAAACAAAATGGTTTATAAAGACAGCATGGAATTCTCTGAACACAAGTGTTATAATGAAGGATGGACATCCTGGAACAACAACAGTGGTTTATAAATGACAGCAGGCTTCCTCTGAACACAACAATGGTTTTAAATGACAAGGGACATCCTCTGAACAAAAGATGGTTTATAATGACAGGGACTTCCCTGAAGAACAACAGATGGTTTATAATGACAGCATGGACATTCCTCTAAACACAAGTGTTTATAGCAGATGGAATTCTAAAGTGGTTTAATGAAGATGGATTCTCTAAAAAGGTTATAATGACAGGATGGACATTCTCGAAAAGGTTATATGAGCATGGGACATTCCTCTGGAAGACAACAAAGTGGTTTAAAATGAAGGCATGGGACATTCCTCTGGAAGACAACAACAGATGGTTTATAAAGACAGGCATGGGACATTCCTCTGGAAGACAACAACAGATGGTTTATAAATGACAGGCATGGGACATTCCTCTGGAAGACAACAACAGATGGTTTATAAATGACAGGCATGGGACATTCCTCTGGAAGACAACAACAGATGGTTTATAAATGACAGGCATGGGACATTCCTCTGGAAGACAACAACAGATGGTTTATAAATGACAGGCATGGGACATTCCTCTGGAAGACAACAACAGATGGTTTATAAATGACAGACATGGGACATTCCTCTGGAAGACAACAAAGATGGTTTATAAATGACAGGCATGGGACATTCCTCTGAACAACAAAGATGGTTTATAAATGACAAGGCTTTGGGACACAAGTGGTTTATAAATGACAGACATGGGACATTCCTCTGGAAGACAACAACAGATGGTTTATAAATGACAGACATGGGACATTCCTCTGGAAACACAACAAAGATGCATGTTTTAATAATAATGACAGGCATGGGACATTCCTCTGGAAACAACAACAGATGGTTTATAAATGACAGACATGGGACATTCCTCTGGAACACAACAAAGTGGTTTATAAATGACAGGCATGGGACATTCCTCTGTAACACAACAAAGATGGTTAATAAATGACAGGCATGGGACATTCCTCTGGAAGACAACAACAGATGGTTAATAAATGACAGGCATGGGACATTCCTCTGGAAGACAACAACAAGATGGTTAATAAATGACAGGCATGGGACATTCCTCTGGAAACAACAACAGATGGTTAATAAATGACAGGCATGGGACATTCCTCTGGAAGACAACAACAGATGGTTTAATAAATGACAGGCATGGGACATTCCTCTGGAAGACAACAACAGATGGTTTATAAATGACAGACATGGGACATTCCTCTGGAACACAACAAAGTGGTTTATAAATGACAGGCATGGGACATTCCTCTGTAACACAACAAAGATGGTTAATAAATGACAGGCATGGGACATTCCTCTGGAAGACAACAACAGATGGTTATAAATGACAGGCATGGGACATTCCTCTGGAAGACAACAACAGATGGTTAATAAATGACAGGCATGGGACATTCCTCTGGAAGACAACAACAGATGGTTAATAAATGACAGGCATGGGACATTCCTCTGGAAGACAACAACAGATGGTTAATAAATGACAGGCATGGGACATTCCTCTGGAAGACAACAACAGATGGTTTATAAATGACAGGCATGGGACATTCCTCTGGAAGACAACAACAGATCGATCCAGTCTCTTGTCCTATTTCTTTCGAGGCTTCTCCTCCCCCTCCCCACCCCCTTCATCAATTTTATGTTGCCTCTGAATTCCCTGACTGTTTGTGCACCTTGGCTTCAGTACAGTCCCCCAGTTCACCCAGCTGTAAATGGGTACCTGCCCTCTTTAGGGTCAGGGAAGGTAAAGCAGCGAGGGAGAGATGGGCGCCGCCCTCAATATGCTGGCCCTAGAGAAGCTGAGGTCTCTGGTGCCTCGCTCCCCTACGATCACATAGGTTATGGGACACCTTTACCTTACCTTTACTATAAAAAAAAAGCTTCATCAGTAGTTGATGTCAGGTAAGTGCTGAGGCCTACATCAAAGCATTGTTTTTGCATTAATTTTTTTTTTTTTTGCATTAAAATGTTATGTTCAGGTTGTCTTCAGCAAGCCGTGACAAGCTCTTAGCGTAACAACCTGCAGTGTTCTTTTAAGGGATGAAACTGAACCGCTTAGCCTGTAGCCATAGGTGATTGGCATGTTGCTGGGTTTTTCCGATATTGAAATTGATATGAAGGTGACAGCAAAAACAAAACAAAAACTCAAATATTTGACAACCCCTCACCCCCACCCCAAACCCCTCCCAAATCAATGTTTTGAAAATTAAAAAAAAAAGAAAAAAAAGTAAAGCATAATAAATTAAAGACAAATCTTTATGCTAAAAAATATTTATAAATTGCTTTCGAAGCATTTTTCTGTTAACTGGATCAGAGAGAGAGAGAGAAGAGAGAGAGGAGAGAGAGAGAGAGAGAGAGAGAGGAGAGAGAGAGAGAGAGAGAGAGAGAAGAGAGAGAGAGAGAGAGAGAGAATGTTCTGGTACACTGGTGTATCCAGACATTATGCAGGGGCACCCTGCATGGTACAATGTTCGTTTCAGCATCCCTCCACCCCCACCCCTCTCCATATCCTTGTGTATTGGACATGCAATTAATGGGCTGTGACCTTGACCGTCTGGACGTAGGCTTAGGTTGTCAGTTTCACCATTATTCCTTGTCGTCCTCCACGTGCAATTCGTGCACTTTGAACCTTGACAGTCTAGGTATAGTCGCAGACTGCATTCTTCGACGTATTCCACGTGCAGTTGTCGCTTTGACCTTGCGTCTAGGTTGTCGCAGGTTGCATTCTTCGACGTATTCCTCGTGCAATTTGTGCGCTTTGACTTGACGGTCTGGATGTAGGCTAGACAGGTTGTCAGTTTCAACATTGCCCGCATTCCTTGGTTCTCTGCACGTGCAATCCGTGATATGTGGCCTTGGCTGTCCGGGTTGAGACAAAAAGGGGAATCCCCGTCCCACCCTCTGCTGCTGCTGCTACTAAAGCGAAATGGGAATGAAATCCCAATGCTGTGTTTTCCCCATACCTGTGATTGCTGCTACTGTTGCTGAAGCCAAAATGGGGATTAAGAACGTTCTCATCGGTAAATAATATAGAAGATGAACTCAGTCTAAGATCTGATAAGCAATTTCCTAATAGAGCTAAAAAAATTTAAAAAAAACCTACCTACTCACTCACCACAATCAGCACCTTCACAATTAATAATGGCTTTTTGAAAAGTCAGGAATTAATCCCAGAGAAGTGCAACAGCTTACAACACCTCTATTATCTCCTTGTCCGTCATGTCTCATCATCACACGTGAGAGAACTCTTTGGACAACGTTTTAACATAAAAAAAATTCTGCTAAAGTTGGAGTATAGCTACCTGTATGGGAGGTACTTGAAAGCAGTCACACAGCAAACTTCTTTCCCAGTGTGTACTTACAACCTGGCAACGATTCTCGGGTGGGATGAATGAGTCACAATGCCCAGTCTGGGCGACACCCTGGTAGTTAACATTGGGAACGCACGCGACAACAGCAGCAATAAAATCTCAGAGGGTGATTTTGAGGTCACTTTGAATTTGTTCCATTGAGTCTCTCTCTCTCTCTCTCTCTCTCTCTCTCTCTCTCTCTCTCTCTCTCTCTCTCTCTCTCTCTCTCTCTCTCTCTCTCTCTCTCTCTCTCTCTCTCTCTCTCTCTTTGTTTACACTCTATTATTCAAAAATGCTTTTCTCAGCGGAGTAAAAAATTGTATGTTGCTTTTGTTGATTTCAGAAAAGCTTTTGATTCAGTAAGACATGACAAGCTATTACAATTGATTAGAGACCAAGGTGTTAGAGGAAAATTTTTCTGTTCCCTACGTGCAATGTACAGTAGTTTGATATCTTGTGTTAGATCCAATAACGAATATTCAGATTTTTTTGACTGCCCTTTAGGGGTTCGACAAGGGTGTGTCTTGAGTCCTACTTTGTTTGGAATGTTTATTAATCAACTAGCAACTCATATGTCTGAGAAGGGAAAACATGGTGTACAACTGATACCAGGTGCTGTAGAGTTGTTCATTTTGCTTTTTGCAGATGATGTTGTTTTGTTGTCTTCTACTCCTGTAGGCCTGCAAAATCAGTTGAATATTCTCCAAAAGTGTTGTGTGGATATGAAATTAAACATTAATACAGATAAAACCAAAGTTATGGTCTTTAGGAAAGGAGGGGTTTTGGGTAAGGATGAGGAATGGATTTTAGGAGATAAAAAGTTAGAAGTTGTAAATAAATATTGTTATTTGGGGTATGTTTTTACGACAAAACTTTGTCATAGGCTGGGTACAGAACATTTGTGTGTAAAAGGGAAAAAAGCACTAATAAGTTTAATTAGAGCATTTCAAAAAAACAAAGATATTTCTTACCAGGTTTATTTTAAAGTTTTTGATGTAAAAATTAAGCCAATATTGCTATATGCATCTGAAGTATGGGGAGTAAATCGCTTAAAACATGTAGAAAAAATACATTTGATGGCTTGTAAACGTTTTATGGGAGTTCCTGTTAAAACACCAAATAAAATGGTTTATGGGGAAGTTGCCAGATATCCTTTATTCATAAACTCATATATTTGTGCAGTTAGATATTGGTTAAAATTACTACAAATGAGTAATCAGAGGTTGCCAAGACAGGCCTACGAAATGCAATTAATTCTAGATCAGAAAGGTAAAAAATGTTGGGTAGCAAGTGTAAGGGAATTGTTGTGCAATTCAGGGTTTAATATTGTTTGGCTACAACAGGGTGTTGGTGATATTCAGGGATTCCTTAGTGCATTCAAGCAAAGATTAATTGATATGTTTATTCAGGAGTGGTCAGGTGTCATGAGAGAGAGTAATAGGTATGCAACATATAGATCTTTTAAGACCGTTTTTGAAAAAGAATTGTATCTTCATAGTATTGATATTTATTGTTTCAGAGTTGCACTGTCACAGGCCAGAATGAATGTTCTTCCTTTAAATAATAATCTCAACCGATACAGCAACAACAATCAAGATAAAAACTGTTCTTTGTGCAAAAACGTTATTGAAGATGAATACCATCTAATATATATTTGTCCATTATATACAGATTTACGAACCAGTTACCTGAAAGATCTTCTTCATGTGCCTATGCCTTTTCTTCTTCAGGCACGTAGTAGATGTCGTTCAGTGCAGCTAGCAACATTTTTATTCCGTGCTATTCGAAGAAGACAGACAGTGGCAGAACTTTTGTAAAGTAAATAGATCTAGATCTAATAGTGAAAAAGATGCGTTGTATCAAGTGTGTACCGTTGCTTTATGATGAGACTTTGAACAAATTCGTTATATGCACATACATCCACTCCCCCATCTCCCACTTCGTTTTGAATTGTGGCCCAAGGCTGATGTTCAATAAAAACATTTTCATTTTCCTTTTCATTTCTCTCTCTCTCTCTCTCTCTCTCTCTCTCTCTCTCTCTCTCTCTCTCTCTCTCTCTCTCTCTCTCTCTCTCTCTCTCTCTCTCTCTCTCTCTCTATCTATCTATCTATCTATCTATCTATCTCATTTTCGAAATAAAAGAAGAAATTAATAAAATAAAAAAAAGAATAAATAAAATCTCTCTCTCTCTCTCTCTCTCTCTCTCTCTCTCTCTCTCTCTCTCTCTCTCTCTCTCTCTCTCTCTCTCTCTCTCTCTCTGTGTGTGTGTGTGTGTGTGTGTGTGTGTGCGCGCGCGCGCGCGCGCGTGCGTGCGTGCGTGCGTGCGTGCGTGTGTTCAATACTATTTTTGTGTTTTATTTACAGTTTAAACATGATCAGGATTTGTTTGCACCACTCATCTGAGTTGCACAGTGTACGAAGATGCTGACTGTCACATTGATTAAGAGGTGGAGCGAACGTGACATTTGCACAATCACATGGGGCACAATGTCACCCTCTGTGTGTGTGTGTGTGTGTGCGCGCGCGCGTGCGTGCGTGCGTGCGAGCGCGCGCGCGCGCTTGTGTGTGTATGTGTGTGTGTGTGTGTGTGTGTGTGTGTGTGTGTGTGTGTGTGTGTGTGTGTGTGTGTGTGCGCGCGCGCGCGCGTATACCGCTACGTGTTAGTGCATGAGCGTACACATGAGTATGAATAGGCCTACCACAAAACGTCAGAAACAAGGCTAATTAAAGAATCTACCTACAGTGTCATCTTTCTTTTCTTTCTTTCTCCTTTCTTTTACCCCTCCCCGTTGAATGCCGTCACAGGCATGACAAATCTTTCTTCACAGTCCCCCCTTGGCCCCCCTCCCCTTCTTGTCACTTTCCAAAATTGAACCACCTTAAAATGCTTAAAATTTGCAGTCATGCATTGACAAGTATGCAGACAAGTGTGTGTGTGGTTTGTGTGTGTGTGTGTGTGGTGTGTGTGTGTGTGTGTGTTGTGTGTGTTGTTTGTGTATAAAAAAAAAGAGGAAAAATTCATTGTTTACTCAATGTACCATCTGGAAATAAATTTTGATTTTGAATTCTTTTTACACACACACACACACACCACGACACACACACACACACACACACACCACACACACACACACACACAACACACAACACACCAACACACAACACACACAACAACAACACACACAACCCACACACAACAAAACAACAAACCCACAACAAAGACCTCGAGATCTTCAACCAGGAAGCAACAACCACTGTGCCTGGAAGCTGGTAAAAACCCTTTTCTTTCTTTATTCATTTTATCTTTAAAAAAAAAAAATCTTTCATTCAGTGTGTGTGTGTGTGTGTGTGTGTGTGTGTGCGCGCGCGCGCGCGCGCGCGCTTGGGGCAGGGGATGGTGGTGGTTACTGTGATGTTTTTGCCGACATAGCTCCACCAGAAGGATCATCACAAGGCTGCCCTAATGTCATCCCTTGTGTTGAATCCTCTCTTAAGTCCACTTTAAATGTCGGTGATGTGCCTTAGGCCTAACTTGAGGACAACGCGTGCAAGATAATTGCTTTTCCTTCCCGTTCAGCCAACGTTTTGTTTTGAAAACCGGTCTTGTGCAGGCTGAACGGAACCCTGGCGGTGTTTGAAAGGGACAGAACCATTGGGTACTAATAACAAGGGAGCCAATCACATGACATCTTACTCTCGACGGCATTAGTCACCCGGTAGCACTTCCGGTAAGACCGATGGCTTCCTGGTAGGGTACTATACGGGATAGTAAAACCTGAAGCAATCTGCAATGGATTCGAAAGGAAAGAAAGTAATCGTGTGCGATAATGGAACAGGGGTAAGTATAGTTTATGTGAAGTAGAAATTTAGGCATATTAGATTTATTCTTTTTGTGCCTGGTTTTATTCAGCTCGATTATCTAACCCGGAAGAACTATAAATTTTAGAGACAAATCTATTCGTTTTCACCATTTTATTTATTTATTTATTTTATTTATTTTTTATTTATTTATTAATAAAGTATAATCGGCAGGCAAGTGCAACAATACAACTTGCAACCTTGAATACAGCAGCACTAGTGCAGTCCTGCGCTCTTTACTTGTGCATAGTGGAATTTGTACATCCTTCTCTCAATCTCTGCATCACTCGGTTAGTCATCATAATTATTTTTCACTCTATATGTCACTATATATGACACATACTCGCAGGCATGCACAGATTCACGCCCGCATGTGTGCATGCATGCGTGCATGCACACACACATACATGCACACACGCCCACATACACGCGCGCACACACACACGCACGCGCGCGCGTGTACACACACACACAACACAACACACACACACACACACACACACACATCACTCATCACCACACTCACCACTCACTTCCCCCTCACTCACTCACTCACTCACTCACTCACTCACTCCTCACTCACCAATGTTGTCTGAATACATTGTTGTAAAGACCATTGACTTGAAAAGACTAAATTTATCTTATTTACATATGAATCGCACTATTCATGAATCACTTTTACACATGTATGCACACACACACACACACACCACACACCACACACACACACACACACACACACACACACACACACAGTGAGTGACACACGAAGGCAATGCATGAATGTAGGAATCGAAATACAACCATGAACTAGAAGCCATGTTCATGATGTGGTAATTGTTTGTAATTAAGTCTTGGATATTTGTTGCATTGAATGATTTATATGGGCTCGATTCAGTCAGTGTGGACATATACTCAGTACTGTTATTGTTTAATGATTACGACAATCGATTGTGACTTTAACATTATCATGATTATGTCAAGTTCGGCAGAATAGTTGAGTTTGTTTTTTTTAGTCTTGTGTATTTTTTTTTTTTTTTTTGAAAATCCTATTCAGTATTGCTTTAGTTTAAATAAGGAATATGATGATTGTGGCTTTACAGTTTGTCAAGTGCGGCTATGCAGGCTCCAACTTTCCTGCTCACATCTTCCCTTCACTGGTGGGGAGGCCAATCATTCGGTCCACAGCCAGGATTGGGGACATTGAAGTCAAGGTATGGCAGCATCACAAATAATCGTCCACATTTCTGATCTTTTGTAGATTGATTTTGCAGAGGAGTCATCTAAGATGTTATTACACACAGTGAGAAAAATGTAATTTATTAAAGTTAATTAGTATGCTATGTAGTGAAAAAAAAAAGATGAAATGTGTTCTACATTAGTTAAGTGCTTGCTAATTTGTATTGACTATTCTACCTTTCCTTGCATTTTACTGAATAATTTTTTTGTTTTGTTTTTGTATTGAATATTATTTTATTAGGATAAATCAGCAAACTCTAAGAAAACATTGACTAAATATGACCCTTCACCTCAAAATAAGGTGCATTGCACCTCACCCATTTTTCACTTGGATTCATTTTAGGCAGGTGCAAAGAAATCCCCCATGGGGATGCTGGTGGCCTGTCGGTATACATAGCATCCATTCTGGAATTCCCTCTTTTCTATCCCTTTCTTTGTTTCTGCCGTGTATCTTTTCTTCCTGACATTGTCTTCTTGTATATTTTCTTCCTGGGTCCGTTCTCCTGTCTTTTTTTTCCAGATAGACTGAAGTTATAACAGTTCTCCCTCTGGCCAGTCGGAAATGCTGGGCCTGACTTATCAGGAGCTTAATGGCAGCACAATGCATTTTTGCTCATATTCATGACAGAATAGTTGCTGTCTCAGTTGTCAGTGAAGATGAAGAAACAAAGTTGTATCTGCTGTAGATTAGAATGAGAATTATAAGAAATATATGCTGAGAAATTTTACACATAAGGCAGATTTGTATGTTTATTAATATTAATGCATGCATGTTAACATTTTTTTTTTTAAAGTCAGTATAGTTTTTTTATTTCTCCTCTTCACAGGTTTCCTTTAGTTTTCCATCACAGGTTAATTAGTATTTCATGACTGAATCAATCACTGAATCAGTTGTACTATTGGCAGACATTGCCACCTGTCCAAATGCTAGTGAAATTTTAACTGATGATTGCAAAGAATCTTGAACGGATTGAAATCAATTGACAGAATGCTGTAGTAGTTTTTGTTTGGTAAGTTTTTTGTGTAATTGATTTATGGTGTGTGTGTGTGCCTGTGCCTGTGTGTGTGTGTGTGTGCAGGACTTGATGGTGGGAGATGAAGCCAGCCAGTTGCGATCGATGCTGGAAGTCAACTACCCGATGGACAATGGCATTGTGCGGAACTGGGAAGACATGATTCATGTCTACGATCACACCTTCGGCAAAGAGCGACTGAACGTGGACACACAGAACACTCGCATTCTGCTGACAGAACCTCCCATGAACCCCATGAAGAACAGGGAGAAGATGGTGGAGGTATGTGTACATGTGTCAAAGGTTATTAACCAACCAATCAACCATAAAATAAAATGACATGAAGAAACAAAGCAAACAAAAAGTAAAAATAAACACCCAAAATCAGTCTTTCAGGCAACCAATAAAACAAAAATTGGAATCTGATGGAAATGAGCCGATAGGCCTATACTATGAAAAGAAATCTGTTGATGATATGGGGAAGAGGATAGGAAGTGGTTTTCTTTTCTTTTGCAGGTGTGTGTGTGTGTGTTTCATTTTTATTTATTTTTATTTTATTCATTTATATTGAGGATAATGGGATAAGCACTCATGTGCTTTTTTTTTTTGCTTTTTTTTTTGCGTGTGTGTCTGTTAGAGAGAGAGAAATGGGACCATGTGCAGTCTTCCATTGCTTGTCGTTTTGCAGAACTATTTCTAATCTGTTATGTGTGACTAGAAGGATTCAGACGTAAAAAAGAACCTGTGCAAAAAAATGATGAGTAGTTACATGAGCATGCCAATACCTGTACTGTGTTCAAGGCCCAGTGTCTCCATCCTTTAGTATCATTTTTTCTTTCTTTCGTTTTTTTCTCATGTGTGCCATGTTTTCATTCGGTATGAACCATAAAGTGTTGGTGAAATAACTAGGAGAGTTGTATAAAACTGAAACTAGTATCCCCGGAACAAATGATGGTGTTTGTGTGTACAGGTGATGTTCGAAAAGTACCATTTTGACAGTGTACACATCGCCATCCAGGCTGTTCTCACACTGTATGCACAAGGTAAGATCTTTTGTCAAGTGAAAACTGCCCCCCTTGCAATATATAGTGATATTTCTTTCTCCCTCTCTCTTTTTTTTTTTTTGGGGGGGGGGGGGGGGGGGGTTCAAATGGAAGGGGAGAGGTACAAGAAAGACAATGTGTAATTTTAAGCAGATTTTCAATTGTTATTTGACGAAAGCAAAAAGAAAATAAAAGAAAGAAACTGTGATTTGGCTTAAATCAGTAAATGTTTCAAGAATCTGAATGACAGGCCTTGTGTTTTGTAGTCCATACTCTTAATGTCACAGTTTGCCAGCATTACAGTTACTTTTGTTCCTGTTTTGTTTCTTTGATGTTAACTGCTTATGTTTATTTTTAACCCTAGATCTACAACCATCCATGAACATGTTTGATGTGGCATGTTCATTGAATGTTGAATAATTCTGTTTTCCTGAAGAAAAAGCCTGTGATGATGATAAAAAATATCTGCTGTTTTCACATGATGAATCATTTCATTTCCTCTAAGAAGTACTGAACAGGCTAAATCTTTCAGTTTATTTTGATTAATTTGTTTTTAAATTGCTCTGCTGTGCTTTAATCTCGACAAACTGCTAAGTCTTACACTAATAAGCTTCTGTGTGGGTTCAGCTCTGCCCTTGTCAGGGTCTTGAGGCTTTCTGGACTTTTTCATAGGTACCATCTTCTTCTGTTTGTCTTCATGTCTTTCCCCTGCTTCCTGTGAGAGTTATTGGGTTTTATTGTTGTTGTTAGCTACCTACCCCTTTATCCTCCTATATATATCCCCTTAAGTATAGGCATGCGCACACACATGCATCTCATCACTCACATCACACCACACTGCAGCACAGTACAGCACAGCTCAACACATCACATCACATAGTTGAATAAATAAAATGTGTAGATGTGTATCAGTCCAAGACTTTAAGTAGATGTGTACACTAGATTCACACACTAACATGTGGCATGAAGTAAGAAGGTAAAAAGTTACTTATGGACACTTCAAAACTCAAGTTAAAGCCTGTGATGATGATGATTCGACGTCTGCTGTTGTACTATGATGAATCAGTCATTCCTCTAAGAAGTGCTGAACAGGCTCTATTCATTCCACTTGATCTCTCACTATACAGATCTTGTCTTTAATCTTCTGTCAGAATGCAGCTACCGAAATGATGGGCATAAATGGCCGCATACCCCAAAATTTCAACATTGGTGAACCTCGGAGCTCTAGTTGAAGAACTGCCCCCCCCCCCTCCCCCCTCCACCAACAAAAAAAAAGTCTGTGCATGGGTTTCTTTTATTTAAAAAAAAAGCATTGTGCTGTCTCACCACTTATGGTACTTGTACTTGCAGCCTGGTCATGCTGATGCTTCACACTCTGCTGTTCCATGTTTTTTTTATTGCATTTAAATGTATCTCCTCTCTCCTTCTGTTCAGGGTCCATTCTCTCAGTTCTCTGTGTTAGTAGAACTTTTGATCTAGTAAAGAGTTAGTGAAGATGAAATGAATGTCTGTCTAAAAATGTAAGCTTTTTTAGGTGAGATCCTGCAATGATGATAACATGACAACTGGTATGTTTTCATGATGAGAGAATCACATTCCTCTAAGAAGTACTGAGCAGAATGATATTTTTTACGTTCATAGTTAAGTTCTACCAGTGTGAATAGAGAAGGATACCTAGTGTTCTCCCTGAGGCTGTCTCAATGTATCATAATAGAAATAAATGTATCACTTTCTGGGTTTAATTTAATGCATTTTAATTAATAAAATTGTCTTTGAGAATAGTCAAGAAAGTTGCTTGAAAGATGTGTGGACATGCTTGCAAGCACTCCTGCATGAATATATTATATGCACAGACCATGTGCATATCATATACACATGCACATGTGTAGGCTTCTGTTACAAAAGTTTATTGCAGTAAAGTGTTGCAAATGTTGAGAGAGAGAGGAGAGGTGACAACCTGTGGTTGGCGGGGGTATAAACAACAAGATTGGATTAGAAAGAGGGAGAGAGAAAAAAGTTTTTATTTGTTTAAAAATTTTTTGTCTTCCGAGTCTGCTATGATGATACTGATATATTTCTGCAATGTTGTGTTGATGAACAACTTGTTTTCCTCTAAGAAGTACTGAGCAGACTGTTCTGTATCTGGATAGAGGCAGGATTATTTGTTATTTTATTGATGATCAAATAAAAAATATCACAACAGTAGAAGTGGTGGCTAGTACAATAGTAGTCCTATAAGAGATCTGTCAAATTTCTGAAGTATGGAATCAGAGGGTTCCATTAGAAGGGGGTTTCTCATGGAGTCAACATGGTTCTGGCTCCACAGGCTGGCAAATCCTTCAAGTGAGACTGTAACCTGGTCCATGTGCAAAAAGCCAGAAAAGATATCAGAAAATAAATTATGATATAAAGAGCTTTAACAGCTAATTAAAACAGTAAAAGGAAGTAGTCTGGCTTTTGAAAATTAAAGCCTGACTGACCAAAGAGACAGGAAAACTTTGTGGTTGTGAGGGCTATAAAACCAGAAGATTGGATTGGATTCTTGTGTTCATTTTTATTTTTATTTTGAGGATAATGAATGAGCACTTTTTTACATCCAGCCCCTGTGTGCAGGCGGTTTTGTAAATTTTGTTATCCATCCCAGTGGCACAAAGTGACAAATGGCTACTCTTTCATAAGGTGGAATATATTTGAACGTGTGTGTAAGATGTTCAATTTGGCATCTTACACACACATTCAATATGTTCAGTGTGTATTCTTACAACATGGGACCTTGTTTTATTGTCTCATCAAAGGGCCTTTCGGGGGAGTGGAGTTGGCACGAATGTTAAATTTCTTTCTTTGTAGAATCTGAGAAAGGGGTCACAAGTGGGCATAATTAAAATTTAGGGTTAGTCATGTGACCATCTTCCTCTCAACCCTCCCTTTTTTTTTTCTTCTTTTTTTTTTACTATTTCTTCTATAATGGAAGTTTTATTGTTAAGTTTTTGAGAAAAAAGTAAGCATGTTTTTGACATGTTTCAAGGTGGTTTATTAACATTAGCCTGTGATGATGATACCTGATATCTTCTGTATTTTTATGATGAACAATTTCCATCCTCTAAGAAGTACTGAACGGGCAAATGTTAACACACCTGGAGAAGCAAGATTAGTTTGTTTCTTCCCCCCCCTCCTCTCTCTCTCTTTCTCTCTGTGCACTCCTTTACCATGCAGTGTGCATAGTGACTGGTTTTTTCCTGTGCTTGTGACTTTGCATGAGGTTTGTCTAGACAGTAGGGTTTGATATGTACCTGGAAAATGCAGGATGATTTTACTGATTTTGATCCATACCTGGAAAAGCAGGATGATTTTAGTGATCTTGATCCATACCTGGAAAATGCATGATTGTTTTACTAATGACACTAACAGCTTGCAATGATGATGCCATTGACGTCTGAAGTATTGTCATGACGTACAATCCACATCCCTCTGAGAAGTTACCTGAGCAGGCTGAGTTAGTGTAGTGCCTATCAGGAGTCCTGAACGTCCTCGTTTTTGGCTGATTTTATTTTTATAACTTACCTGCTCAGGAAGGATTTGATTCACTTTATTTTTGTTTATATTTGACACAAATGGACTCATGGTAGGTACATTTATTATTATGTTTTTTTAACACTTCTGTTGCTTAGATTTGGGACATTAGCAAAAGTTGTAGGCTGCATACTCAGAAGAAGATACTAGAAAACTTAAATAATAGGGTGTGTGTGTTGTGTGTGTGTGTGTGTGTGTGTGTGTGTGTGTGTGTGTGTGTGTGCGTATGTGTGTATATGTACATGTGTGTGTACATGTGTGTGTGTGTGTGTGTGCATGTGTGTACATGTGTGTGTGTGTGTGTGTGTGTACATGTGTGTGTGTACATGTGTATGTGTGTGTTATATGCATGTGTGTGTGTGTGTGTGTGGTGTACATGTGTGTGTGTACATGTGTATGTGTGTGTTATATGTATGTGTGTGTGTGTGTGTGCAGGTTTGCTGACGGGGGTGGTGGTGGACTCTGGGGATGGGGTGACCCACATCTGCCCGGTGTACGACGGCTTCTCCCTGCCTCACCTGACGCGACGTCTGGACATCGCAGGTAGAGACATCACCAAGTACCTCATCAAGGTGAGTAACGCCTCACTTCACAAAGAATGGGGGGTGTTTTGTTTTGTTTTTTGGGTTTTTTTCAGGTAAAAGATTTTCTCCAGTGGCAAACTTGAATTTAAGGTTGATGATTGATTTGTCAAATCAAAAAATGCAACATGTGCACTGTCTTACTGTTTGAACAATATTTACTGTGATTGAACAATTTTTACAATAATTTTTTTTTTAGTTGCTATCTGGTCCAGGATCCACTTTGATTGAGTTTGTAAATAAATGAGTTGAACAAAGTAAGTCTGCTTGTGTCATCAACAACAACAAAAAAGTCTGCTGGTGTCAGCCCCTGACCTGACCTGACCTGACCTGACCTCCCTGTTTCTGTGTTGTTGTTGCTGCAGCTGCTGCTGTTGCGGGGCTACGCCTTCAACCACTCTGCGGACTTTGAGACGGTGCGGATGCTGAAGGAGAAGCTGTGCTACACGGCCTATGACGTGGAGCAGGAGCAGAAGCTGTCCCTGGAGACCACCGTCCTGGTGGAGCCCTACACCGTGAGTGGGGCAGCACAGGGGGCACACTGCAGGGATTTATATTGTCTGTCCATCTATCCCATCTTTCTATGGGCCCACTTACGGGGTGTATGAGTCTGTCCATCTATCCCATCTTTCTATGGGCCCACTTACGGGGTGTATGAGTCTGTCCATCTATCCCATCTTTCTATGGGCCCACTTACGGGGTGTATGGGTCTGTCCATCTATCCCATCTTTCTATGGGTACACCATAGTGTATTGTCTTGTTTTGTCTACCACTTTCAGTCATGGCATTGTGCGGTCGGCGGGGCTGTAAGCAACATCATTGGATTGGATTGGTTCAGTCGTGGTATATTTCTCTGTGTGGTATGGCTGCTTTCCCCAGGGAGAGCGTGTCCCCACAAGAACAGCGCCACTCTTTTTTTTTTTCTTTTTTCTCCTGTCTGCACCTGTATTTAGTTTCATATCAGAGTGGCTTTTTTCTACAGAATTTTGCCAGGGACAAATTTCTTGTCGCTGTGGGTTCTGTTATGTACAATAAATGGTTATTCCACACGTGACCTCAGTTTATTGTCTTGCCTAAAAGACTAGCTCCCAGACCATCACTCATGGGCTAGTGGATGGGAGAAAAGTCTTGAAAACAAATGGGAATCAAACCAGCACACACTTGAAGCTTGGACTTACCGCAGTTGCTTTCTAGGCAGGTGGATTATCTCTAGACCACTGATCTGTAGGGCTTGAGTCCATCTGCCTCATCTTTCCATGTGCACACCTTTGGGGCTGATCTAAAGTAATGGCATAAATCTAGTGAACAGAACAAGAAAAGTCCTCCTCAAGTCACAAACGTTGGGAAGAGTTTGCAGTTCAGCAAGGGGGTTTATATGAAGAGGGAGGGGGGGTATTTTTGGGATCAGTATGCACCATTTCGTTAAAGTCATCTATAACTCTGATATCATCTATAAATCTGATATCTTTAAATCTGATTTTTATCACATAGAGAAGCTTAGTGTTTTTTGTTGACACCATCACACAATACAACACTATTTGTTGTTTCTCTGCCACAGCTGCCAGACGGACGCGTGATCAAGGTGGGGGGTGAGCGGTTCGAAGCCCCTGAAGCCCTGTTCCAGCCTCACCTGATCAACGTGGATGGGGTGGGCGTAGCGGAGCTGCTGTTCAACACCATTCAGGCGGCTGACCTGGACATCCGCCCCGACTTCTACAAGCACATCGTGCTGTCCGGGGGCTCCACCATGTACCCCGGCCTGCCCTCGCGTCTGGAGAGGGAGATCAAACAGCTCTACCTGGAGAGAGTGCTGAAGGGGGACACCTCCAGGCTGTCCGTGAGTACTGGGGGTGTGGTGGTGGTGGGGGGGGGTGTTTGTGTGTGTGTGAGAGAGACTTGAGTGGGTGTGTCACTGTGTGTGTATGTGTGTCACTGTGTGTATGTGGGTGTGTATGAGTGTACTGGTGTGTGTGTTCTGGTGTGTGTGTTGAGATGATGTGCGTGTGTGTGTGTTCAGATTATAAATTAAAAAATATGTTTTGTTTGTTTTTCTTGTTCTGTTAAAAAAAATTGTTGACTGGCGTTCCATATAAAGCAGAACTGTGTTGTTTTTGCTTCATTTTTACACAGAGGGTTAAAAGAATTTTAAAGAAAATATTTGTTTTTATTTGTCTGTTCATTTTTTTTTTTTTTTTTATAACTGTGGATTGCAATATTTTATCAGCATGTTTTTTGGGTCAAGTTATAAAAGAAGAATTCGAAACGTGGGAAAAGGGTGAGTTAGTGGGTTTCTAACTTCCAATCCAATCTAATGATGTTGCTTAGAGCCCCGCCGACTGCACAGGCCATATCGGGGCTGTCACCTCGTCACATTCTAAAACTTGTATTAAAACTGTGCAACTTTGTACAGTATGTTCTAACTTGAAAGAATGTTTCACAGACTGTTGATAGAGTGACTGAACTCTGTGTGTGCAGAAATTCAAGATCCGGATCGAGGACCCCCCACGGCGGAAACACATGGTGTTCCTGGGAGGGTCTGTGCTGGCGGACATCATGAAGGACAAGGACGACTTCTGGATGATGAGGCACGAGTACCAGGAGAAGGGGTTGAAGGTGCTGGACAAGCTGATGAAGCCCACCAAGGGATAGTAGTGGTGGTGATGATGACACTCTGGTAGACACCAAGGAATAATAGTGATGAAGGACACTGCTAGATAACAGGGACCTGTTTTAGGGGTACAGAACAGAAAGATGATACGCTATGGAACAAGCTGATGAAGCCCACCAAGGGATAAAAGTGATGAAGAACACACTGGTAGAAAACGGGGACGGGGTTAGGGGTACAGAACTAAAAGATGGGACAATGCATTCAGAACCAATGGTAGTGAGCATCTTCCATGAGGGACCTGCTTAGGATACAGAACATAAAGATGGGACAACGCATTTAGAACCAGTGGAGCGAGCATCTTCCATGAGGGACCGGGTTAGGGGCAAGAGTGACCTGAAAGTGATCTTGTTTTAGTGTTGGTTGAAGTGGGTACAACGCTGCTCCTGAAATCAGGAACAGTGTGGTTTTGACCAGATCTGAAAACGGAAATGGACAGGGTGGATTGCAACGGTTGAAGCCACACTGTACATGGTTAGTTAGCATGTAAGGAGCACGCTTCTAGATGTGATGGGTGATGTGGGTTGTTTCAGTGACTACCACTGCAGAGCATGAATCATAAGTGTGTACATGACCTTGTTGACTGACTGACTGTGACTGCTGCATGAAGACTGATGGTCTTAGGGTCAATACTGTTTTCCTGCCCCACTCATCTCTCGCAGTCTCGTGACTTTCTGAATTTTAGTTGTCTTTGTGTAAGGTTCACACATTGGTTTCTGTCTTGGAGGGAAAAATCAAGTCAACAATGTTGATGGTGAAAACGAATCAAAAGGAAAGGTCATCAGTGCCTCATTTCTCATTTGCGGCCTGGTCTGTTTGGTTATTTTTGTGTGCCAATTCATTTTGAAACCAGCATGCCCAACATAAAAAACCTCATTAGCACATACAATTGCACCACTATGGTGCCTTGGTTATACATTTCAAATTGTGTGGCCCACCATCATTACAATTCTTGAATCCAGCTCAGAAAGTTTCCCATTGATTGTTGTGGATGTCGCAAACAGTGGGTAGGGTTTGCCGGAGAAGGTAATACTGACATAACTGGGATGGTGGTAACATTAGTGATTCTTCATCAATGCTGACCCTTCCACACAGTATACAGCCATTTCAGGCACATAACTGGCACTGGTGTAGATTATTTAACAGCTGTAAGTGACTGTAGTGATGTTGATGGGCTTCTAGAAGGAGCAATATTTGAGTGATGATGCACACTGTTGACACTGTACCCTCTTCTCCTGCTAGTCTGTGTATCAGCACATTCCTTGGTAAGATAGTAGGCTTTCAGCCAAATCTGGAAATAACACTTGTGCTGGGGGAATTTTGTCCTTGCAGCGGTTTGTCTTCTTCCCAATCATGTTGTAATCCCAGGTCTTCACAATGTAGTTGATAATGAACCCACAAATCAGAAGAAGCTCGAAGGGAGCCTGTCCTGTATACTTCCATGAGATAGGAAGTAGAAAAATTTTCAGGGTGCAGCCTGCTGTACATATAACTTTCCCCAAATATATTTATAGAATCTGGGACAAATTGGCATTGGAGCCATAGGTGATTTACCCATGCACTCTGACCTGTTTCTTGTAAGGTTCTCCGAGTTTGTCCACATGATGGCATTTACGAAATCCTCCTACCGATAATAATCATGCTGTCATAGGGAAACCATTGGTGGTGATGCAAGCGTTGTGGGAACATGTTGTGAAGCAAAGATGTGTGAAGGTGTTTATTCCATGATCCCTTCATTATTTACTGCATGCATGTGTGGGAGAGGAGTGCGAGCACAAAGTGTTGTCTTCTTAGATCTCTGTGAATGATGTTTGTATGAATGCTAAAATGACAAAGCTTTAAGCATGCTGAGCTGAATGAATGAATGAACTATTCAAAAACCGTGGTTTGTGAAATTTATATGTTTGTGACTTGTTTTTGCTGCTGCTGCTTTTGTTTCATTGGGATTTTTGTTTTATACATTTTATTTTGTACAACTCCTCAGTTTTTATTGTAGACATAGAAAATGGAACATATGAAGTCCTCTCATGATTATGTGCCTTATGTTTGTCATCATCTTAAATTGGGTTGTTTTTTTTAACGGCAAGGTGTACACATCAATCAGCATAACAACTTTCTGTACAGCTCAGTAGAAGGGAATAACACGGAATGAAATAATGTAAAGGAACAGACTTTGCTGAAGTAGAAATATTAGAACAGAATCCTGTCTGTGTAACATTAGTCTGTATTTATACAGTCTGTTACCAGTGTGTACAGTCTATTTGCAGAATTTTAAAAGTATGTTATTTCTAATACTGTTTTGTCTAAGAGAAACAGACGTGGAATCCATTTTTTTTTGTTAAGAAATAGATGCTTGAGATCTGAAACATGCAACGCACATTAGTAGTCAAGACCAATTGCTTTAGATTTATTAGTAATCCTCATTGGATGAACCTGCTTAGTATTCGTTTATGAATCTGTTGGGTAAATAAGTTCTTTGCTTTTCCCAAATTGGTGAAGTGAACTGAACTACATTGTCAGATTTCTTCAGAAAGATACCACACAGGTTAGAGGATTTTAAGAGCTGCTATGTAGATTGCCAATTCTATTTCATAAGTGTTCAGTTTGGGGTTTTTTTGTTTTGTTTTGTTTTAATGTTCTTTTGATTTCTTTCAAATGTACCTTAAGTTTGCAGTATAGTTGTTTGGGGGTTATTTTTCGATTGCCCACCCATTTGCCATAGGCAAGATTTTGGTTGGTTGGCTTTTTGATATTTATGACTGTCATGTGCCAGAGATCTGTGTGATATAAAGGTTGGTTTCAGTAATGTCAGTGGTTAAGTAAGGCACATGTGTAAAAGGCATGAACCAACATAGCAGTAGCTATTACATCGCCCAGTTTGCCTGTCTGTCAACCCCCATAATCATCACCCATGATAAGTTGTCTAAAGTTGAAAAAAAAAGGGGGGAGGGGGTAATTTGAGGGTGTTTTTTTTTCTTGACAGATTGAACCAACTTGGCTGTAACGTAAACCTTTGAGCAATGTCAAGATCTGAACTCAGTGATACTGTCCAGCATGTACTCCTGGTATCAATAGACGCATTTAAAATAACCCCACCAAACCATTGTTACAGATCTGAGCTGTACCTGTACATAATTGTGAGCACATGGTACCAGTAGATGCATTTTTTAAAAATTATACAATTTTGTTGACCCAAGTCCGAAATGTCTAAACCTGTTTGAGAGTATTGATACTGTGAACATAGATCTGATCTGAATTGTTGCCCATTAAAGGCAAACATGATTGTGGAATCAAGTGTTGTGTGATTTTGATTGAAGACTTTGTTGATGTCACCCCAGGAAATTTTAGTTCAGGTTTTTACTCTTAGGGGAGAGAGGGGGTGGGGGGAAATAAGCTGTTGCGGAGTCTAGCTAGGTAGCTTTGCCTATTTCTTGTTCAAGATGAACTGTGTAACTTGTGTTCATAAAATGGGAATCTGATTTTCCTTCAGCTAGCCAAGCCACATAATTGATAGTCAGAATTATTAAGAATTATTGTATCTCTGCATCTCCCCTAGGGTTGAATTGAGGCCTAAAAGAAAGGATAATGTACTTATGGTATGGCCATTTTTTTGTTGTTGCTTTGTTCCTTAAGCCTCTGTGATGATTTCAGATAATTATTGTATGGTTTGCTTGTTATGCTTCATACCAAATTTTTGTGTAAATGTGGTAACCGAAGTGTAAGGATGTATGCTTGAATATGAACAATTGCTTTGTATTACACTGTACAGGAGAGATTAAAAGACTGTCATGACAGCCATTGATGAGTTATGGTGTTGTGACTGAATGTTGTCCACTTTCAGGAGAAATTGATGGATGGATTGTGGTTTGATTGACTGTGTGATGTGTGTTATAGCATGACAAGTTTCTTGTTCTAAAACAACGATCATAGATGAAATGATGATGCTATGGAGATGAATGCGCTTTGAGACAACTTGACAAGGTTGTACTCTACATAGAGGGAAAAATCAACTTCAACATCATTGGCAAATAGTGTTATGGCGATCGTTTCTTGTTAAAAAAAAAACTAGTAATGTTCAGATTTTTTTTTAAAATCAGCTTTGCCAAATCAGTTTAAAACTATGTGAATTTCATGTCAAGGTTTGTATTGACCCACTTCATCCTCATTGACATGCCCAGATTAGTTATGTCACATCCACTGGGAGTCTGTCAATGTTGGGCTGCCGTGGGGCCACCAGCCAGAGGGGCCCTGCACTGCTGCTGGGTCACTTTGGTGGTGTTCAGTGGTGCCTGTTCTGAGCTAATATACACAGGACTCTACCTACTAATGACAGTATTAGCTCAGTGTTGGAGCCAGACTGAGGGAGTCACCCACCTGAGGTGGCGACCACCACATCCCTCCAGCAAGCCTCCCCTGTGAACTTCCAACCCCAAAGACACCACAGGCACAGGAGCGTATGGGGAAACCAAATCTGAGGTCACCATGAGACCATAGCAACTGGGGTCAAGGAATTTGCAAATAATCAATGAGGATGATGTATGAAATGCTGCTGCAATGGAGGTGAATGTGCTTTGAGACAACTTGACAAGCTTGTACTCAATGCTTTGTATCATTTTATGTCTTGGCATCAACCAGGCCTCAAGAGATACAGACACCTGCAGTGTTGGTCAGCTAATCTGAGCAACCCTCTCAAATTCTCATCGTAAAGTGGACGAGGCTTGACAACATGGTCCCAGTCTTCCCAATGGGCCCACAGCATGGTAGGAGCCAGCCAGGGTAAAAAAAAAAAAAAAAACCCTATGACCCAAATCCACGACCTTTCAGTCTGTAACCCAAAGTGTTAACCACTGCACCTGGTTATTACCTCATCTTTGTCCACTCCTATGCGTATGAAAGTGTTGGGATGAGTTTTTGATTTGTTAGAGATTAAAATGTACAGGAATAGTGTTGACAGTAAATGGAGAAATACTAGAGAGAAAGAAATGAGGAAGAAAAAGTGATTGTGTAGTCTATCATGAACACAGGCACCCATCCACACTGACACAGCACAGACGCCGGAGCCATCAGCTAGAACTGCATTTATTCCCCATTGTCTCCAACCCCCATGCATGAAGTGTCACAGGAACGTGCCTGTAGTGATGAAAAGACACCAAATTCACATGTACACCATTCCAGTACAAAGTAGGTACTCTTTTTTTTCTTGTACATCTCAGAGTACAAGTACAGCTAGTAAGTGACTGTACAAAGAAAGTGAATCTTGTGTTTGACTCTCAATCAGAACAATGGCCACATGCTCACAACACATACACACATGGCAATGAAAAACAACACCGCTATCACCAGTGGCCCTATCTCAGTTACACATGTATACATACATCTCTGCACACAAACCTAGAGTGACTGCAATACTGGTACTGTGTACAGAGCCAAAACCTAATCTTTCACAATGTGGCTGGCTTTGATGATATTTCAGATGCAAAGAGGAGTGGGAAGAGGAAAAACAGGGGCAGGTGGGGACGAGGTGATAAGAAATATCTGAAGGGTTTGGGCTGTTACACCATGTCTGCCACAGAAACACCAACAAAACCAGTTATGCCAATGGAGTCTGGAAAACTATTTTCAGCAAGTCATCTATATTCTCAATAACGGTACAGCAGTGCTCAGTAACTATGTATGGCAGTTGGTGCAACTACAGACATTTCAGCCCCAGTTTGTTTGGCAGTGACAGTCGTAAGTGTACACACCAGTCAACACTTGTACTACAAAGTGAGAAAAGGATAGAAACAATGGACACAAGAGACTGAATCAAGCAGGTGTTCTTGCTGGCCGAGAGCAAAAAAAAAGAGTACTACTTGTGATGTGTTTTAATCCAAAACTGAAAGGAAACTTGATTTAAAAAAAAAAAAAGAGAGATTGCACACAAAAACACTGAAATGTAGGAGGCCTGGAAAAATGAGGAAGTCGACTGACATTGCATTAGACTTCAGCAGTAACCAGTTTTACCAGGTTGCCAAAACTTTGAACTGACAGATGACTTGTATCGGCCATAGTGATGATTGCTATACAGGTGTGAACTGACATACATTTATTGTTTATCAAAGCTAATACCACCAAAACAACTTAGGGACTCCTTTGACATCACAACGCATTTGTTTTGGTTGCATCTTAACTTTGGTTGCACACTACCTTGATATAAATACGAAAACATTCAAAACAAAACAAAACTTCCAGGAATCGAATTTGTAGATGTTCAGAAATGCAGTGCCATGTGTGTTAAAAAAAAAAAATCTGCATACATGTAGCAAGGATGGGGAATTTGCTTGTGTTGTATTGATTCTGCATACATTGTACATTCTTCATTACTATTTCATACGCGTTGATGTATGATGCAGTTGTGAACTGAGAACAACAACATTACTTTGCACTACAGCATGTACCCAATTCAAACAGTAGCCTACTGAAGGGGTGGGATAGCCTAGTGGTTAGTGTTGTGCTCATGATCTGACAGTCTGGGATCATGCCACCACCCAGACACCCGTTTTAGGGAGTTTACCCTGGAGTTGACATCAGTGCTGACTCCACTCCCGTAAGTCCTTTGGATGAAACTATAATCTATAAACCAAAGCCCTGTGTTTAAATGCTTGCAGAACATCTTACACACACATGTTGAAAACCTATTCCTCCTTTCAGAAGAGTAGGCTATTTCGTATTGGTAGGAATGCATAAAAAAAATTGTTTTGTAAAACAAAAATGCATGCATACAGGCGTTGTGTTTAAACACCATCCCCGAGTGGTAAGGGAGCTAACATAATTGTGGGTAAAAATGGTCGCACGTGCAAAAATCTCACCATTGGTGAATCTCAGTGCTCTGGGAGGGGGGGTCTTTGGCAGTCAGCTAACACTTAACTCGATTTTTTATTGACCGACAGTATGTAGTATTCACAACAAAAGCAATCTCTATGGTTAAATAACAACTTCATTCTCCCTTCAAAACTACCATTTTTCACAAAATCATTACAAAAAAAAAAGGGGGTGGGGTGGGGGACTGAAGGAGTTTATTGCTAGTGATAATCATTCAGTGTCCTTGCAGCACTGCAACTTCAAAACAAATCCTTCACAACGATATCAGATGCCAGACAGGGGAAGATGTGGATCTGCCAGGAAAGTTGTGATTATTGACAGAGGGGGAGGAAGGGAGGGAGGGAGGGAGAACAGACTTTGATTTGCAGGAGAGGATACAGCTGACCAGGCATTGGCTAACTAGCTGTCTAGGCAGATCTGGAACAGCAGCATATGGAATATCCTATTCCTGTATGCAGTGACACGACTGTGGCAAATAATCAAGTGATGGCAAACTGAAATCTTTAAGTTCTATTTTCTACCTGTAGTCATAGCATTGTGAGGAATAATGAACTGTAGATGGAGGGAGCCAGGAGAGAGAAAAAAAAAAGTGTTTGTTTCACACAAGACAAAAACTTTGAGCACTTGCCTATATAGTAAAATTAAACTGATGACTTGTTGAGGGTTTTTTGTACACAGATTGACATGAACATATGGAGGGGAATGAAAAGTGAATGCAAAGGCCATAGTGAAATGACTCCATTCAAAAAACTTGTGCTGCACTATGCGATGCACACATGTACATTTGTATGATCAACTTTCATTCACATCCAATTCAACATCAGCACCTCTAAAATCACAGAGATCAACAGAAAGCATACAGACCAAGTTCCCTTCCGAAAGGGGAAAATGGCTTGTTCAGGTGGTGTTAATGAAAAAAACAATACACATGCACATAATTATATTAGCAAGAATTCACGGTGATGCTAAACGTGAATGCAGTACTGTGTTTTAAGCACCCAATCTATGATGATTTAGTACAAGCTCTGTAAGTTTTTTGACAAGGGCACTGGTCTGTATTGAGTGACAGAAAACTGTGAGCATTATTGAATGGTACAGAGACATCATCAAATGGTAGTCAACAGCACATGAAGACCTCCATTGTTTTTATGATATAGCAATCTTTGAGAGGGAAAAATGTTGAGGGTGAAAGGAGCCAGTTACAAATTACAAAGAAAGAAAAACCACCACCATCCACCCATGGAAAAGAGAATTCTGCAGATGTTTATTGTTATTTATGTACGTCCTGGATGTTGTAAGGTTTTCCCCCTTCTTTTAGTCTAAACTTAACCCCCCCCCCCCCTTTCTTTTGAGAGAGAGAGAGAGTTTGGTGGTGGGCAGTTATTCCACACGGCAGAAAGAGGGCTTTTCACCTCTATGTTTTGATATATGTATATTCTTTAACTTACTTGATCTGAATGGAAAAAGGGTTAAAAAGAAAAGACAGCTGCTGACAGTATAAGAAAAGCTGCTCATAGCAGAAACAAAGATACAACATGTACAGAATACAGAATAACAGCAATGTCGCTTTCCTATGCCCCTATCTATAAACTGATACAAATAATCAGTCTTCTTGGAAAATGCAATGGTACATGGACTTGCAGGGCACACAAATGAAGACAAAATAAGTTAAATTTAAACTTTGAAGATCATAACATGCCAGTCTGAAGATGTTTCTACTCTGCTCTGACGATCTGTAGCTGTAGAGGCAGTTAGCACTCGTTAATGCCTCAGCCTTTCAACGATCAATGTCAGCACCACTTGTAGGTTTTATCTTTGGACTGCTATGGCTGACTCCCTGTGTCTTGAGAAGACACCAGTTCACTGCTAGCACTGCCAGTGCTAACCCTGCTACAGGCAGTGGCAGTGACAGTGCTTGGCAGACTAGATCTACTTTTCATAGAAGCAGATAAAAAACAAATCAGACACACTGCATCTAGTGTGTCTTGAACTCTCTCATTTTCCCGATGTCTGCTAGTCTTGGCATGCTGCCTAAGATCACTTCTGCCTGTTGATGTAAGCTTCAATAACACCCTGCAAAAAAGACAGTGTGCAGCATGCTTTTCAATTCTATCTTCTCTCACCCACTCACAGTAATCTTCAGCAGTCAACCCTGTATCAAGGAAGGAACATTTCCCTCTATTTTGATTTCTAGTGCATTTAACCCTCTTTTTGTCCAAGTCTACTGAACTAAACTGCCTGTAGATTTTGAATTCGTTGAAGGTTTTCTACCCCCAACTGACTTAAAATTAATTTACTCATAGACAATTGTGTGTGTACATGACAAGCTACTGAGCAGAAATTTTGTCACAAACTCGATACATCTGTGTACTTACATTTTGGAATGCAAGTTTGCATGTTTGATCACCAGATGTCTGGTCATTGTCACCAAATATGTCACCAATCATGGGTAACAGTAGAGCATGTGCGATAGACCAGCAAAACATGCACGGATATGACAACATTTCAAGTATGATAGTGTTGGGTAAGGAACTAATGCCTAGCTGAAGAGTTTACCAATGGTTATGTGCAACTGTACTTGTTTTATAATAATTGTCTCAAAGAGACATAAGTTTTAATTTCTTTAAAAATGTTCAAAACCGTTAAGTCATTTGTTATGTGCACAAAAGTGTATCATTGCACACGAGTGTCACTGCTTCCAATACATTCAATTCATTGTCTAATTAATCAGATAAATTGTCTGCTACCAAGAAGACGCCTTTTCCCCCCCCAAGTAATGGATCACAGTAAAGTAGAGCCGCTACAAGTCCCTGACTAGTTTCTCGACACCCGTCAATTAATTTAAAAGAGCACTGGAAAAAAAATTAAGCAGACAACGTGATGACTAGTTTGTGGCAAGTATTGGATTTCTTTTTTTTTTTTAAAAGAAAAAGATGCTGGTACAAAATATGTAAGTTGTGTTGTATGTGTGGGGGAGGGGGGGCATATAAATATCTGTTTTAAAAAAAAAAAAAAAACAACCCCAAAGGCAAAGGATGTTCAGTCTCGTCTCATACTTACAATACACTCTTTGCTAATTGCCCCCCCTTACAGAAATCTAAAGCAAAGCAGCTTATTTTATATGTTCAGTTTTACAATCAAAGATCATAAGACATCTCCTGAGGAGAATCAGAACCACCAAAGACCTGCGCTGGAGTAAGAATGACAAGCAATGATTATGGCAAAGGATAGTGTTAAAAAAATGGGCTACATCAAAGAAATATTTTGTTATCCATTTTTCCTTTTCCTTTTTTTTTTCTTTGGGCAGGAGTGTGGGGAAGGAAGGTGGGAGAAAGAGAAAATGGGAGACCAAAAAAATAGTTTCTTTGTCAGCTCCTCAAAATGTATAATTTTGAACGAGTAAAATCCAAGACATAGTTGCTTCCATATTATGCTGTGTGTGCGCAAACAAAGCGTGTTGAGCAAGCTGGGGTTCACAATTCCACTCGTCTTTAATCTCGTAAAGTTTTGAAAAATTCTTATCTCTTCCAATGAAGTAGAGAATAAAGAAGAAGAAGTTAACATCACACAGGTGATAAAGAAACAACAGTGTTACAGAACTGGAAGTATTTCCCTCTGGTCAACAACACGCATGTGCATGAGACACCAAAAGTCTGTCTTCACCTTGTCATCATCACCGTTGTACACATTGAAAACTTGTTCAAGTGTTCATCACAAAAACATGCAACATGTTGACACTTCAATGAGTATGTGAAATATGCAGTTCACACATGAATAAATAAGTGAATAAATAAAACATCATTTGCCACTATTATACACAAATACACACACCTTGCACACTAATAAGAAAGATAATCTCTTACACAGTCTGCTGTCATTTTTTTCTTCTTCTTATCTGTATTAATTAAATGGTCTATCTATTTTGCAAACACCCTTCCTAGCAGATAGACTTCTATGAGCTAGTAACCATACACGAATATGCATGATATGAATATCCACATAAACGCAAACATTCTCTGACCAAATAAACAATTAAAAGTATACACACAAGTATATAAGCACACAGTTTTCAGTTTTCCCAAAGAGGTGTCACAGTGCATGAAACATTCCATCAACACTACATCACATCTGCCCCCAAAAATCCACTCACATATTTGAATGACTGCATAAACCAGCACACTATGCTCACGCATCCATGCTTTATTTCTTTCTAGTAATATGTACAGTTCACTAACAGATCTGATCAAAATATTTGCAGCTTGGCTAGGAACGATTTGTCAGAGGAGTTTGCGTAAACTACTGAATGCTGAAGCCATTGGAGTCAGTTTCCCTGTCTTTGTCAACAGACAGGGTACTTAAAAAGTTCAAAAAAAAGTTAAAGTCTGTCCCGAGCCTAAGGCTCATCAGGCCGGTGCTTATCCCGGTTTCTGTGCGTTAAGCGACTGAGAGTCATAGACTCCCCCCTGGATAGGACGCCAGTCTATCGCAGGGTTAACCCCCAACACAAGGTTGGTACCCCCTTTTACACCTGGGTGGGGTGAGAAAATAGCCGTATAGTGCCTTTTCCAAGGGCACAACGCCATAGCCAAGAAGCTGGGATCGAACCCGCAACCTTTAGATTACGAGTCCAACACCCTAACCACTAGACTACAGCAGCGGCTGACAGGGTACTTATCCCACAGAAATTGTTCTCATGTCCAGACCTGTTATCAGAATGGTCTGAACACTTAGAAAAAAGATACCTAAAATTGCTGGCCTTATATTATAATGAACACTGAGTCTCCCTCCTGTCTGCACTAGCAATGTCCAGGAGCATGACCACTATTTCTTTGGTGATGGTCATCTTTGGTCTTCTACAGCAGTGCATGTCATCGTAGACGATTCCATAGCAATATGAATGGATGTCTTATGTATGGAACTAGTGTTTATCACTTAAGATTATCCCCTAACAATATGAACAAATGCTTTTGTTCTGGATCGTGAAAAACAACCCCTGCAAGAATGTCTACTGAGGTTGTGTGGTGTGCAGCAATGACTATCTGTTATTACAAGTTATCACCTTTTCACAATTGCTGAAAATAACTGAAAAGGGATGTGAATATCTGGCCATAAATAACAAAACACAGCAACTTCATTGTAAAGATTTGAGAAAATCCCGTTTTTCTGTTTAATCCAATGATTGAACTGGAAAAAAACATTTAATACAGAAAACTTTTTAAAAGCATTTTGTATTTCATAATAATTGTTTAGGAATAATATACCAAAAAAAAAAAGAAGGAAAAAAAGGAAAGAAACAAGGAAGTCATTTTTTCATGACTGCGAAATGAAGTAACCATGTTTTCTCAGGGGCAGGCAAATGTAAAAATCAGATTCTGAAGATGAAGCATATTTCCTAGTCAGGCGACAGACTTTTTTTGTGTGTGTGTGTGCAACAGACTTCTTAAATCAGTCCATATATTACACTGGGAATACATCCACCATCAAATACATGTAACTGTGGTAATGGACAGTTGCCTACCTCCCACCCACCCCCACCCTTTTTTTTTTTTCTTGTGAACTATTTCTGTATTTTAGACTGATAGTTTATTACAAACTGAGGAAAAACATGACCAATAAACAATCCATGTCCGTTTTGTTATGAATGCCAGAAACTACAAATGTGACGCTCCCCCACATAATGAGTCGCACTGCACAAGGGGTCAATATTTAGCTATTAACATGGCATGAATTTGTAATAAAATAGCTATACAATACAAAAAACAGACTGAAAATTGACAATTTTATCAAAAGTTATTACAACTTGAAATGATAGACTGTAGGAAATAACAAAATGACGAGTATAGCATCATAATTGGTGGCCAGAATGAGGACTTGGGTCATTTTAAAAACACATTTAAAGGCAAAAAGAAACAAAATTAAGCCTTGATATTTCACTACATGGTAGAATAATGACTATAGTTTTATAATCAATCAAAATCTCTAAATCAACAACCTGACCCCCACCTGCCAAAAAAGGCTCCTAGTGGGAAAGTGGGTCAGGTGCAAAGTGACTCATTCTGTGGTGGAGCGTCACAAATATGAAATGCTAAACATCATGTTCGCCAAACTTCAACAGACTCTGCCAACATGAAAGGAGAAAAGTAATTTTCTTGTTGAATCTACAAACTTTATAAAAAAAAAATTAAACAACAGACACCTGGTTTGATTTCAAAATTCTCCAGTTACCGTTCTCAGTCACATTGCATTAAATGCTTTGTTGTTTTGAACTTCAACTGAAAATAAATCTGTCCAGATGAGGTGGATGAAACAAGATTTCCATCACTTAATGTGCATGCGCACTCAGTTATTACCTCCCTTAGAAATTGTCATTGGCTAGGCTACTCCTTGTTTTATCCACGCATTTGCATGCATTTCAATCTAAGAATCAGTGATTGTACACTCTATCAATCCTCCTTGTACTTCAAAGTAAACTCCTGATACGTACAGCTATCGTATTATGTTTTTCTGTGATATCTCATTGGAAACAAGCACGCGCAGATGTCATGCCCATTTTTTTTTCTTTAAAAATTTGGAAAATGTGAAAAAATACGGAAGAGAAGGAATATTTGGCAGCTATGATTAATACCCCAACAGCAGGTGTAAAATAGTCGTCTGCTTGGAAAATGCCCCGAGGAGACAATATAAAGGTACACCTATCATGTGCTTGTCTTAATAGCTATTGTTACTTATTGTCACTTGTAAGATACAAAACATAATGGACCAGAGAATACTTAGTACAAAAAAATGTATGACACCTATAATCATATTTAATGTAGTCAGAGATAAATCTATGAATTGAAATTTTTCATACTACTCTTTTCTAGTGCTTGGCATTCTTCAATTTAATTTTTTAAACATCCCCCCCCCAAAAAAAACACAAAAAAAAACAAAAAAACAACAACAACAAAAACAACAGAGTTCTTTCACAGAAAGACTATACATGCTAATTTTCAACAGCCGATGGCTCTCTCATTGAACATGCTTCCACCTGTTGATATTTAAAGTACAGATAAAGCGATAAGAAGTTAGGACTATAGATCACAGCAATTTACTCAGACTGGCAAATAAATGGCACTTAAAGTTATCCAGGACATGAGAAGGTTGAGTGAGACAGCCAAAAGATGACCAAAAGAAGAAAGTTTCTTGTGTGTGTGTCTTTTTTTTAACTCCTTCCATCAATGCATGGCCTTAATTGTGAGCATACTGGAAGAGAAGATGATAACTGCGACCATTCCTATTCCCTAGCTGTGAAACAGATAAATTACTCATGACCCAACCCCTGGATAAATTTACATAATACTGATTTCACTGTTGGCAGTCAGCACTTACTGGCAGGAGGAACATCGAGATACGCTTGCACACTGTCTGCTCCCACTGCTAGTTATGCTCTTAGTTCACTGGTAACAATCAGATCAGAATTATTTTCATACAGACACACACATGCTCAATGACCGAAAAAGGTGAAAGTGATGTGTCTTGCTCGCACGAGTCTGTACACAATCGATCAAAACCAGTAATGAAAGACCAACTCCCCATACGAAAGTCCTCGGACACAAACAAACAGTTGAGTGAATGCAATGTTCAACGAAACAGATGCATACCGTCCACAGTTACTATGGACACCTTCTCACAGGGAGCATTCAGCTGGGCCCTCATCAAAGACATTCTCTTCACCTCTAGCTCAGCAGTCTTCTGGGTTTAGAAAACAAAAACATCCAATACAAGTCAAATAATTTAATCTTTGGGAAAGTAACGCACCTCATACTAGCGAAAAACAATGTGAGAAAAAGGAAGAAAAACTCGCACAATCAAATTCTCAATCTTGCCAATCAAAAGCATTGCACAAATAAAATACGTAATTAACAAGACAAAACATACATGACCCGTGTGAATATAAGACTGAGGGATTCGTTTTAATGGGGAAAAGGGGGGGAGGGGGGAGGATGTGGGATATATTCAAGTCACATTTGATTGCAAATCCAAATTGGAGGCAGAAAAGGGCAGTTAGGTCATACCCAGGACTGAATCCAATGACTTTCACAAATTCTGAACCTTTCTGCGGTCACCTGCAGCAAAATGGGATGCACACTTGGATGGTGGTTCACCTAGAAACATCTGGATGCAGGAAGAAAATCAAGTACAACACTTGTTATCCACGGTAGATCAAATCATCATGCTGCCATTTTGCTACAGTAGTCATCAAAGACAAGGATGAAGGTTCTCTAGGCAGAGTGAACACGATGGTTGGCACACCACACCACACCACACCACACCACATCACACTGAACAGGGTCTTGTCATCCATGCTAGTCTCACTGAAGAAGCTGCACTACCACCAGCTGTCTTCACACAACATGCTCTCTCTTTGAGAACACATCAATTCACAATCAGCTTTGTATTCCAATGCAGAGTCACCGATTTCACTGTTACATATATACAAGCTGTGTCATCAGTAGAAGGGGGAAAAAACCAGTCTCCATATTTATTATCTGTTGATTGCTGAAAGTAGACCATTCAAGGAAGCTACAGAAATGATCACATCTTTCACGAGAGGCAAAGCGTCGGTCGTGGCGTGCCACACTGTCACATGCACAGGCTGTCCACACACACCACTCTCAGGATCAGGCAGAACTGCTGCAGCCAGTCCACAGCACGCACACTGTCCACTGCAGGACTGGCCAGTGCTAACACCGCTTAGAGGGTTGGAGGCATCAGAAAATACCTATGGAAGAGGATGACGTTCTGCTTGTCTACCTGGGATAAGCAGACCATCACATCTTCAGAGCGTTGGAGGTGACAGCATTAACCACCTTTGTTTGTTGTTGTTGTTGTTGTCTCTCTGAAGGGAGGGGTTAGAAGGGGGACAAGGTGTCACGTAGGTTGGCCACACAGTGGAAAGATGGGAGTGGAGAAGGAAAAAAAAAAGGGATTAATTTGAATGTGTTGTTTCAGCAGGTGTGTATGTACATGTTACAAAACCACTCCATGGATCTCTCCTCTCTTATCAACTCTCCACCAGCACTTCTCTCTCCATGCCCCCCCCCCCCCCCCCCTCCCCAAATAAGAGTATGTAAAAGCACCACTTCAACCCCTCATCATGAACTCGGCTCTCTGCATATTGCACATACCCACTTCCAAATCTTCAGCTGCTTACCTCCATTCAGTGCTGGAGGCCAAACATTAAAATATGGGGGAGCAGAAAAAAAATGTTGTGGGAAGCAAAGCCCATCCCCCCTTCATACTGTTTTATAGGCCCTGTACCACATTCTTTACTCTTCCCCCCTCCTGTTTTCAGTCTTTACTCACATCCAATTTCTATCGAAGAACCTATCATTGATCCTTTTTCCTCTGTATTCTCTCCCCTTTCTCTTCAGTCCTTGCAACATCCAGTTACCCCCGAAGAGGTATCCCCCATCCATGTTTGTGTTCCAACAGAAATGTCTGCAACGTAGACTGAAGATACTGTGCTCAATTCTGACCCAGATATTCCCCCCGAGGGAAACGTTCAGAAGAGTCGAATACATCCTGGTGGAGGTCTGCCTCCCAAGGGGAGGTTATCTTGTTCAGCCCGGTGAAACGTGAGGTGGAGTGGCTCTGCTGCTATGGCTCAGTGACGATGAACTTTAAACTCTCCCACAGACCCACTTGTCCTGCTACACCTTTCTAATCTCCAGCCTCTTGCGACTCTGCAAGGTGTAAAGCAAAAGGCAAAGGGTTAAGGTTTGCATAGAGCCATTTTCCTCCCCATCGTAAAGACCAACACATCAGCGGGAACAGTGACGACAGTGTATACACCAAACATACTGCCACACAGATCATCAAATCTAGCAGTCTTTGCTTTTAGCTATCATTTGTATACATATACACTGAGCTTCAAAGATCACTGTAAAACATACACAAACACTAAACCTGACAAAATGCACATCATCCAGTGACAGCACAAAAATACAAAAAATCTTCTTTCTTGTTGGTCCGTCTCCCCCCCCCCCCCCCCCCCACCCCATTTTTCTTTTTTTTTAGTTTCATTTTTCTATGGAAGCAAAATAATATGCTTGCCAGTTAATAACCTATGTTATGAATTTGTATAATCTGTGTCAATGAGTTCATGTTGTAAATTCTTTCAAAGTTGAAAAGAAAAAAAAAGGGAAGGAAAAAAACCAGTCCACAAATTCAACAGAATCTGAACAAGCCTGAAAACTTGCAAAGTGGCCTGCAGGGCTATGGGACAGAAGCGTTTGACTTGTGTCACACTGCTGAAGCAAACAAGCAGAATCCAACCAAGCTCAGAGAGAAGAAGTCGCAAAGCACAGGAGCTGACCAGAAGGTCGGCAGCACACACCAGTCACAGTACACACCATGTACATTCCAAATATATGTATACACCAATAATGATCACACACAGCACAACCAGAAAAGCAGAAAAGGGCATTCCACAATATCAAGTACAGCAGATAGATAGATAGATTCACACATAAATAAATAAGCACACAGACACAGGAGTGCATCCTAGAGTGGTGTAGTGCAGTCACACATTGAGAAGCAGTGTGCAAGACAAAGCTGCGGTGCAACGTGAGTGAGGGCGGGCGTCTGGTCAACACGCAATGCAGAGTGCCCTTGGGAAACCGGGGGTTGTTCCTCTGTGTGGGTCAGTCTGTCCATACCCCCTGCCCTGTGACCTTTAGCCCTGACAGGGTCTGGCATCAGGTCCCCCCCATATTTAGACTTGGCAACTTGGGGATTATGGACCTGGTCAGCTGTGAACAAGTCAACAACAAGGCTCAAGCCAAACCCAAAGCAAAACAGGCTCAGAACAACATCAGCAACTGTGGCATGTTACAAAAACCAATTTCAATAACTAGGCAAAAAGCAACATGCATGTTTGCAAAACATACTTTTGATACATGTCCACATATATACAGAAGACAAAACGCCAAGCAGACTAAACATATTTTTCATGTCAAAACCAACCTTAAGTGACATAAAGCGGTGAAAGCTTTAAGAAACTGCTTTGATAGGAAAGGGGTATGGCAGCCTACACATATCTGTTAACCGATTTCTTAAACTGATACCAATACAAATCTTAAATGAACTATTTGTGCAAAGACCTACTCAGGAACAGGACTTAAGAGAAATTGAATGCAAAATGTACACTCTTTTTCCTAAACATTATTCTTGTTAGTCTCTAAAAGCAAAACAAACAAAAAATCTGGAGGTTTATTGACACCCATGATTCCCCCCCCCCCCCCCCCTCTCTCTCTTCCATACGCTATGACTGAATTACCACCAAATTGTCTTTTCCTTGTCTCCCAGATTTTTCCTTCTCAAGTTGACCGATTTCTCCCAATACCATGTAAAATACATTTCATCAAGCAGGCTCTTTGGAACCCTCAAAATGGATTACACCCTCTCACCCCCCCCCCCCCCCCCCCCCCTCCCTCACCCCCAATCAGTTTCCTTTCTTTGTGTGATCAATTTGGTTACTGCCTTATCAAAAACATAGTGCAAGACAGAAATCTTAATCAGTAAATCATCAGTTGTTGGGGGCAAAAACTTTGAGGGTAGTGCAAGATTGTGAATGTGCATAACTTGTATCATGTGCTGTTGGATTCTCTCTGTGAATTTCTCACTTATAGAGATATTTCTTATTCTTTCTCAACCCTACCTAAATTTGCATTCTAACACAAGTGCATGCCTGCCATAACAGGTTTGTACTTTTAAAAAAAAAAAAAAAAAAAAAAAAGACCACACATTTACAACGCACTCCCACTGACAGCTGTAAAATCACTGTGCATTGTGCAATCAGTAATTACCTCCCTTTGACAGTTTGTTGTCTGCCACCGCCTGTTCATTTTGTTTATGATACGCACGCACGCACTTGAACCTTTTTTTTTTTTTGCACTAAAACGTATCTGCAAAATGTTTAATGGATCTCTTTGAAACCATGGTAAAAAGACTTTTTCCCCCTTAGGTGTTTCAGTTTTCCAAAACTTTTCTTATCTATTTGAACCCTACATATGAGCAATAATACACCACCTCACCAAACAACATACACACATTCACATCCATGCACAAAGTCTCAAATTTTCGAAGAGCTTTTTATACATTTTGTCGTCTGTATTGGGCAAGCCTCAAGAGATTTTCATTACGGAGACTTATTTTGGTACAACTGCAGCTTTCTAAATAGCCTTCTCTCCATGATGTTGTACTTATTTAACCTAAGAGGGTTTTTTTTTATCACTAGATGCAACATAGCAACCTTTTATTATTTTTTTTTCAAATGATGCTACTTGGTCTGTCAAAGAATTTGCCATATAACTTCTCTTGTCTGCCGAAACAGAAAAGCGCACTTTACACGTAGACTATCTGCTATATTGTTCTCCTGTTATTTCTTTCCTTTCATTCTTCAACAGCAGTCACCAATGGATATTTTTGGAAAAAAAATTCCAAAAGCATTTCAGAGTACTGTCGTGGGAATTTTAAAAAACAACCACTGATGTCCACAACTGCACATTTTACAGTCTTTTAATGTTACTGCATATTTACAGCAAACATTTTTTTCTAAACTAAGTGAAATGCTCAAGAACTGAATATGGTTAACACCCTTTGAAAATGAATACAAAAATTACACTTTTTCCCAAAATGAACTTCTCAATCAAGTTACACTGGGTCCTTGTTTTGTTAGTGAGCATTCTTTCTAGACACATACACTGTATGATCATTCTAACATGTTTTGTGGTGGCAATAGGGAAACTGGAAAACAGTGTAAATAAGTGCAGTGGTGTGTATGTCACATGCACACAATGTAAAATCTAGAAATAGAATGGGTAGTTCTTTAAAACAGAAAAAAGAAAAATGAAGAATAAAGCGAGAGAAAACTTTAATGAACAAAAAATTTAATGATTCCCTCCCTCCTCCCGATGTCTTTTTAAGGCAGGGCTTGGCTGTCTTGGTAATATATATTTTTAAAAACTGCAACAAACAGCGCACAAAATGTCACGAAGATGCTTTAAATGTGCATGAAAAAAAGAGAGGTTTTTTGTATTGTATTTGTTGAGTTACTCTGATATTTTTGGCAGAAAATATCATTGAATCCAAATATGAACTAACTTGTAATAATAACCAAAAAAAAATTAACAAAGCATATCACCTTTGGAAAAAAAAACACAATATATTTAGCAACAAACCAACAAAATAACCATATGTCTCATGCAAAATAACACCAAATACAAATCAATGCAAAATACAATGTTTCAACTGTAACAATCTGTCATAAATCATTGACAATAACACTTCAGCCCCCAAAAGCACACCTGTTAACCTATTCTGTTTCCTCCTGAAAAAAATCATGCAAAATGGAAAACAATTGTACATTGTCATTTACACTGACAACTGATTTATATCAAACTGATCTGACCACAGCCCCCCCCCAAAAAAAAAGAATTGATCTGATCAAACAATCACACATAAGGATTTTCAAAACTGTGCCACTGAGGATATTGAATACACATGAGAATGCAGACACTGGTGCTATGACGATGCATAGATAAGGAATAGTTTAAACAAATATCTCTCTTTTTAATTTGTTGGTTAGTTTTGTATTAAGTGGATTTTTTAAAAAAATGCATATATGCCTATTTCATTCTTTCCCCTCCACACATCCTTCCTTTGAGCATCCCCTACCCGCCTGTCTATCTCAGTCTGTTGCACACACCACGCACACAAACCTACAAGCAGAACTAGAATGCCTCTAACCTACCGCACCCCACATTCTCCTCATACAAATGAAGAATTTTAACGATTTAATAATGCTTTCCTTAAAACCCTCAACTTTCAAAATAATAAAGAGAATTTCGTTGGATGAGAGAAGGGGAATATGTGATATATATAAAAAATGATTAGCAACTCTCAGTCATCTTTTTTGTTACTGTGTGCATATATATATATACACAGACATTGATCAGAGACACTCTCCCCATCCTTCGTATTTGCTAACATCTATGGTTTTCATCACATGCTGCCTACTGTTGTAAAGATTTTACCACCAAACTTACTGTTCAAAGTAGATGTGCAGGTCTGATTATGATTTAGGGGTAGATTTTGTTTGTATAGAAAATATCATGTATTTGTGATAAAAACAGATGCAGCCTACTTTTACCCTCAGTATCAATGAAGAAGATTCACAAGTTCAACATCAAGTGCTGTTTAATCAATGTACCGTATACAGCAACTATGTAAGGCTGCACACACTATGAAATGAACAAGGCTGTGCTTCTTTCAAAAGAAACTGTGCACACATAACAAGTTTCTGGTTAACTTTATCAAACGTACTTAACAAAGCAAAACTGCTGCCATTAAAAGACTAGTTTCTGGAGTGAAGAACACTTAGAAGCAGATAATATGACTTCTTTGTATAAGGCTGGCAGAACAGTGCGTCTCTAGTGCAAAACAAAAAGCCTTTCACCAAACCTTTCTGTTTTCCATAAGCAGCTGAGTAACAGATTTCAGATTGAGCAATAATATGACCCAAAAACTTGGCAAATGATCAACAACAGCTTAAAACAGTATAGGCACAGAGAAAATAAACTTTCCTTTTTACATTATTATATACCCACTGCTGACTTGAGTCATTAGCTTGTCTTCTTTGAGGATCCGTTTTTTTTGGTCTGTTTCAAGCCGTGTGTTAGAGGTAATAGTATCTGTAAGACTGGCTCATTTCTGTATGCTTTAGAGGTCTGTTTTGCATCTTATGTGACAAAATACATTAGCTGACAGTTTCTTGGAAGCTTGTATCCTGTCTCCCTGCTGAGGCAGAGCTCCAGCATAATCTCCAAGCTTCTCTCACACTTCTCAGACTTTTTTTAAAGGGGGGTTGGAGGGGTTCCTCTTTCACCAAAATTTTACTATCACAGTACACACTTCACATTACACAGTTTTGTTCAGCCATTTTCGCTTGCCACATCATCTTTCCATGGAGTTTGTAAGCTTTAATGTCCAAGGTTGTTCTTTTGTTTGCTTGTTAGGGTGGTTGTTTTGGGGAGTTTGTCTCACATAGAGTTTAGTGTCCATAGTGTCCCCTCAGCCTAGTGCCTAAAAGCCTTACAGTAAACACCCCCCCTCCCCTCCCCTATTCCAGAAGTCACTGCCACTCTTTACAATATTTCTCCTTCCCAAAACCAAGGTATGTGGCATAAACAAAACATCCCAGTTTTTGTGGCCTGCTTTCTGAATGGGGAAAAAGGAGGAGGGTGGCAGATGGCTGTTGAAGACGTTAACCTGCCAACAAGTAATGTCCTTAGGATGAGGCTATAAACCCAGGCTTTGTGTGTGAACACACGCAGAACACCTGGCACACATTAAATACCCCTTCTATCTTTCAGAAGAGTAGGCCATTGTGTGCTGGTAGAAGCAGATGATCTCTCACCCCCCCCCCCCCCCAATTCCAAAACAAAAAAATGACAAATGCACACAGGTGTCGTGTTTAGACACCATCCCTGAAGTCAGAATGCGCCTACATAAATGGTGGTGAGTTTGGGGAGGGGGGGGGGTTTGCACACACATAAATCTCACCATTGAGGGGATATGCAACAATTTCTGCGGCCCTACAATGACCTTAACATTCGCTGGGTGACCTTTGAAAAGGAAAGTGAGCCTCGAATTATCAACTTCATCATCCTGGATTCCCCCATGTGGCGGTGAAAGGTCGTCCCCGAATATTCCAGGAACCATGCTACTAGGGTTAATTGATGTGACAGTGCTCAGTACATTCATTTCTGTTCATAAACTTCTCTATTTCACCTGGTCATTCTATTTCTCCGATCAGACAGCATTTTTTTTTTTTAAATTCAGAATTCAGACAAATCGTGTGGCTATGTGTAAAGGATCCATTTATGCTTTCTTTTTTTTCTTTTTCTTTTTTAATGCATGTTTATGACCACGAAAGTGAGTGAGTGATGTGAGTGAGTGAGTGAGTGAGTGAGTGAGTGAGTGAGTGAGTGAGTGAGTGAGTGAGTGAGTGAGTGAGTGAGTGAGTGAGTGGTGTGTGTGTGTGTGTGTGTGTGTGTGTGTGTGTGTGTGTGTGTGTGTGTGTGTTGTGTGTTGTGTGTGTGTTGTGTGTTGTGTGTTGTGTGTGTAGCAGAGTGTGTGTGTTGTGTGTGTGCACACGTGTGTATGTGTACAGACATATGTTTGCATGTATTCTTGGGCAAGTAGTATGATTATACCCCATGAAGAGAGAAGCTGCTATATGCATATTTTATATACATATAAAGACAATTCAAAAACATTTGGCAATCACTCTCATAACCAGTAATACACAGAAAGACAGTAAAGTTTCAGAAGAAAAAAGACAACAAAGAAGCACACACAAAGAAGCACATGCAAAAAAAAAAAAAAAAAAGACAAGGGGGAAAGAAAGGAAATAGAAGGGAAAAGGGGAATAAAAAGTTGAAAGACAAAGGAAACAAGGACAGCTACATGACAGCACAGGTAAAGACAGTCAGCCAAAATAACTGAAATACCATTAAAAACATGCGCCACCAAATCAGCGTTCCTAACATGCTTATCAGATATAGAACTCATTCGATGCTATAAGTGACTAAACATAGGTGATGTGTGTATGCATGAATGTAGTGGAAGATTCCAAACACACTCTGTGAAGTGAGGAAGAGAAACCAAACCAAAAGGACTGGAGAAATACTGTGTCTTATACTCAATTCAGATCTCTATCCTATATGAATATAGCGAATCTGTGTTTAGATACAATATCCCAAAACTTTTTATCTTAATTCTGATTAAATCTACGAGGCTGATCTCCCTAACAGGTTGGGACTTTGCCCTTATTTGATTTTTTGATTGACTTCATTTACGTCCAAGCAGAGATTGACGAATTAGTTATTGCTGTGCAGTTATTGCCCTTTCCACTTTGATACACTGACCAATCTCAACTGGCCACTGAAAAATGAGAATGATCAGAGGAATTACGTTATGTAATATTTCGTGCTTTCTCATTGGCTCAAAGTGACATAATAATAATTTTCAATGCAAACGGCAGCAGCTGTTGTCTACCTAAGGTGCCAGAGGAAATTTTCCACGACACCAAAACCCCAAAACAATCCGAAAGATTTTCAATGGAATACTCACACCTTGAAGTTAACTAGTCTATTATACTATGTGCCCAAGTTTCACATGATAACTCAGAACCAGGAGAGTGTGATCATCTTCAGTTTTGTGTCAAAACAAGATCTCCTCAAAGCGGATCAGCCACCATTCCAATCGTTAGACGAAAATTTGTTTATCTGAATTGTTATCTCTTTTCTCCTTACCCATCACTTTGCTGTGTGGCATGTAATATGCTGCTCTGTGTACAATGATAAAATGATAGGGGAAAGGGGGGAGGAGGCACTTTTTTTTTTTTTAATCAGAAGTATCTAATAACCCAGAAAGTAGATTACTCTAGGTACATTCATACTCTAGATTGAATGGGATTGACTAATTCTACTCCAAATGCATTCTCCCCTTTTTCCTACAGGTGTATATGCCATCACTACAAAACACCCTCACCTACACACATACACTTTCTTTCTCTTCATTTTCTCTAAGATTTTGAAAGAAAAAAAATTAAAGTAAAAGAATTTGGTTTGGAGCATTTGAAAACTGCAACTATATCCAGAAAGAATGGAAATAAAGGAAACACAGTAGTAAGTGGCCTCACTTTCTTCCTTGTGCCGCTGAGATATTCCTTGTACTGGTCTGAGCGAAGGTATCGACTGTAGCTATCACTCTTCATGAGCTTGAATATATGATCCTGCACATCAAACACATATCGGCATCAGTGCTGTGGTCTTTGCATCAGGTCTTGCATGCTATTCACACAATCTATGATTCAAATTTCCAATTAAAAAAATAATCAACAAATTAAAGCTGTTTTTCACTTCAATTTTAGGATCCTGCGTGTGTGCGTGTACATGACACAGAGAGAGAGAGAGAGAGAGAGAGAGAGAGAGAGAGAGAGAGAGAGAGAGAGAGAGAGAGAGAGAGAGAGAGAGAGAGAGAGAGAGAAGAGAGAGAACAGAGATACATATGCCTCTGTACCTATGTAAACATGTATTTGGGTGTAACCAAACTGTGCTATGTTTATGTGTATATGTATGATGTTAGCATGTCCATTAAAAACAAAGAAAAAAATGGTATGTTTTTCTGCACATTTTGTACACATTTCAAATGCACACTCTCGCTCAATATACTTGTGCTTCCTCAAAGCAGAAGCGTGTGGGGTTGTTCTCCATTCTCCTCCGCACCAGTTCCATGACCTGACAGTCCACGTTCACAGGGTTGTGGGCTCCGGGAGCCAAGAACTCTCTGTGCAAAACAACACAAAACACACCACACATAGTCTCCATCCCTTCACCTGTACCTGCTTTGCCTTACAAAACACACCACACCACACATAGTCTCCATCCCTTTACCTGTACCTGCTTTGCCTTACAAAACACATCACACCACACATAGTCTCCATCACTTTACCTGTACCTGCTTTGCCTTACAAAACACATCACACCACACATAGTCTCCATCATTTTACCTGTACCTGCTTTGCCTTACAAAACACATCACACCACACATAGTCTCCATCATTTTACCTGTACCTGCTTTGCCTTACAAAACACATCACACCACACATAGTCTCCATCACTTTACCTGTACCTGCTTTGCCTTACAAAACACACCACACCACACATAGTCTCCATCATTTTACCTGTACCTGCTTTGCCTTTTTCTACACTGATCAGGCATGGGACTTTGCTCATTAAAAAAAAAGAGAGAAAAAAAAGAAACTAAGGGACTAGGGGGAGGGTGGGATTAAAAAAAAAAAAAAAGATAAATAGGAAAACCATATCAGCCACAAATGTGCAAGTATACCATCTCTGATACCTGTTCACTGGATGAGCATTACACTATTAGCCTTACATTTGATTAACTAGTATAAACTGAATCATTCACTGAATGTTACAACTGCAGCACTCAGTTTTGCAGCTGTCCACAGTTAAACAGTAATGATTCACTCATTCTTATCATTCTGTAACAGTGCTACAAGGACACTCATTTCCCTGGTAAAAACTGAACCGCTCATGGAGGAAAACATTTTCCCCACACACAGCACATATGGTTATCTCCCTTACAACATCAACAGAACAGACTCGACCAGGTGAGAATGAAAGTTGGTCTGCAATTTGCATTTTTGCAACAAAATGATATGATTTAAACTTTCAAGCCATGCATGTTTGAAGTTTCTGATCTCAAAGGCTTGTCACATCCTTATCACCCCCCCCCCCCCCCCCCCCCCAAATCCTTTCCTGGAAAAGCTCTTTTAAAGTTTTGTCATTTCACACAATCATATTCCCTCAAGGTTGATGTAAAAGTATCAACAAATTCAAGTTTGAAGCTCTGTACAGCTATCACTCTCCCAAAAGAATCATCCATACACAACCAAACCAAAGTGCACTTACGAAAACATTTCATGTACTTTCTTGTTGACCTCCCTCATAGGCAGCCCCTTCAGTTCTTGACAGGCAAGCCAGAACCTGAGGAAACACACAGACAATGACAGAACAACTCTGCATCTTCTACAACACAAAGCAGGATCAACATGCAAAAACCCCCCCCCCCCCCAAAAAGGATCAACATGGCACCATATAGTGGCAACATCGTTAATGAACGCAGGACCTTCAAAGAATACTGGTAACCATACATGTAGGACATGGGGCCACCAGCCAGAGGGGCCCTGCACTGCTGCTGGGTCACTTTGGTGGTGTTCAGTGGTGCCTGTTCTGAGCTAACATAAACAGGACACCACATACTAAGCCCCCTACTAACTACAGTAACAGCTCAGTCGCGGAGCCAGACTGAGTTGCCCACCCCAGGTGGTAACCACCACAATGTCCCTCCAACAACTGTCCCCTGTGAACCTCTAACCCCAAAGGCTTTGACACAAACTCAACACAGGCACAGAAGCGTATAGGCAAACTGAATTGAGGTCACCATGAGGCCAGAGCAAATGGGGCCACCAAATCAGAGGTGGTTTTTAAAATTGCATAATGATCAAAGATAATGAGGATGAGGTAATGATGTTGCTGTAAAATTGCATGTGCTTTGAGACTACTTGGCAGGGTTGTTCTCTATGCCTTCTATCATAATACATGCCGGCATCAACCAGGCCCGAGAGATACAGACACCTGCACTGTTGGTCAGGTAATTTGAGCAACACTCACATCCGTAAAGTGTCCCAGTCTTCCAACTAAGCCCACAGCACACTCACTTTGGGTAGGAGCTGGCTGGAAACCGACGGATTTGAACCAGTGACCTTCCAGTCTGAAATCTTAGGTGCTAACTACTGAGCCATGGCAGCAAGTAGCAACCATGGCTTGATTTCAGCTCTTCCTCTGCTGTGCTCTGACAAGTTTGTGTTTAAGAATTTGATTACAAATTAAAGTTGATTAAAGCATTTTACACATGCACTTAACAATCAGTCTTCAAAAAATAACCCAAAAGAAACAATCAGTCTTCCAATCCATAAATTAAACATTAGATACAACAGACAAAACTAAGATACCCTAGCCAGTGGATTACTTAATTAGGGCCCTTGGTGGCCAGGACAGACAGACATCACTCACTTGAGGTTCTCCCCACTGAACTCCTTGTCCAGGAACTTGGTGAACTGGTCGCGGCCTGCAGGGTCTGCCAGCAGCTCTTCTATGGAGAACGCCCACCGCTTCACCCGCTTCTGTGGGATCTCCCGGGCATTTCTGTTCAGTCAGGTAACACACAGCTTATTCTTTTACCTTTACAGTCCATGTTCATGTACAACATATGACGGATCGCTGATGCTCAAAACTACATAAAGCAAATTTCAAGGACATGATTTTCAAAGATAAGCCAGATTCACTAACATTAGAGTTGAACAAAATGACCAGGTTTCTTCTTTGGTATGAGCTTTCTTTTACTACAACATGCATTACTCAGAGCAAGTGTTCGCTGTATAAGAATATCATAACTGCCATTTACATTTAACAAAAGAAAACAAGAATATATGTAGCAAGAGAGACTTCACACAACGTACACACACACACATGCACGCACGCACGCAGTCACACACATCCATCATTGCAAAGAAAGAACACATCTGCATATTCATTTGTGAAAGCAAGCATTCAGATGCCCACAATTGATTGATTTTCACCATCTGTCACCTTCCACGTTAATCCCTTAATACCAGTGACTAATCGTTTTATCTACAGACAAACCAGAACAGCTGTTTGTTGGTGTGGCTTTAAAGAAAAACAAACATCAGTTTCAGGGAGGAAAAAAAGCAAAAACAACACCCACCCGTGATCCAAACATTTTGATGTAATAGCAAAGAAAAGTCTGCCCCCCCCCCCCCCCCCCCCCCCCCAACTGTCATACTTACAGAGTGCGTTCTTGGTCCCACATCTCTGTGCTGTCAGCAATCCAGGGATTGGAAGGGTCTGGACTTGTGATAAAGGCATCGTATTCTGCATACTGCTGAAAGTAGGCTATAAAACTGCAACAGAACAAGCCCACATTGATATCTTCTTTATTCTTTTATTTCAAGGATAATGGAATAAGCATTCATGTGCTTTTTTACATCCAGTCCTCGTGTGTATGCAGTTATGTTAATTTTGCCATCTGTTTCCATTGGCACACAATGGCCTACTCTTTCGAAAAACATAACAGGTTTCAATGTGTGCACAAGAAGTTTTGCGTGTGTTTGCACACAAGACCTTGGTTCATAGTCTCGTTCGAAGGACTTGGGGGGAGTAGAGTCAGCACCAATGTTAACTCCACAGGAAAAATCAAACATGAGTAACAATAATGAAACACTTTCTATATGATATCAAGCTGTCCTGCCAATCAAATCCAATCTTCTTGTTTATAGCCCCGCTGATCACAGAGGCCACATTAGGGCTGTCATATTCACTTGTAAGATTTTGAATTTCAGATTAAAACTGTGCAAATGTAATTATACAGATTAACATGGGGTTTAGATTAACACAGGGTTTAAAACCAACCCTACTGTCGTTGTTTGTATCATCCTGGCCAGCCATAAGGGTCATAGCAGGACGGTCACCACATTGTAGGAGAAACAACATCAACAACATGTAAAATGAAATAAAACCAAAGCTAGACTCCTTAAAACAATCTTGTACTTAGTGACTAGCTATGACAATATACTTCACAGACATCTAGCACTTCTGTCAGATCTGAATCATGAAAAATTCCACTGAATTTCTTGTTGCCAGCTAAAGTTTCCTGTTACATACACAGATCCTCTTGAATTTGTGATCAGTAAGATATGAAGAAAATGCTTTCCAACTAATGTCTGCATTTTTCTTATGCCTCAAAAATGAAAACTACTACAATGAACCAATTAACCCTAGTAGCGCTGTTCCCGGAATTATCCGGAATCGCGGGGTCAAGGCAATATGGCGACCGCCGGACCATTCCGGGATCGTATAGGTGACTCATTTGACCATCGACTTTCGTTTCCCAAGGCCACATGATGAATGGCAAGGCCGTTACAGGGCCGCAGAAAGGGTTGAAGGTCATTCTGCAGCGAATATCAGCGCGATTTTCCGATTGGTCGAGAAGAAAAAAATTTTTTTTTAGCAGTCCACAACTCAACTTTGAAAATGGCGACCAACTACGTGCCCGAATTTTACGATGCGTTCCGTGAGCTCCTGGAGGACAGTGACAGCGAGGGGGAGTTTGAGGGGTTCAGATTAGATGAACTGGACAACAATCCTGACGATGAGGCCAGAAGTGTGCCTTTTCTAATGGAAAATTGGACAGAAGGCGATCGCGATCGAGTCGAGCTGGACTCGGTCTGCCAACCTGGATGTGTTGCCACGCTACCAGACAATTGTGATATTGTGGACTTTTTCAATTTGTTTTTTCCACAACATATCTTCGAAAAGATGGCTGAGGAAACAAATAGATATGCAGACAACTACTTGGCGACGCATCAGCTCAAACCATGTTCGCGATTGCGAGCCTGGAAAGCCACGACATGGCAGGAGATGAAAGTTTTTACCGCCATGACGATCGCAATGGGACTCGTTGTGCAGTTAGACTTTTCTGAATACTGGACAACCGATGAAGTGACACAGACTCCTTTTTTTCCAAAATTGATGTCAAGGGACAGAGCATTTTTGCTCATGACATTTCTTCACCTGTCTAACAATGCCGATCATGTGCGACGTGGTGAACCTGGCTTCAACCCTCTTCAGAAACTGGGGACTGTGTACACTGACATCATCCAAAGTTTTTCGTCGGTGTATCAGCCACATCAGCAACTGTCTCTGGATGAGGGGATGATCCCCTGGAGGGGACATCTCTCATTCAGAGTCTACAACCCTGACAAACCGAAAAAGTATGGCATCAAGGCCTACATGATATGTGATGCCACCAATGGGTATTGCCTGAAATTCAAACTCTACACAGGTAAATCCGATCTACCTGGGACAAGCAACGGTGCCACGTATGACCTTGTCATGGATATGATGAGGGGGTACTTTGGCAAGGGGCACATCCTATACATGGACAATTATTACAGTTCACCCCACCTGTACTGGGATTTGTGGCAGCTGTCTGTGGGGGCTTCAGGTACACTTCGTGCCAACAGGAGAGGTGTGCCACAGATGGTGAAGGACAAGGTGTTGCGACAGAAGGGGGACACTTACACTGTGCACAACAAGCATATGATGCTGATGAAGTTCTACGACAGGAAAGTGGTCCACCTTCTGTCTACAGTGGACACTTCACTGCCAACAGCCACTGGGAAAAGCAACCCGAGGACAAACCAGCCCATCCAGAAGCCTGAGGTCGTTGTCAACTACGACACCTACATGGGGGGGGTTGACAGGTCAGATCAGATGGTCAGCTACGCCACCTTCAATTTCAGGACACTGAAATGGTGGAAAAGAGTTTTTTTCCATGTGAGCAGTCTGGCTGTCCTGAATGCCTATCTGTTGTACAAATCCACAACAGACAAGCCCATGCTCCACCGCCAGTTTCGAAAGAAGCTGGCAAAAGACATGGTGATGACTGTCGACACTGACGACGTACCTGGCATGCAGGGACGACAACTAGGACGACCCACCACTGAACCCAACACTGTTCTGAGGCTTCAGAACAAAACGGACCATTTTTTCCAGAAAATCCCGTCAGCAGGAAAAAAGAAAAATGTGACCCGTGCATGTGTTGTTTGTGAGCCTGCAGAGAGGAAGCAAAATGAACGAGTGGGACAGAAAAAAAAAAAGAAACGGAAGAGAGAGCAGCTACCAGTGCAAAAAGTGTCTGACTGCTTTGTGTGTTGTGCCATGCTTTGAACTGTTCCACTCCTACTCAGACTATGAAAGAAAATATTATGAGTGGAAAGCAGACCAGGATGCGGATGGTGACAGTTAGTTTTGTTCTTACCTGTGACATTTTTTTCCACACCTGTAACTTACCTGTGTTTTTTTTTTTTTTTTTTTATAGTGTGTGCCTGTGTATGTCTGGATATTCATCAAAGTTCTTTTCTTTTTTTTAATTGTGAAGATTACCAGTGGTTTTGGACTTGTGACTCAAAAGTGAAATTTAGGATTTTTTGTCATCAAGGACTTACCTGTGATTGTACTAATTACCTGTGTCATCAGTGGACAATTCAGTTGCTGCCAGTGTCCAGATGTCTTGCAGATGTTTTCTTGTCATCTTTTGCACACCACACACCATTCATTCCAAATAAAAGTCTTCAAAACAGTGAGTACAATGACTTTGTTTATTTTTTTGTTGTGGCTGTTTGTTTGTTTGTTTTTTTTTTCATAGTCATAAACATAATATATTGCTATAAAACAACAAGCATGCAAAAGCTTATTATCTAAGCTTTCCAATGATATATAACTTTACATACTTAGTTAACATGGACATACTAATATCAAGGGTTGTTTGGTCCCACCCTGCTTCAAAATTGTACTGCTCCATGTTAAGTCAGCTAGCAGCACTGAATACTCTATGGGATTACTTAGCGCCACTAGGGTTAAGATATCATAATATCAGACAAATGCCAAGATAGGTGTATCTAATGACTGTTAACAGGCCCCTTAAAAGCTAAAAGTTTAGACCAAAGAGGAATAAAGATGCCACTTTACACACACACCAAACAAACAAAACACACGAAAAGAAAAGAATGCAGAGTGGGGGGGATTTTCCTTATCTGAAGGCTATTGGTTCAAAATCAAGAAATACCTTTCTGTGACTTTGGAGATCTTCACTCGTCTTTTTTCAATCTTTTTCCGTAAAACAGAAATCTGAAACAAAACAATAACAAATAGGACACAATGACCACAATATCATTCTTTTATATCCCCCACAATGTTCACAGTAGGAAAAGTTCTATCTTGGTCAGGAGTTGACTGTGGATTCAAAATGTTTCAGATGTCTGGAGGCCCCAATGCACCAGTATGTGCATGCTGCTGAAACAGATGAATGCGCTGGTTCGGCCATGTCTGAGCATGGATGATGGACAGATCCCTAAAGACCTCCTCTAAGGAGGGTTTGTGCAGGGAAAACGTCCCACAGGCAGACTGCAGCTGTGAAGACTGAAGGCTGGCAAATTCATACATCCATGCCTCCTCCTATGTGTTCATGTGTGTATCGTATGTATTATGTCTTGTATATTATACGTACATCCTAGAAGTATTATGCCATATATATATATATATATATATATATATATATATATATATATATATATATATATATATATATATATATATATATATATGCACACATATTGAAGACAACATACAAGATTAACTCTAAGGCTGAAAGACATGTAGAGGCATATACAACACGCACGTATGCAAGCACACACGTACGCAAGCACACACGCACGCACACACACGGGCACACACACACACACTCACACAAAGCACCCAAGTACTTTAATATACCCGTGTACCAGGTCAAACAAACATCTCGTATAAAATCATCAAAGTGACATAAGATATATCATTTCTCATAAAACCATCAACCTATGTCAAGATAATTCATTCCTGTGTGTTTTTATACTTCATCAACCCCAGCCCACCCACTAAGTTACCTCCCAGAAGACGTATAGACGTCATCCTAATACACACACACCACTCCAGACCAATAGATGTAGAGCTTGTGTTCAGAGGCATTGCAACAGCTGTGGTCCTTCCTTCCACTTACGCAAAGCCTGTATGTCCCCACAGATCTTTACAGAGGATCTTTGGTCTCCCCACAAAGCTTGATAAAGATGATGGAGAGTGTGGGGGAGGATGAAAGGGGATTACTGGGTCCTTCAGGTTGGCATGCCTTTGTTGTTCTATACTGACATGGACTTTACTTAGGACAGATGCTTTTATCTGCTTCACTTCCTATATCACTGTATTGTAACAATACACTTAGGGCTACAGCAGGACATGATTCGATTTATCCACTAATTCTGCCAACGAGAATGGCAAAGGAAATGAAAAACATGGAGAGAAGCACACTATTTTTTGTTGTTGTTGTTATCATTTATTCTATCACGATGTTAATAAAAACAGAAAAGATTCAAGACACAGCAGTAAACAAAATACTGATATTGATTTTTTTTTTTTAATGCATACCTAGCCTACAACTCAAGATGCACTTCAGTAGTTCTTTGTAGCCGGGGTAAAATTTAACATTCTCAAACCCATCAACTGCATCTAAAAATCACATTCAGCGAATACAGTCACCTAAGATGGTTACTCAGAATTTCCAGGAATGGTAGAGATCCACATAATCTAACAAAAGCAGCCCAGCTTGGATGTATCTGCCAAGTGAATCCAACTCTTCAGAGAGCACTGGTCACCCTTGTGCATGTTCTTCATCACCCAACACAATTCTCACTTCAGATGAAGAGTTAGATAAGACCTTTTTTCTTCTTTAATTAAAAAAAGTAGGGCTTTTCTTCTTAAACTTTCCCTGCAAACATACAAGCTGTCAATCTTTGGGGGGAAAAAAGAAAGAAAAAGGGGGGGGGGGGGGTGCGTCTTTCAGCCTGACTAGTTCTTGAACAGAGGATGAAGGATTAAACGTTATGAATAAAAACAAAAACATCAATCACATAAATGTGAATCAGAACTTCAACCTGATCACTGAGAATCGAGAAGTAAAGCATGACTGACTCACCTGGACCATCCCCCCTCTATCATCTAGGTGTACTCTGGAAGAAAGCATCTCCCTCTGAGATTCTTTTTTCCCACTCACAATCACCTCCATTTGTAAACCTTTTCATTGATAACTTTCACAATATGGGGAGAAAATATAACATCAAATTATATTTACTGTGAGCTACGTCTTTAGAGATTTCTTTTTTCATAATGGGATTCTAGCCTTTGTAAGCCTTTAACTGCAGCAAATAATTGTAATGGAAAGACACTGACAGCAATGTTTATACCCATAAAAAAAGTGTCTGCAGAGGAAGCAGATTAAAAAAATATCTCAATGATGAAGTTTTTACTGTGTACAGATAGCCAAAAATACATATTTAAACAAGCTGAATCAAGACAAGGACAATTTTTGTTTGCGCAGGTCAATCAACTATCTGTTAAAAAGAATTTTTAAAAACCACAAGAAAACCAAAACAAAACAAAGATAGAACAAAACAGAATTACAAAGCCCCAAAAGCAAGTGATGGGGTTTGGTTGTTCTGTGGGGATTTGAGTACTTACATCATGTTTTATAGAATCTGTTGGATTGTGCAAGTCAGCCTCTGAAACACTGGGACTGATCCTCCCCCCTGGTACTGCGTAGTTGGGCTGTAAACACACACACACACACAACACAAACACAACACACACACACACACACACACACACACACACACACACACACACACACGTACACACACACGTACACACACACACAGAGTCTCTTAGGTAATATATTCTCTTTAAAGTGTCAACATGGACGTACACAACATTTCAAGCACATGTACAAATCTCTCCCTCTTTTTCTCTCGCAAACACACACACAAATATCGGGCAATCATTTTTTCCCCATAATCTGCATGTGTGCCTTGCATCGCACACAATACAGACTGCAGCATGTGTGAGTCATAGGCAGAGTCATTGATTGCCAGTCGATGCATTTAAATGTTATTTTCACTTATTATTATTATTCTTTTCGTTAACTGCTGTTTCTATTTTCATAACTATTAATTGCCTCTTTTTCCCTTGCCATATTTATCTTCTTCATTTAAGGCATATCTCTGTTTTGGTATCTCAGTGCTTTTGGTCACTTCAAGGTAAAACACTTTAGTAGTATTGTATTTTACTGTACATACACCCCATTTCAGCCACAGCTGATTTCTCTGCTAAAACACAGGCTGCACTCCCCACAGACAGCATGTTGCCACAGAAGCACCATCACCCTTCTTTTTTTGTTTCTTTAATTACCTCTCTAAGGGTACATTTGTTTCTGTATGAGAATAGCTTTTATTTTTGTTTTGTTTTTGAGACAGAGAATTTTACCAGGGACATCTCTCTTGTTGCCATGGGTTCTTTTATGTGTGCTAAACATGTGCTGCACACATGACCTTGGTTTATCATCTCATCCAAAAGACTAGCACCATAACCACAAGGTGAGGTCTAGTGGATGGGGGAAAGCTTGGGTTCAAGTAAGTTTTCACTTACATCACATTACACATTAGCACACACAAACACACACACTCACTCACTCTTTCAAAAATGGCAAAGTATAC
>CM060324.1:3660211-3665211 GCA_030674155.1 Stramonita haemastoma
CCCCCCCCCCCCCCCCCCCCCCCCCCCCCCCCCCCCCCCCCCCCTCCCGCTTTGCTACCTGCCTGCTGCCTGCCTGTAGCCTACTACCGCCATCCATCTTCGCCCGGCTAATTGAGTTACCTGCCTGGATGGCTGCCTTCTGCTGCCCTCACAGGGATAAGGACCTCACAGCTATCACAGTCATCGCTACAATAACTAACCATACTTGGTAACACACGACGCAAAGCTGGTCAACCCGGCAGGAATGCTCAATGATGATGGTGATGATGATGGCTGTGCTGATGATGAAAGAAAAAGAAAGGCAGACAGACAGACAGATAGATAGATAGATAGATAGATAGATAGATAGATAGATAGATAGATAGATAGATAGATAGAGACAGAAGATAGAAGGGAGAGAGAGGAGGAGGAGGAGGAGAGAAGGAAGAAGAAGAAAGAAGAAGAAGAAGAAGAAGAAGAAGAAGAAAAGAAGAGAGAAGGACGATGCTAAGGAAAGGATGGAGAAGAAAATTGAAAAGGACAGGAAATGGGAAGAAGAAATTTAAAAAAATAATTAATGGCAGCTCACACACCCCCCCCCCCCCCCCCTTCCTTTTCTGTGATGATAGCAAAGATAGAAATGTCTGCAATGCTGACATCAATGATAAACCCCACCTGACACAGTAAAAGGAATGATCATCAATCTGATGTTTGTGATGTTAACAGTATTTACAAGCATATAATATCAGATTAGAAAACATAACGTGCATGACACAATCATTAAACTGGCTACACATCTTGTTACTAAACAGACTGTAGCCTGATAAAGTTTCACTTCCAACAACACACACACCACACACACACACAACACACACAACACGGCAGAATCAAGCATCCCCCGCTTCAATTCAAATGAGGAGGGAGAGAGAGAGAGAGAGAGAGAGAGGAGAGAGAGAGAGAGAGAGAGAGGGAGTGGGGGGGGGGGGGGGGGGGGGGGGGGGCTGACAGGATACTGCCTGTGACGAATTACTATTACACCGAATTACAGAGTGCTGGAATACTATGCCTTAGGAAATATTGCATGCTTCAAGCACCCAGCAGACACAGCGGTACGAATTGTGTAACACTGTGGCAACAGCATACTGCCAAGCAGGAGCCGGGCGAGAAATGAAGGAAGGAAGGAAGGTATGGCGGTGCCAAGGCTGGCTGTCTGTCACTTCAGTCAGTCAGGCCACGGCGAGATAGCTAGCTACCCTGCTGCTGGAACCTGATGGCTGGCTTCCCGGCTTCTCCCATTATGTCACACCCAATGACCTCTTCCATATTATATAGATGCTACAGTTGTGGGTTATTCCACTTTTTCTTTTCAGCCCCCCCCCCCCCCCCCCAATTCACCCACGTGTGTATGTATTGCACTTTTCGGTGAAGTAAAATGCTCTTAAGCTAATGGATATATATTTATTTTCTTGTATAGAGTGTGTTGACTATTTCAAAAATCTAAACTAGAAGAAAAAAAAAGGCTGCATAACTTATTTCCCTTAGGGCGGGGGGGGGGGGGGGGGGGGGGGGGGGGGGGGGGGGCAAAGTAACTTTGTATCTGAGATCTAAGGCTTTGATTTTTTACAAGATAAAGTGATATATCAGTTCCATTTGTCATTATTCTTACCTACAATACACACAGTTTCAAGGAGAAAGAAACAGAGAGATGGAAAAGTGGACATTTCTTGTGAGAATTACTCTCTTATCATTATGATCAATACATCAATAACAGTTTTCACCTTCCACCCCCTATCTACAACACCCCATCTCCTTTACCTCCCCTGTCCCCGTCTTCAAGCCCAGAAAAAAAAGAGAAAAGAAGCAAATCACTCTGTCGCTAGGCAGCTAAGAGCAGCAGCCCTAGGTAATGACACTGCCAGGTAGGTACCTGACAAGTCCTACACAACAACCTATTTGTACTTTGTCAGGAAATCAGTACTTATCACAATAAGTCCTGCCTAACACTCCATTTGTGCTCTCCCAGGAAATGGGTATTTATCATAGAAGCTGTGACCTGCCCTTCAGCTCTCTTTTGTGGATGCATACAAGCTCAACCTGGTGAACAGATCAGCCACCTGACCTACCTGTGTGCCTACCTGCATTAGCGCAGTTAACACAGGGTACATCAGTGTGTGTAGTTGTTGAATATGGTTAACTTTATGAGTTAGAATTAGACAGGAAAACTGGCCAGTTTGAGAGAAGTAGAAAAGGGTGCTTGTGCATTGATATGCATTAAATCTGAATTACTGCTAGCCTTTTTTATTTTTCATAGGTATGCGGAAAAGTATTTAAAGGACATTTTTCCCCTTCTCTTTTTCCCTCTCCAAAGTCAGATTACACCATTTGAGTAAAAATGTGGCTAGTGTTATTTTGTATTTCTCTGTCATTTAACTGCCCATAATGGCATTTCCTTTTGTACCTGACAATGAGAAGGTAACACAGACTGACCAATAATGATTAAAAAAAAAAGAAAGAAAGAAATAAAAATAATAAAAAATAAAATTAGAGAAAAAGATGAGGAGGACAACAGCTTCCATTTTCACTACAGCATGCATTTCAGTTTATTTCCAATATGAAAATGATAGAAGAGCAGAGAACAAGTGAAAAAGCACAGGAAGCTTCAGCATGTTACTGTTACATATGTATACATGTGTATTTACAGTGACATGTACACAAAATTTAATAAGCATGCAATCACACATCAACATGCATATGGGGGGGTGGGGGGTGGGGGGGGGTGAGAGATTGGTGTACACAATGAATGGAATGTGTCCTGTGTACTAAATGTGATTTTTTTTTCTCCACTAAAATGATGATGACTTCTGGCTAAGCCTTTCTGAAGCAACTGATCCATTAGTTTTTGTTCATTCTCATGGTACCAAGCAGTAGATGGATCTGTGGTCTAAGTGGTAACGCGCCTTGCCTAGAAAGCAAAAAGTCTGGGTCGGAGTGTGCGGGGTTTGTGCCCCGTTTGGACCCAAAACTTTTCCCCCATCCATTAGACCCTGAGTGGTGGTCTGGGCGCTAGTCTTTCGGATGAGACGTGAGGTGTTACACATCGCTATTTAGCGCACGTAAAAGAACCCACAGCAACAAGGGGGTTGTCCCTGGCAAAATTCTGTAGAAAAAAGCCACTCTGATAGGGAAACAAATACAGTTGCATGCAGGAAAAAGAAAAAAAATATGGGTAGGTGTTGCACATGTGGCGACGCACTCTCCCCGGGGAGAGCAGCCCGAATTTCACGCAGAGAAATCTGCTGTGACATAAAGTGGTACAAAATACAAATACAAAAATATATTCCACCGGCATGTTGATTTTTTTTTTTTTTTTAAGACCAAATAAAAACTGTTTCCTGTAGTCTGATGATAGGATAAAGGAAATTTTAAAAAAAAACTTAATGCAACAAGCTTTAATTATACTAGTAAATTGTAAAACTTTATTATTAAAAGAAACACAAATGGAAAGAAAAAGCCTATCAACAACCAAACAAATTTTCTTGGAAAAATCAATAAATGAAAAATAATTCAAGGAAATTTGTGTATGAAGTCAAATGAGGAAGTCGTGCGTGCGTGCGTGCATGCGTGTGTGTGTGTTCAGTTTCTTACCTTAAAAGACTTAGAAAAAAAAGAAAAGTATATATGCTGACTGTGCATTGTATGGTATGCAATGCAATGGATGTGGTTTACTTGCATAGGTGTATAAGTCTAATTTTATTGGGAGGGAGGGGGGGAGGGGGTCGTCACACAACACAGGGTTTTTTTTCTCTCTCTTTCATTCACATAAGCCATGGTTATTATATAAACATCAGAACCAGCATTCCAAAGAAGAAACTTTACACATTTGTGTTTTGTAGGGTGTTCTTTTTACAAAGGAAAATATACACAGATAGTATTTATATGAAAGACAGATATCAAGAATAAAGCGCACACTGACAGTGACAGGCACTATGCTCCCTCTCTTCTGCAGCACAGGCAGCATGCTAATAGAAACACAAGCAATACAATACTGTTCTTCTCCCCCACGCCACCCAGGCAAAGTTAGCTGTGCATGCTCTGGTACAACAGCCTTTCAACTTAACTTCGGCAGATGGAGACAGATACTCAAAGATAAATGATGCACACTGGCAGACAGCTGATAGTGTTGGATGCCAACAGGTGACAAATTCACTATCAGTCCAGTAGCATGACCAAGACAGCAGAGTGCAGCATTCTTTACACCTCAGCGGGGTATGTACTTTGTCATAAGCCATTCCGAATAAGCCTGAATTTTTTGTTAATGTACCACTACCTCAAACTTCATTCATAAGATGCCCCAATGTCTCCGGACAGCCTCAGCTGAAACACAAATGTTATTCTTATTTGCAAATAAAGCATAAATGATACCCCTTGTCATAATCCAGATCACAAACTTTAATTCTTTACTGAAAAGTATCATTTCTATACCAAACAAAGCAATATTTCTGGCTGATTTGTTTCATGCAAAGCAGCTTTTTCTCTTGAAACCAATTTCTCCTAAAACTTACCATAATCTGTGTTTTCTGGCTCTCCACACCGTGATGGCCAAAAACATGGCGTCTGAAACACACAAAACAAAACAAAATATTATTGTCAGATGACATAATCATCAAGTGATCCAATCACAGTTAAAATACTTCATCCTTTCCCATATATGCAACTTCATCTACATTTCATTAACTTGTGAATGTTTTCTTCATGTTTTGTGCCAGTATTTCAGCCAAGATTTTGGGGCCTATATGTTTGTTGAAGTAACTGCCTCCAAGATTTCAAATCATCAAGTATTTATTCTTTTACCCACATGCAAAATGTACTTATTATCCCCCGATTTTGTGTGACACTTTTCTTTCACTTAAGTGGCAAAGGCATTGTTGAATCAATGAGTTTATGAGAAGAAGAGAAATGTTGATTCCAGAACTGGAACTGAATTCTATACTCAAGCTTGACCTCACTTGCAGAAAATGACT
>CM060324.1:3670211-3720175 GCA_030674155.1 Stramonita haemastoma
GGTTGTATTTTGGTGGGGGCTGGTGGGGGGAGGAGGGGCGTCGAATACAAATACAACACTACTGCTCTTAAATGGTCCAAGCTCTAGACTAAACAAAAAAATACATTTAATCATCAAGCCACATGGGACTGCATCAAGAAAACGCGTTTCTATCATGAATCTACCTGCTCTAGGAAAGCCAAGATCAATAAAACTGTAGGGGGGGGGGGGGGGGGGGGGGGTTCTTATAGATAAAAAAAAAATTTTGGAGTGTGTCAAGTCAAGTGAAGTAAAACTTTTATTTCCAGATGTGCGCGCGCGCGCGCGTGCGTGCGTGCGTGCGTGTACAAAAAATGCAGAATTACTCATCACTCAAAAATGCAGATTCTCTCTCTCTCTCTCTCTCTCTCTCTCTCTCTCTCTCTCTCTCTCTCTCTCTCTCTCCCCAAAAAAAACCCACAAACACACACACAATATGTGGTTAATCCAGAAAGAAAGAGGGATGATGATGGCTGATGAAGAGCTAGGTTGAATTAGCGGAAAAAAGGGACCAAATCAAACACAGGTCTTCCTCTTCTCCAGCTTATTTATCAAACTGGCTCCTGAACTAAACAGCTCACCTCAGAAGGAACTGACCAGACCCAGAAACAGAGCCAGGCCAGAAGCGGGCTCTGCCGATAGACAGACGGGCCTAGCCCCATATAATACCAGTACCTGAAGCGTTCTGGAGTACTGGGCAAAGTGCCCTCAGGAGCTCAGACTACTACTTAGATCAAAGATTACAGAACCCAAGCCTGCGTGCTAGCAATGTACTTTATGGTCCTGTAATGGCCATCAAGCCGGGAGTGTGTTTAGACTAATGCCAGACACAATCGGCCAGTACAAGCGCAAAGCTTTTCCATCCTCGTGACTCATCGTTCGAATGCAGAGAGCTCATACCCAGCAAGGTTGCTGAACAGGTGACGGGTTAAAACTAAACTGAACAAATCCTGGGATATATTCGCGCCACTTTTAAGTTAACCCACCCCACAACAGCTTAGATTATAGTCAAGCTTAGAATTTTGCTAACATGTTGACTAAACACAAAACTGCAAACAAATTTTTAAATCAAGATATGAATTTAAACTTAGGTTCCACGAAATATTCAATGAATCCAGGACGGGATTTCCTCCACTTTCTCAGTGCCATACACTGATCTGGAGAAAAACAATGTTCGCTTCTTTTTGGGAGGGAGGGAGGGGAGAGAGGGAGAGAGAGAGAGGAGAGAGAGGAGAGAGAGAGAGAGAGAGAGAGAGAGAGAGAGAGAGGAGAGAGAGAGAGAGAGAGAGAGTCCTGAAGCTTGAGAAAAAAAAATCTTTTAACATAAAAATGTTAATGCTTTCAAATGGGTGTTGAGGGAGGAGAGTGCACAGAAACAGGCATAGGCACTCCCCACAGTGTAGCTGGTCTTCATTTCAAAACGTTCCACTCCTGCAAAAAAACGACCTTTGGACTGACCAAAGCCCTGACCTTGTATGGAAATTACAAACTGAGTCTAGCTTCACTCACTACCAAGGAAAGCACCCGAACTGGGAATGGGAGGGAGAGGGAGGGGGGCATATTCTTTGCAGTATCTTTGACTTCTAAAGTGCCCCCCCCCCCCCCCCAAACCACCACTTCCCAACCACTACCACCGATTGACCGACCAAGAAACGGAGAAAGCCAGGCCAGCTGCAGTCTCTGCCAATTAATTTACAGCGGAAAGTGTCCAAGGCATCCGGAGTACGCCGCAAAGTGCCTCTCAGAAGGCAGATGCGCTCACTGATCAAAAGATTGCCAATCAAGGTCTGCTAGCTGGCAATGTACCTTATGACCCTGCCAGTCATCAAAGGCTCCCATGAAATGGATGCACACTGTTACTCAAGTAACAAATGACAGGTTCAAAGAAAGACAGAAAGTGTTCCAAAAATGTACTATGGAAAAATACTTCAAGTTAAAAGAGACGCCTTTTCAGATTTTTCCCCTTCATCCCTGATGCGATTCAAAGGGGAAAAAGAAAGAGAAAAACCCTAACAAAAAACATTTTGACTTCGATTTTTTAAAAACCAGTTACAAAAATGAAAAGGGAAAGACATAACAAATAAAAGCTTCTTAACCCCCACCCCCAACAAAAAGTGAAGAGCACTGAAAGTACCCGCAACAAGCTATCACTCAGGCCACAACTCAAGACCTTTGTCAATCACTAATTTCGTAATTTTCGCAACTTTAGATAGAAACTTCAGACACGATGGTGTCTCTAGTAATCACGCGTAAGATGCAGCAGCGGCAAAAGTGGCCAGTCACTGAAGTGGCTGAACCAAAAACAAAACACGAAAATGAAATTCGCTGAAACATTGTGCTTATTGTCAGCAACATCACACCTACACAGGAAACTACGGAAGAACATACATGTACAAATGTAAGACTAAGCAGCATCAGTTTTGGAAACTTAGTTCTATTTAGCTCCGCCAAGATCAAGCAGCTGGCCAGAGTCCAGAAGGAAAGTTAGATGAGAGGTTCGCAGCCAGGAACTACATCCATTGCCAACCTGAACGTATTCTGAGCACAGTGTATAAGTAAATCAGCCCTTGCAGTTGAGTTCAGGAGGACCAAGATGTGCCTTCATCCCCTTGTCAGTTTTATTTAACAACCACAACATGTTTATATTACAAGAATCACAGATGAGATAGGAGAACCAATAAAAGAGCAGAGACAGATCGAGTTTATATTTTAAAAACGATCAACCAACGGAATAAAACACACCAATGTGACAGCATGATATCACGATTGTATTGACTTAAAACCAAATATGTCAATTTTCCCTTTCCGTTGTCCCCTCTCGCTTTTTCGTTACAAGACCAAAAGACAACTCAAACCACTAATCTCCCCCCCACCTCCCCTTCAATTTTTTTTTAATACAATTCGTACGCTCCTATGGCCTTGATCACCGTGAACAGATCAATGGTCAGAGTGGTAGCTGTGTCTGGAACGGTCGAGTCAACCTGTCGACAACTTCTCTTCAGTCGATTGTTCCTAAATTTTTTTGTCTTCAGTTTGACTCGCGCCGCTCCCCCCTCCCCTACTAAGAAACACGAAGTAAAGTACACCCTACGTACAGCTATAGATCATCTCCGTGTTGCAGCATGCACTGAAGTCGGGTTTTCTGTCAAAACATTTGATAAACTTACTGTCGTTAGAACAGGAATGATATGGGGACACTTCAGACGGAGAGAAACAAATAAGATCCCAAGAAAAGAAATATCAGCCACCCACGAAAAAAAGCAGATCTATTACTCAATTACTCAATGTACCATCTGGAAATAAAAATTTGGTGAGAGAGAGAGAGAGAGAGAGAGAGAGAGAGGAGAGAGAGAGAGAGAGAGAGAGAGAGAGAGGAGAGAGAGAGAGAGAGAGAGAGGAGAGTCCATACAAGCGACATTGCAAATAATATTAGAGAATGCAAGCAGTAAGCAAGAGTCTAAATGCACAGTGCTGGCTACCATATTTTGCTGGGAATTGTGTACTTGGGGCCTAATTTCGTTAAATGATGGACAACAAAACACAAAATGTTCTTCATAAATCATGTTCGTTCGTTACACAAAGGACACCTTGCATCAAATTCGCTGCGCATTCCATATCTAAGTTTACGAACATTAAAATCTGACACACCCAGTCTAAATCTAGGAGGGAGGGAGGGAGGGAGGGAGGAGGGAGAGAGAGAGAGAGGAGGAGAGAGAGAGAGAGAGAGAGAGAGAGGAGAGAGAGAGAGAGAGAGAGAGAGAGAGAGAGAGAGAGGAGAGAGAGGAGAGAGAGAGAGGAGAAGAGAGAGAGAGAGAGAGAGAGAGAGAGAGAGAGAGAGAGAGAGAGAGAGAGACGTGCGTGCGTGCGTGCGTGATTCTAGTACAAGATGGGAAGAGAGGAAAAAGATACGGTACCAGAGAGATAAGACGCGAGAGGCAGAGGGGAATGGAGAACCCAACTTCCCCCTTTTTTTCAGACGCGTAGTGGTTTTCTCGATTAGTTCTTGGTCAGCGGTTTTCTCGATTAGTTCTTTGTAACCAAGACGACCTAATCAGTCTAGCTGCATTAAACTGTTCGTCTGACGGTAATTACTCTGAGCTCTCGCTCGCTCGCTCGCTCGCTCGCTCTCTCTCTCTCTCTCTCTCTCTCTCTCTCTCTCTCTCTCTCTCTCTCTCTCTCTCTCTCTCTCTCTCTCTCTCTCTCTCTCGCACACGCACTAATCCAGAAACTTTCAAACACATACAACACAATGATCATCACGACAGGGTTACCACATCATAGAAGAACGATTTTTGAGGAAAAAGTAGTGAGGAAAAAAAGTGCAGGTACCAACTTCTCAATCATTTTGAAAATGACTTATCAACGAGAAGAACGATTTATCGCATAACATTCATTCCTATTCTGTATTCAGCACAAGAATCACCAACTGACTGTTTCACCACCGTTTTCTCAAACTGTTTAGTCATCAATGTCATAACACGTGCATCCATGCTAGTATTTCCTGCATAATAGCGGCCCTAGGTTTTGTCATGTCCTATATGTATGCTGCCGAGTTCATTTGTCTTCTCTATGCATTTTTTTCACAGAATTTCTGAAAGCACATCATGAACTCAGACAACGTTCAGATGCTATACTCGTTTTCTGTGGCTCAAAGCATTCACTCTCATGTTCCGACATACCTGCGCTCTTCTCACATCATAATCTAAATACTATTGAGGAAAAAGTAGGGGAGGAAAAACAAGTGCAGGTACCAGCTTCTCAATCATTTGGAAAATGATTTATCAAAGATTCATAATCTAAATCAGCATCTCTCACTTCTTCGGCAATGTCAAGTTTTCCACTTAACAGATAAAATGTTTCTTCCCCCTCCTCCTTACCCATTTAATTCTTTCTACGCTAGATGGTGGGTCACCATGAAAGTTTTGGTCACAGCACACAGTCAATGCTTTAGTGATGGCTTAGTCTTCACAATGGGGCATGTGATCCCTCCTCCTCGATTTTATTTTATTTATATTTTATACCACTTTATGTCACAGCAGATTTCTCTTCGTGAAATCTGGGCTGCTCTCCCCGGGGAGAGCGCTTCGCCAGAGGTGCAGTGCCCACCCAATTTTATTTCCCCCCTCAAGGATGGTGTCTAAACACGACACCTGTGTGCATGCTGGTGTTGTTTTTTTTAATTTTGTCATCCGCTCATACCAGCACACGATGGCCTGCTCTTCCGAAAGGCGGAACGGGGTTTTAACGTGTGCGCAAGATGTTCTGCGTGCGTTCACACACGGGCCTCGGTTTATAGTCTCATCCGAATGACTTTGACATTCAGTTCGACTTTTTTTTAAAAATAAAAAATAAAATTTTAAAAATAATAATAATAAATAAATAATATAAAACCAAAAGACAAAATGACAGACGACGACATCTAGTGATGCCATGACTAAAGGCTTACCTGGAACCTGTAGTAGGTGTTATCATTCTTTACAGTGAGCATATGGTCGTCGATAGGAAAGAAGTAACCGTGGGAAGCCATCAAGTGAGCCAGGTGCAATGCCTCCACTGCAACAGGAAAGTAAACACACCCATGTCAGAATGCACGATACAGCCAGCAAGTGAATTAAGTCGTTAACTGCAATCATCTTTAAAATCATTTATTCTCATAAGTTTTCATGTTACGGTTAATTGTAGTAAAAAGGTAAAGGTGTCCCATAACCTGTGTGGTCGTCGGGGAGCGAGGTGTCACGAGACTTCAGCTTCTCTAGGGGCCAGAATGTTGAGGGCGGTGCCCATCTCCTCTCCCTTGCTGCTTTACCCTCCCTGGCCCTAAAGAGGGCAGGTACCCATTTACAGCTGGGTGAACTGGGGGACTGTACTGAAGCCAAGGTGCGCAAACGGTCACCCATCCAATTGGTAACCACACTCGACGCTGCTTAACATTGGCTGGGGGAAAGCGAGCGCTCTGACCACTGAGCTATCCCGTCCCCTAAATACTAGTGCACAATGAATATTTTACACTGATTGCCTACAATTGCTCACACGTTACCCTTGCAGTTGTCAATTCGTTCTGAAGACTTCTTTGGTAGGGTACCTGTGAACTTCTAACCCCGACAATGCAACATAACCAACCTGGGTATGGCGGGGGTGGAGTGACTGAAATGAGCGGCGTGGGAACAGTAGGCTGGGGACATCACAGAGATAAAGCAGCAAAAAAACAAACCAAAAAAAGTATCCCATCTAGACTGACATGCTATCATTCAAACTGTCAAAATTCAGATACTAAGTACTATAGTTTAAACTGTCAATTAAATTCCAATGTCTTGCCCTGTGACTACTTGACACTAATAATAGTAATAATAATAACATTGATTAGAGTTATAATCATCTTATTCATTCTTAGGCTAAAAAAAAAGTATGTTGAATGTAAACCTACAACAACAAACACATTTTACACCTTTTCTCTTCTACTCCTTCAACAGTCCCCCCCCTCCCCCCCCCCCCCCCCCCTTCCTTAAAGAAAAGTTGTTGGTAATGTTGGCTTCTGTTTGTTTTGTTTGTTGTTAAATGGTACGGGCATGTCACAAGATCAAATGGACTTGCAAAAACAATACAGCAAGGCACTGTCCAAGGAGGAAGAAAAAGAGGCAGACCAAGGAAGAGATGGGAGGACAACATCAGCGAATGGACAGGCCTAGAATTTTGAGAAAGGCAGAACAGAGAGAGGAATGGAGAAAACTGGTTGTCAGGTCATCAGGGGGGCCCCCACGGTCCCTAGACAGACAGACAGACAGACAGACAGACAGACAGATAGATAGATATAGATAGATAGATAGATAGATAGATAGATAGATAGATAGATAGATAGATAGATAGATAGATAGATAGATAGATAGATAGATAGATAGATAGATTTGTTGGTCGTGAAATGGGGGTGGCGGGTAGGGAGGAATCGATGACACAAAAGATACGAACAGTTGAAGTTACATTAAATCTTAAACATGAATTTGTATCAGTGTGTGCTAGAATTGCCGATACCCCACCAAAGTTCTCATGTTGAAAAGTAATAGCATACTGTACTGTCAAGCATCAACACACAGGTGTGTGCACCTTCCCTAACACCTGAATAAGGCTGAATCCTTAGCATTAGAACAGTTATATCAACTCAAGACTAATGACAAAATGTGTACGAATTTCTCTCAAAAAATCGTATCTCCAGTTCTACACTACAGTGCCCCCTATCCCCATAACGTGCCAGGCGACAACGTTCACATTTATTATGTTGATGCTGCAATATGAACAATAATCTTTTAAACTTAATACTGTATGAATTATTATGGGAGTACGCAAAAACCTGTCGGCATCTGACAGGTTCAGTGATTGTGTGTTCTGGCACTGCTAATAACCCCAGGCAACCACGACAGAGGCCACACATACCACAACTGAAGTCTGGCCGGTTATAGGCAACAGGAAAATACCAAGCATACAACCCACAGGGCAGAAAGCTATCAGTAGCGTACGGTTATTGGTCTCGTTCGTCATACATAAAGGAAGTATACATGTGTGTATATTGTACACAGAGAGGGGAGTTAGCTAGACTGAAGCTCGCCAAGCCTGTTAGACCTGGAGGCAGTGAGCGGGTATGACATGATCTCTCTCTCCCCTACCACAGTGAGTTAGTAACTGGCACTGACAGCGGCAGCAGCCAGGCCGGCGGTGCAGGAACACCTGAAGGCACAGCTAGCACAGCCTGTGATGTGCGGCCCCCCTATCCTCGCCAACCTAATTGCCTCAATCAAACCCTGACAGCTGCCATCTCCTTTTGTCTCCCTCCACTCCTCCCCTTCCGGCCTTTATACACTACCTCCACAACCACCATTCTCACTCCCATTTCCTCATTCCTGTCCGTCCATCTCCCTCCCTCCCTCCCCCCAAATCCTTTTTCATTACCCTCTCCCCCCTTCCCCGACAGCACATGACGCTGGAGGCTAAGATGCTTCAGTGCGGTTATACTCTGTGCTTGGAGCCAAGAAACGCTTGTGGTAGGCCTAGTACGATGGGCGCTTTCTCCATACCAGAAACTTCGCAAGAGTGTGTACCATTCAGCTAGGCTTAGTCTGCCAGGAGAAGAGGAAATGGTAGGGAGGCTAGGGGGGGGGGGGGAGGAGAGAGAGAGAGAGAGAGAGAGAGAGAGAGAGAGAGAGAGAGAGAGAGAGAGAGAGAGAGAGAGAGAGAGAGAGGGAGAGGGAGGGAGGGGGGGGGGGGGGCGCCCAGGTACGAGGTCCGACATCAATCAGCGTCTTTTCCGGCCCCTCCATAAAGCCAGGTGGGTGAAAACTGCTGAACTCCACTGTGGGCCGCTCGTTGTGTGTGCTTTACGACGGTTGGCGCGTGCAGTCACCAGTTTCCACTGAGGCCATAAATAATTATTACCATAATTTCTGCACATAGTAAGTGCAACAGCTGACACCTTTGGGTATATCTGCTGAACTCTCTCTCTCTCTCTCTCTCTCTCTCTCTCTCTCTCTCTCTCTCTCCTCTCTCTCTCTCTCTCTCTCTCTTGCAGTGATTTCTTTTCTTTTTAGGGCTGGGGGGGAAAAAAAAGGTCGTAACTTAATCTATTACCCTCGTAAAATAAAATTGCGTTTGCCTCTCTCTCTCTCTCTCTCTCTCTCTCTCTCTCTCTCTCTCTCTCTCTCTCTCTCTCCTCTCTCTCTCTCTAGCTCTCTCTCTCTCTCATACACACACACACACACACACACACACACACACACACACACACACACACACACACACACACACACACACACACACACACACTTGTATTATTACCTTAAAAAGAAAAGAAAAAAAGCAAAGTACACATGCAGCCACCAGTTTTCCTTGAAGCAATAAATATTACCATGATTCTACTGCCTTTCTCCAAACTATATCGTTTGAAAATCGTTGCCTCTGTGGACTGACCTACTGCAGACTGTTTAAATATTAGGGATGTTCTGATACTTAAATGAAAGTCTACCGAGAGGGGGGGTGATAAATTCCTCTATCGCTGTTGTTTTTTAATGAATCCATCGACTAAGGCCTTTCGATGTAGCACGGCAGTGACTTAAAAATCGTAAAAAGAAGGCAAAGCATGATAAAGTTGAGCAAGAGACTTTGAGCACTGAACGGGAAAAAATATGACGCTGGAGCTAACCAACCCTTTCTTTCTTTCTCCCCCGTTACTCAGCCTTACTATTACAAAGTATCATCACCATTACTATTCGTCGTCGTCGAAATAGTAGTAGTAGTAGTAGTAGTAGTAGTAGTAGTAGTAGTAGTAGTAGTAGTAGTAGTAGTAGTAGGAGGAGGAGGAGGAGGAGGAGGAGGAGGAGGAGGAGGAGCAGCAGCAGCAGCAGCAGCAGCAGCAGCTAGTAGTAGTAGTAGTAGTAGATGATCACTGTTTACTGTGGGTCTTGGTACGAAGACAGGTTTGCGTGCAGAAGGTTACTGGCCCACATCACAGCGAATGCACTGTTCTTGCCGTCAGCACAAATTTTCAGGGGTGCACACAACACAAAAGGAAAAACCGAAAGGAAAGAAAGCCACGACAGTTTTCGTTTTGTTCTGGCAGCCTGAAGCTGCTATTTAGTTTTTTTTAATAACTTTTTAAAGTCGATTCTGTTGTTCGTAATTAACTACGAATACCCCATGCTAAATCTGCAGTCAACATTTAATTAAAAACAATACACACAAAAATCCCATAAAAGCAATATCTGCTCCCCCACCCACCCCAACCCACACACAAATATTTAGTGCGAAAAGATGTTATATCAAAGAACTCACATACCCACGCGCGCGCGCACATGCACACACCACACACACACACACACACACCCCACACACACACACACACACACACACACTGATATCTGCAAAATATACAGCATGCTGAGGAGAGGCTGACACCTTTGACTCGGTCACTTTTTGTCCTTCTTCCTAAGAAAGGAAATCTCCGCCATATTGCCAGAGCTGATTGTGGTAATCCATTTCAAGTAACCAGCCATGGCAGCAAAACAATGCTCACAATCATCCTGAGAAGAACAATCACAACCACCATTCTTCCTGCAGAACAGGCTGGGTTCTGCAAAGGTAGAGCAGATTTTCAAACTGCATAGCCTAGCCCTGCAATGGGTACCTGCCCTCTATAGGGTCAGGGAGGGTAAAGCAGCGAGGGAGAGGAGAAGGGCGCCGTCCTCAATATACTGGCCCCTAGAGAAGCTGAGGTCTCTGGTGCCTCGCTCCCCTATGACCACATAAGCTATGGGACACATTTACTACCTTTTTATAACCGTTGTGAAACTTCTACTAAATCAGAGAGATTTATACTGTGTTGTTGTTGTTGTTGTTATTTATCACCATTTCAAATTTTCACTGAGCGTGGCATGAAGCAATATCAGCTAAAATAATTGAGGAAAGCGTACAATGGGCAGAAACTAATCACCACTATCTAGCAACTTAAGTCACAACTAGTGCAGTACATTTGAACATTGTGTTGTTGGAGAGTGGTTCCATACTTCAGTAGGAATCGGTCACTAGTGTCAGGCTTCAATGTTTGTTGCTTTATTCATCAGGGAGACAGGATAGCCTAGTGGCCAGAACACTGCGCTCGCAATCTGACGACCCGGGTTCGATTCCCGTTCGTGGGGATTTTTCCCCTGGAGTTAACTAAATATCATCAGTGCCGACTCCACTCCCCCCTAAAGTCCTTCGGATGGGACTATAAGCCGAGGCCCCGTGTGTAAATGCACGCAGAACATCTTGCGCACACGTTAAATCCTGTTCCGCTTTTCAAAAGAGTAGGCCATCGTGTGCTGGTGGGAACAGATAACAAAATTTGGGGACTAGATGTAAAAAAAATAAATTAAAAAAAAGGAAACCACAAGACGTCATAAGTGCTTATTCCATTATCCTCTATATTTATGTTTTGTTTTGTTTTAATATCATTGTTTATCACCTTCAATTTTCAACATTTTCTTGGAACGCCTTGTGACTGATGAAATTGAAGATCACATAGGTTCAGTAGCAGAGCAGAAAGAACCATCAAGGACCTTCGCCTTTCAAATAACACATTTATTTCATATTGTTATATATATATATGACATACTGTCAACAACAATTTTGAAAGACGGGGAAAAAAATTAGGTACAGGCATCAAGCAAATCAGCGCCAAGAAGACGCAAGTTGGTGGCCAGCAATAATTCCAACTACGACTACTATACTTTAATGGACAAAAAGTTACTAGGCCTAGTGAGGGGTCCAAACCAGAAACGTCCATGGAAAGACAGAAAATCTATTCCATGTGCATGCACGTGAAACACGAGCACTGACAGTGGATCTAGAGAGAAGAGACCAAGCCTCTGAAGAGGTGTTACGGCAAGACACTAAATAATAGATATACTGACACCATTACCATCCAGAAAAAGCGCCAAATGATCAGACCAAGTATTGGTCCATACGAAGATCTGCTGACTTTAGTCAAAAAAAGAACAATTTTGTTGGCATGACAATGTTGCCAGATCCAATGGCTTCCCTAAAACTGTTCTGCAGCAGTGATGATTATAGAAAATTGGAATTTTAAAAAAATTGAGTGGCTATGTGCTCTCACCCCCCCCCCCCCCCCCCTCTCTCTCTCTCTCTCTCTCTCAAAAAGGAGAGCAAGTATTTGCTAATAGTACCCTTAGTACTCCAAGTTCTGTTTTAAAAAATAAAATAAAATAATAATAAAAAAAGCAGGCAAGTAGGCAGGCAGAATTAAAACTTCACCTTTCCTGTTACAGTTTGTAGCATGTACTCGGACAGAGAGAGTGGGGAGAGAGAGAGAGAGGGAGAGAGAGAGAGAGAGAGAGAGAGAGGAGAGAGAGAGAGAGAGAGAGAGAGAGAGAGGGAGGGAGGGAGGGAGGGAGGAGGGAGGGAGGGAGGGAGAGAGAGAGAGAGAGAGAGAGAGAGAGGAGAGAGAGGAGAAGAGAGAGAGAGAGAGAGAGAGGAGAGAGAGAGGGAGAGAGAGAGAGAGAGAGAGAGAGAGATCCAAAGCTATTATCAAAGAGACAGTCCAGCACGACTCAAAGTTTTATTTCCAGATTGTGGCACATTCAAATGTGGAGAGATCCTACCTACTACACAAGACAGGAGGTGATGCATTGTTTACAAGTATACACGAAAAAGAGGGAGAAGGGAGAAACAGAAAGACAGAAACAGAGGGAGAGAGAGAGAGACTTGAAAGATAAATCAGAGTGAGTAAGGGAGGGACAAGGAAGCATCCAAACCCATTATCAGGTTTGGTGGTGGGTTTTTTTCAAGAGAATACAATCAGAGAGGGGGGGGAGGGAGGGAGAGGGAGAGGGGGAGAGAGAGAGAGAGAGAGAGAGAGAGAGACACACACACACACACACACACACACACACACACACACACACACACACACACACACACACACACACACACACACACACACACACAGATGCCTAATATAACTGATGGATGTCTTTCTGAAAATGTCTGACCGTGTACGCTTCCCCATAATCGCAGTTTTTGTGTGATGTTAAGAAGTGCTGGTTCTGTAATTAGCACATCCTCTTTGGTGAAGGCACTGTTCTTTCCATGTTTGATACACAGCTGTTACCGCATGTCACATGCCATCATTGTTCTCAAGCTGCAGTCTGCCAGTACTATAAAGCGGGATCCTCTGTTGAATTTGTGAAAGTGGTTTGTTGCCGGGGTTGTAGTAGTTCAGGATGCAAAGTTCTGCTGAGCTACCATTAACCACAATCTTTTGGTACTCTGCTCCTTCCATGCACACGATGGTCTCTCTTGCGCTGATGTTTCTAACATTTAGTAACAAGTGTCAGAATACATCCTTTTATTCTATCCTCTCGGTTTTGTTTGAAGAGGAGTAGCCACAGATCTTGAAGGGCTTACTCTTCAGATGTGTTTCTTGTTACGCAACACACGCTCACATTCTTGTTTTTCCAGTTCAGCTTTCTTATCAAAGACTCCACTGCATAATGAGGGGTTGCCCTCTTTTGATGTGTTGGCCAATCGCTCTCCTCCGCTGTCCCCTGACTCCACAGGACAGCTAGAGGGTCCTCCAGTAGCTGAGGGTGGGCCCTGAGCTGGCACTGCACCTGCCTGGAGGGTGTCTTCACAGGGCGAGCATCAGTATCTGACGATGTCTTCATGCGTTTTGGGGTGGGAGGTGGGGGGTGGGGTGGTTTTGTGTTGGTTTTTCCCCCCATAGAATCATGATTTGTTAAAGGGTGTCTATGGCCGTATACTGCTGACTTCAGCCCTCTAGGTTTCTGTCAGGGTTACCCACTCCTATCACCCTGGGAGCCCAGGGGGCAGAGCTTTTACGTGGCTCTTCACTGCGTGATGTGCCCGTCATAGTCATAAGGATATTTCACGGAGACATAAGAGCCACCTGTTGTCCATCCCCACCCTGATAGGAACATCACCAGTTGGTCTCTGGCTGCTTTGTGCTTCGCAGTTAACCCCTAACCGCCACCCGGGGACCCGCATGGTTGAGGATGATCGCCCTGCCAGGAAATCACCACTGTAAGTGTGCGTGCGTGCGTGCGTGCGTGCGTGCGTGCGTGCGTGTGTGTGTGTGTGTGTGTGGTGTGTGACAGAGACAGAGAGACAGGCAGGCAGACAGACAGACAGACAGAGACAGACAGACAGAGAGACAGACAGAGAGAGAGAGAGAGACAGAGAAAGTAGATGAATTACACTGCAGAAATGAATGGAGAGGAAAACCATTTCCACAGAACCAGGCTTTGGCACACAACCGTCATGGATAAAGGGAATTGGTGAACAACTCTTTATGAAGGTGCCCCAACGACTCCAAGGAATACAGGAAGAAGAAAAAGAACCGTTAGAGTTCAGCTAATTCAGTTTGGGGAGGTGGGGTAGGGCGCTACTACACCACCACCCCCAACCAGCCATCCCAAAACCCATTAGCAGTGTGTGTGTGTGTGTGTGTGTGTGTGTGTGTGTGTGTGTGTGTGTCTGTGTCTGTGTGTGTGTGTGCGCGCGCGCGCGTGGAGAGAGAGAGAGAGAGAGAGAGAGAGAGAGAGAGAGAGAGAGAGAGAGAGAGAGAAGGAGAGAGAGAGAGAGATGAGTGTGTGATGTCTGTGTGTCTGTCTGTGTCTGTGTGTGTTTGTAATGTGCGCGCGCGCGAGCGTGTATATACACAAAAATGTCAGCGGGCGCGCACGCACTGCCTCTACACCGCACCCGTTTGTAAAAAATACGCTTAAAACATCAATCCAAAATGATCCTACAATCAATACATCCACAACTTACAAAGAAATCATCAAAACAGCCACGGTTTGTACAGCACTGGCTTTCACCACAAACACCGCAACCAAGCCTCTGTAATTGTATCCAGACAACTAAAACGCACGCACCGCACCGCTCTTCTTGTCAGATCTTTTACAGACAAGATAAAACGCTTCTTTGACCACTTCCTTGCTGGCTTTTCCACTCCTACACGATCTACACCCTCCCCCCAAATTGACCAGGAAAAGAGGGCGGGAGGGAAATTCCAAGCATTAACCGCTTTCTTCGAACGGTAACCGCCTCGTCTTACTGCGATGTCTTTTAATTCTCAAAGGACAGCAATGGACCATCGCATGAAAGCACAAGCCCGGGCTTCTATGGCGCTCTGGCACAGATTTGTTTTCCTTCGTTTATTGATTGCACATAGCCAGACCGATGACTGGTGCCACGTCAGGCTACTTACCATGTTTAGACTCAGGTGTGTGCTATGCTAGAGAGAGAGAGAGAGAGAGAGAGAGAGAGAGAGAGAGAGAGAGAGAGAGAGAGAGAGAGAGAGAGAGAGAGAGAGAGAGGACTGTGCGTGCGTGCGTGCGTGCGTGCGTGCGTGCGTGCGTGCGTGCGTTGGTGTGTGTGTGTGTGTGTGTGTGTGTGGCGAGCATCCCTGCAATTTTCTTTTCTTTTTTTGTATTTGATTGCTTGATTGTTTTGTTGGGTTTTTTGTTTGTTTTAGTTTTGTGGGGGGGCAGATGATTCTTTCCATGCTATATTCTGCTCAAATGATTCTTTCCATATTATATTCTGCTCATGGAGATGATAATCAAGACCATGGAAAGCACATCCCTTGTTACAGCTGATACCAAATCCAATGCAGCAAATGTCCAGGAAAAAGTTCGATCTTTCTATGTCGTCATTGAAACCATTGGCAACAGTTAGTAAGAATGTAGCATGTCTGCTTTGGTTTGATCACTTCACAGCCCCCAGAAAGCCTCTCCAATAAAACGCCATTGACTAAAAAGCAACCTGCAGGATGCTGGCATCTTGAACAAACAAAGTAGCTGGACAGTATCAACACTGCCGCCTTCCTACCATTTTTGATTTTGCTGAAATGGACTGTATCAAACTGAACAACTGAACTGATCTCTCTGCACTTCAAACTCCCTACAATGTTTGATATTGGCGAACTAATCTATAGATACAACCACTACGACCTCACTACATTTTTTTTTGTTTCAGTAAACTACCATCAGCACTATGTCTCCCTACATTTTTTTTTTTTTTTTTTTTTTTTGGGGGGGTGATTGTTTTTACTGTTGCTGAACTAAACTGCACCTGCATTTCTGCATCAGTACCACCCTAGTTGCTACAGTGGAAAACTGTAGCAACATTCGGTCACTCTGCAACTTTTAAAGTTGCTGAACAGAACTAGCATTTTGGCCCCCTGCATTTTTTATTTGGGAGGAGGGGGTGCTTGTTTGTTTTGTGCTGAAGTGAAGGGCACTTCAGCCTCTCTACACAACAGTCAGTATCAGTACTTCGGTCCCTGTACAGTCTTCGATGTTGCTGAACGAAATTGTATCAGCATTTGGGCCTCCTTAAGGACTAAGCTATGAATGATGCTGCCAAACTAAACCAAACCAGGGTAGTAGTAGTACTAGGCACTCATCAGTCTCGGAAGACTATGGAGTTGCGCTCTAGTCTTTAGAGCGCAAAGCCTGGGCAAGTATGTATGGAGGGCAAGCTGTTACCCATGCAGCAGACCCCCCCTCTCCACGGCACTGGAATGATCCATTGGAAGGGCATTGACCGATACGAATGGTTCCAGTACCGTCGCAGGAGCCACCAGAACGTTGCCATATACCTACACCCCCGAGCCGCTCTGGGACTCCAACTCCCCGATTTTTCCTCAGGGATGGTGTCTAAACACGACACCTGTGTGCATGCTGGTTTGTTATAATTTTGTCATCCGCTCCTACCGGCACACGATGGCCTACTCTTCCGAAAGGTGGAACGGGGTTTTAACGTGTGCGCAAGATGTTCTGCGTGCATTCGCACACGGGGCCTCGGTTTCGAGTCTCATCCGAATGACTTTGACATTCAGTTCGATGTTTTCGTCGAACTGGGAAGAAAGGGCGAGGCTGGGTACGAACCCAGAAACTCACGATTTACATATTGGCAGGCGAACGTCTTAACCATCCTGCCACCGTCCTTACCAGGGTAAGCAGACTGTAAACTTTCAAAACGCAAGATTAGTGAAAAATGTGACTGACTGTAGGCATCAACACTTAAGATCAGTAGTAGTAGTAGGCACTCATCAGTCTCGGAAGACTATGGAGTTGCGCTCTAGTCTTTAGAGCGCAAAGCCTGGGCAAGTATGTATGGAGGGCAAGCTGTTACCCATGCAGCAGACCCCCCCTCTCCACGGCACTGGAATGATCCATTGGAAGGGCATTGACCGATACGAATGGTTCCAGTACCGTCGCAGGAGCCACCAGAACGTTGCCATATACCTACAGCCCCGAACACTTAAGATCAAACTTCTATTAAAACACATTATTCCTCTTCCTTCGACCATCTTGAGCACACAGCTGCATGTACAGTGTGATGCTTTTATTAACAAGTTCTTAATAAGCTTAACAACCGTATCATACTCAGCCTCGCCTCCTAATTAACTGTAATTTACTGCACTTACAGATGCATACCAGATACACAAGAGCATCACGCACGTGCACGCGTTCATTCCAAACTACCCCCTCCCCATTACATTCTGATGAATAAAAAAAAAAATTGAAAGTCCCGAAAGGCAGAGAGGAATGGAGAGACGATGTGAGAAGAGGTGAGGCTTGGAGGGCCAGATAGGGGACGGGAAAAGTTCCGACGAATGTGGCACATTTGGAACGTTGGGGTATCCATGATAACTTTCATGGACTCAGCGAGAATTGAAGAAAGAAAAAAAAAAGCGCCAAATGTCCACAGGAACCCCTTTTACAGGGCTGATAGTGATGTGCTGGCACTAGGTATGATCAACATGAAGGTTCCAGACTCCCGCAAGATCCCGCCCACGCAGTACAGGGTCTTCTTTTTTAAGATCATACAAGGCTCAGGGAGAGGGAAAATGCACTGCACATCTAAAGGTGTGAGCTGTTGCACTTTGTGCAGAATTGTGATGCAGAATTGCTAGTTTTATGTCATTACACTCTAAAAATTTTCTCATTTTGGTTGAGTCTTTGTGCTGTGCTTGCTTTGGTTTATTCGAGTTATTCAGTGACGCTGTTTGGCAATTGAACACTGTATCCATCAAGGTTTTCCTCACATCTGAACGCGGTCTATTGAAGACAGTTGAGATAGTCTATGTGTGCAAAGTGATCAGAAAAGAGAGATAGTCTATGCGTGCTATGTGATCAGAAAAGAAAGACTGCAACATGTAAAGTGCCTTGAGCTTAACGTTGTTTTTTGTTTACCAGTATAGTAAACAGAGATATGGTAACACACCAGACATAAGATCAAGAGACAACGCCCTTGATGATAGTCGGGAGAGAAAACACGAGTTTAAAAAAATAACATACACACACACACAAACACACACGCGCGCGCGCAGGAGGAAGGAGAAACAGACATGGACAGATGAGGATGGAGGGGTGGAGGATGAACACTTTGGAGAGAGAGAGGAGAGAGAGAGAGAGAGAGAGAGAGAGAGAGAGAGAGAGAGAGAGAGAGAGAGAGAGAGAGAGCACTAGACCTCTCCGTTTTTAGAAATCTGCACACAAGTCTTCCCATTCATAATATGTTTTCGTGTAGGCCTACATGTAAACAAATTTGCCCCTGTGCCCACCACTATCTGCCATGGCTCAGCAGAAATGTTTGATGAATAATGACGGCATGAGCAACGGCAACCCAAACTACACACTTTTCTTGACATGGAGTACGTGGCGAGTGCAAGTGCATGCAACGTGCAAACATATCAGCAAGTAAAAGCCTCACAGTTAGGGGAGGAGGGTGTGCCATCGAAAGATGGTAATATTTTAACTAATGGACCCCCCCTCCCTCCCCCCCTTTTAGACGACGGAGCATGCGCAGCATAGCCAAAATAAAGTGGTGCCAGGCAGCAGCACCCCTGTATCTATCCCCTTCCCGTTTGGATCATTTCTTTTCACACATGTCAGATCTCATCAGCTAAGAAAAAAATACTACCAGCTTCACCAACAACACCACAACCCGATGCACAGGTGAAGCCCCGATCCGAGTGCATACTGCCTTTACTGGTTACTTTTGTTCGTTTTTTTTAATTCCCCTAACGGTTACATGACGTACGGAATTTTCAACATGGACACTGTGATTTTCTGCGTGCATGCACGTAAATAATAGGAGTCAAGCACTAACCAGCAGGTCTACGATTTGGACGAGAGAGAGATTTGATTTGATTTGATACATTCTTTTATATCGAGGATAATGGGATAAGCGCTCTTGTGCTTTTTTACGTCCAGTCCCCGTGTGTATGCAGTTTTGTAAATGTCATCTGTTCCCACCGGCACACGATGGCCTACTCTTACGAAAAGCGGAACAGGATTTAACGTGTGCGCAAGATGTTCTGCGTGCGTTCGCACACGGGACCTCGGTTTAAACTATCATCCGAAGGACTTTTGGGGTGAGAGGAGTCAGCACTCTCTCAGAGAGAGAGAGAGAGAGAGGAGAGAAGAGAGAGAGAGAGAGAGAGAGAGAGAGAGAGAGAGAGAGAGAGAGAGAGGAGAGAGAGAGAGAGAGGGAGGAGGGAGGGAGGAGGAGAGAGAGAGAGAGAAGAGAGAGAGAGAGAGAGAGAGAGAGAGAGAGAGAGAGGGGAGGGAGGGGGGGAAACAAAAGACACACAAAACATCGATTCACAAGACGCCGTCGAGATTCAAATAGCGACCCATGACTTCAGGACAAATAGTTCACAACAATTAGAAGCCCGTCCCCTTAACCAACATATTATACCGCACCGGGGAAAAAACAAAGGCGTTGCATGGCAAATTCCAGACATGCCAAAAACTAACAACACATCACATGCAAACACGGAAGTTCAATGATAACTTTCCAGATGATATTCGATCATTGCACCGAGTGGGAAAATCCCACACCATCCCTATTTCGATACAAGAAGTGTTATCAATATCATAGTGCCGTGTTCCGAATTAATAAACTCTACAAATGTCAGAGAGAGAGAGAGAGAGAGAGAGAGGAGAGAGAGAGAGAGAGAGAGAGAGAGAGAGAGAGAGAGGAGAGAGAGAGAGAGGGAGAGAGAGAGAGAGAGATTTAATTTTTAATTTAATTAATTCTTTTATATCGAGGAATCGGATAATGGAATAAGCACTCTTGTGCTTTTTTTACATTCAGTCCCCGTGTGTATGCATTTTTGTAAATGTCACCTGTTCCCACCGAGAGAGAGAGAGAGAGAGAGAGAGAGAGAGAGAGAGAGAGAGAAGAGAGAGAGAGAGAGAGAGAGAGAGAGGAGAGAGAGAGAAAGAGAAGAGAAGAGAGAGAGAGGGGGGGGGAGGAGATAGAGAGACAGACAGACAGACAGAGAGACAGACAGACAGACGACAGAGACAGAAAGACAGACAGAGAGACAGACAGAGGGGAAGGGAGGGAGGGAGAGAGCGTGACAGAGACAGACAGACAGACAGACAGACAGACAGACAGACAGACAGACAGACAGACAGACAGACAGACAGACAGACAGCACACACACCACACACCACACACACACACAAAACGTTTTGGTTTTTTGTTGTTGTTTTGTTTTTTACGTTCCTCGGCTAGAGCTCCGGGATTGACCATCAGTGAGATTTTGCATACGAATGCAACTGTTTTTGTCTACCACTAAGGTAGCCATCTTCCAACCAGGGATGCTGAAACCTTTTACTTTAGAAATACACGCACGCACGCACGCAACGCGCAAACATACACACACACACACAACGCGCGCGCGCGCACGCACACACAACACACACGCACGCACACACTGTGACAAACACGCAATGCACATTTTCAAAAATAGTTTTAAAATATGTTTGAATGTGTCTGAACAACCTGTGTTTATTTTTCTGAGAAGTTACCTGGGGCTTAGAGAAGTGTGTAGAGTGCTAGGCTAGTGCTGTATTTACGGAGTTCATATTAAAACCTTATGTCTCTCGTTCACATCAATAATCTTGAAGAAATTTAGAAACACTCGCGCACATACACAATAATTCAATTGTGTCCATAGTGATATTGCTTTCCTTTCCTATTCTCATCCACTGTCGGTGCCCAGATAAAATATGTACCGAAGTATTCAAGGAAGACAAATAAACCCCATAAACGTTGAGACATGTTTTCCACCAGAACCAAATTATTCCCTTCTATTGTATCATTGTGTGTGTGTGTGTGTGTGTGTGTGTGTGTGTGTGTGTGTGTGTGTGTGTGTGTGTGTGTGTGTGTGTGTGTGTGTGTGTGTGTTGGTCAATATGAATCAAGCCCTCTGCATTCTGCCCCAAAAGCCCTATTCCTGAAATGATATAACAAAACAAAAATACAAGGCTCAGTTTGTAACTTCATCGATTCTTATCCTAAAACACACACACACACACACACACACACACACACACACACACACACACACACAACACACACACACACACACACACACACACAACACACACACCGTCAGGCTTCTGGCATTTAGTAACGATTGCATGTCAGGAAGGGCAAGCCAAAACAATGGTCCTGTCTGGCTATACTAAACGATTTCTCTTATCTGCTCCTGCATGGCAGGCAAATAACGGGCACGTTTACATAAAGCTATTCCCTTGAAGTAAGATTACTGGAAGCGCTATAAATATATGCTCTGTACTTTTGTCGTGCATATATACTGAAGACAAATATATACTGCTCAATTAAGTTGTGTGGGTGTAAATATTAGCAATGTGGGGTGTGGGCAGAAACTATGTGGATTTTCTATTTTCAGTGATTGTGAATGGGCTGTTGGTGTGGAAGAAGTCTGTGGTCTATGCACATATCAACACACGAGTGTGCATTTCCAACGACAAGATAAAACATCTTCCAGAATATTTCATTCAATGGTGTTTAATTTCTCATGGGGGATGTCACACAAATACCTCACTGCTCTGGAGGATAAATGACATTCCTTGGCATTTGTCTGTCAACTCCTATCCCCTCCCTCTTAATCATTTTTTTCTTAAATGGTGGAGCTTCGGTTTCTTAGACTGTTGAGGGCAGGGGCAGATATACGAGATGAAACAGGGGAGAATGAATTACGCTTGAAATGTATGCGTCTTGACGCTGGATTTAAGAGTGTTATAAGTAGGCTTTTTGGCGAAGGCAGGGAGGGAGGTCATTCCAGATCGATGGACCAGAAATAAAGAGCGGCGACAAACGGTAGATTGGTCGAATCTGGGTATAAATTCGTAAGCACAAGGTATCTGCAGCAGAGCGGAGGGAAAGGGAGGGAGGGAGTGCACAGTTGAAGACATTCACAGAGGTAGGAGGGTGCTGTTTTGTGGAGACATTTATAAAAGAGGGTACTGATCTTATAGAATTGTTTGTTCTCTGTGGCACAGGCGGGCAGGGGAGAAAATACAAGAGAGTAGTAATGTGCTCACACTTTTTTCTTTCTGAGGACCAGTCGAGCTGCAGAGTTTTGTATACGTTGAAGGGGGTGGATAGATGATGCTGACATTCCAGCCAAAAGAGAATTGCAATAGTCCAGACGTGTTTTTTTTTCCGTTTTTTATATCTTTTATATCGAGGATAATGGAATAAGAACTCATGTGGTCTTTTACATCCAATCCCCGTGTGTGTGCAGTTTTGTAAATGTCATGAGATGTTAGAGAATGAGAGACGTGACAAGTCTGGTTGTTGCATCAGTGGACAGGTACTTTCTAATTGCACTAATACGCCGTAATTGCTGGCAGGTCTGGGTGATGAATTTTTGCACAGAGAGTGTGTTGTCAATAACAACCCCTAGATATTTCACAGCGGTGGATAGAGGGACTGACGTATTGTCCAATTCTATTGAAGCTATTGTGATGGAAGATAGCTTGTGTTTGGTCCCTACAAGGACGATGCTTTGCAGTGGGGGCAAAGAACAAACGAAACACTGCATGCACACATATTTTAATGTAATCCAGGAATTTAAAACAAACAAACAAAAAAAAACACCTCCTACCTCACCCCCCCCCCCCCCTCCCTCTCTCTCCTCTCTTCCAAGGCTACTTTCAAGTCCTGTACTGTCACAGATGGGTGGGGGAAACAACGATGTGGTGTAGATGATGGTGACTGTCTATGTGTGGTACTGACTGGTTAACATTGGCTCTGGGAAAGCTAGGGCTTTGACCACTGAGCTATCCCGTCCCCCTGATCATAGCTATCCTTGAGTTGATAAATCCAAACAGACTGTATCTAGTGGGCACACTAACAACAGGAATCCCATGTATTTATTACGTCCAACCTGGCCAGGCTTTCTGGTACAACACTGGAACACCGTGACTCTTCAATCACTGAGATGCAGGTTGTTGGGGGGTCCATGATTCCAGCCTCTTCAACTTTGTGTTGTGCTGGGTGGTGGGCTTCGTAGCTCTGCTTTCAGGTTTTCTGATAAAGTCTCTCTGAGGTGGCTCTCACACTTCCTTATCTCGCGCTCCATATCTTCCCTCCTCCACTGTCTCTTCACATTTTTTAAAAAAACTCTTGGCACTTCACAATTCGTGTCTAAAACACAAACACAAAGCTGCAACACAAACACAAATTTTGACTTGACTTGACTTGACTTGACTGCTTCTCCTCCAAGTCTCAGGGCCTTCCCTCTCTCAGTATTTACAGCGCTCTCCCTCAAGTTTCAGAGCATTCTGTTTGTCCCCCAAACTGTTCTTGCCTTTCAGGATAGTCCCTATCCTTCCCAGTATTCTTGGGCGCATGAGATCCACAATGAAAGCCTACTATATAGTACGACACTCATAGACACAATGTTATTAATTTTATAATCATACCAAACTGATATCACATTACAGTGTAAAAAAAAATTATTATAATAATTTAAAAAATCAGTCATCCCCCTAGCCTATCTGTACTTAGGACATACATATAATTATTACGCACTATTTTCCTCAATTACACGGTAACACCCCATTTTCCAGCCCATCAGTCATTAGCATGTCTGCATATTAGTGTGGGAGTGTGTCTGTGAACGACGCATGTATGTGGTATGCATGGCCTACCTGCCAGGACCCAAATATCCTTCAAGGACTGTATCTCCTGTGTGTCAAGCATTTAATTAGCCTGACTCTACGTAGCTATTTATCCTCTCTACTTCGACAACTTGTGAAAACCCTCTTAACCTTTCACTCAACCTTTTACACAATCTCCTCCACCTGTGGTTCAGAAACGACTTCTGACAACGTCATTTAATCCCGTGACACCCATCTACCCTCTCTCCCTAGAAAATAAACAAAGTGTGCATGCACCTGACTGCCTTACTTGGCATCGCGGCACGGTCACCCAAATTGGCTTCTTGAGGGCACAAAAGAATTGCAGACAGTCTGCGATTCCCAGCATCATTAGGAAGGAAGCGTTGTAACCGCTGCCAATCTGATCAGCTGGGACCCAAGCACGTGTTTCCAATTCGGCCTCAACCATTACCTGGCTCCTTAATGGAATGAACTTTCCTTTCCTGTTTTATTTTCCTGGTTGTAATAACCGTGTCCATACAGATAACACTGCAATACAACATATACGAGAGCGAGACGAGACAGACACAGACAGACAGTGTAGGTTGTTGCAGCCCATTTACAAGGGAACAATAGGGTATGTCATGTGCATCTTTACACAGTTCAAAACCATTTTAACAACAACAAAAAACTGGTTACCATGATGATGATTCCACTATCGTGTAATGAATCATAACATAATTTAGCTTAGCACTGATGACATTTACTAACGTATTACACTTTTCTTACACTGTGTGATCATTCAGCAGAGAATCAACTATACACACTTCTGTTTGTTTCTGCGGTATTCGTAACAAGCTTTAAGAACTCTTACCAAAGCCATGATTGACACAAGGCCAGCCACTATCATGAATAACTTAGTTGAGACGACAGTGAACCGGAGGTGTGTAGCAAACTGTTTAATTGACAAAGCTAGGATCTGGTCTTTAGCACTGTTGTGCCTAAAATCAAGGAAAGCAAGTGTGTGATGGCATAAAGATGACAAGGGCGACCAAGACCTTCTAGAGTACAGAAAAAGGCCTTCCAACATGAATGGGTTAGAAGAACCCCTTAAAATCTTCAAGTTTAAGGGGCATCCTACAAATTATGACAAGGTTGCCAATAAGATGCTGAAAACCCAGATACCAGAGCAAAGTCCACTCTTTTTCAACTACAGCAGGAGGGTAGAGTATGTTCCACAGAGCTGATGACAGGCCAACACGGTACTACCCATCCATAATTTGTGGCAGGAGTGAAAAGCTGACAGCTCTTATCCTGTCAAGCCAGTGGTTGCCTGTAGGAAAACATCACGATCACTCCAGAGTAAGTGGGCTTTACTCCCTTTACACAACATTGTTCCACTGAGGACCATGTGACGTATAATGTATAAATGGCGCTCAATATTGATAACTGTTTTCGGAACAACCAACACACTCTAGCAGTCTTGACGGACAGCAGGGAAGCATACAACAAAATCTGTGGCGATGGGCTCCGCCTGAAACTCCAGAATAATGTTTGACCGGATACAGATGCCTCAGTGCCTCCCCAATACTACGAACAATCAGAAAGCAAGTCCACGTTAACACATGCACTAAAACGAGTCCCTCTGGGAGGAGTCTTGAGCCCTGCACTATTTATTAGTCCTCATAATAAAACAAGATTAAGCCATGGGACGTCTATGGAGCTATAATGCCAATAATTTTTGTGCTATGGTAGCGGGAGGAACGTCTTTCAAAGTTCTGCCAACTACGTTCTGCTGAACAAAGCCATGCCTTCTGGAGGTAAATGCCACAAAGACCGTTTACACTATCTCTAGCCTATCAACGGCAGACCTCGCTTGTTGAAGATAACCCCACCTACCTTGGGTGACCTTTGACAAAAGACTGACATAAACCATTAAAAGGAGCAGATCATACACCCCCCCCCCCCCCAAGAAGCTAATGCCAAGGTACAACCCTGCCACGACTCTTGAGGTTGTGCATGTGTGACCGTACTCGAGCATGGCATGATAGCGTAGGACACGACGGCCGTCCAACTTTGGTAGTGTCAGCAAGGCGCGGAATCAGCTCTTCTCTCTCTCCTCCTCTCTCCTCTTCTCTCTCTCTCTCTCTCCTCTCTTCTCTCCTCTCTCTCCCCTCTACTCGGGGCGGTCACGAGAAGTGAAGCGGACAGGGCGTACATTTTCTGTGAGCAGCAGTAGAACTAGAAATTCATTCAAAAATGCCAGTTACTGGACTTCCAGCGGCTGTGGAGAGGACCTTAGGCGCCCTGCTGACTGACAATGCAGTTTCCAGCTGGAAAGTGGCAGGAGAAGGGGACAGCGTGGTTTTTGTCTTGCGACTGAAACCAGTGGACACAACAGTGTCAACCAACATGGCGGATCCAACAGTGAATCGCAGCACACAAGCACAGTACTACAGGAAAAAATCGTTTTCTCAAAGACGACGAGATGTTGAACGTTCTCGAAAGCATAAAGAGAAGCAGGCAAGTGTTGTGTGTGAAAGTGACTGTGTCCTCAGTGCCTCGAGTCTGCCTGACAGTGGAGTAGAACAGGGGAATACAGCATGTGTAGACACACATGGAATAGACCTACCAACAACACACACACAGGACATCAACAACAAAAACATCAGTTAAGTTGCCATCATCGGTTGATTTAGAACCTCCCTGTATGTCTGATTGTAGTGAGTGTGCTGATATGTGTGTTTTGCAGCCTGAGGTGAACGATGATAATATTGTTGGTCCATTCGACACAAGAAATGTCAAACAGTACGTGGCTACTCTAACTGATAGATCCGTACAGAAAAGGCTAAGAGACAGACAAAGAAATATACACTTTAGAAAATCCGTGCTACATCATTCAGACGGTGAAGATATTGTGACGTGTGAGTCAGACGACATTGTGATCCAGTGCGCATGCCAACCAGACACTGAGCCAGTATGTGTGTACTGGTTTTGTCAAACAGCAAGAGAAAAACATGCTAAAAGAGGAACGTGTCAAACTCGCCAGTTTGCGGAATGGGAAGCGAATCCAGAACACACTACACACGGAGACCCTATCGTGTGCTTCAAGGGACTTAGCGACACTTAGAGAACTATTACAGCAGCTTCTTGGCTAGGCCTAGCCTAGACCTGGGGTGTGTTTGTGACAAGGGCTGGACGAAAGAAGGGCTCGGAATGCCGTAACATATCTGGACAGTAAAGAGTTTCGTGTCTCGATGTACATCACTAATCAATGCTGTGGTTTCCATGGCTTGGAGTAGCATCGTGTGTCAGCTTAAAAGCAATTATCGTTATCGTTATTCGGCAACCCCCTTCATGTATGGGCCAATGGCCTTTTTTCATGAATAAACCTTTCGAGTTCGAGTTCGAGTCTCTCTCTCTCTCTCTCTCTCCTCCTCCTCCTCTCTCTCTCTCCTCTCTCTCTCTCTCTCTCTCTCTCTCAATACATACACACTCACATACTGACACCCTGCGTTTCCCCTATTGAAATGAAATGCAAGACGTTTTATTTCATACAGATACCCAGGCCAATATGTAGTTCGTGAGATGAATAATATGAATCTTAAAAAGTTGAAAAACGTTCTCAATTTGTTGAACTAAACAGCTGTAGGCGCGCGCTCTCTCTCTCTCTCCTCTCTCCTCTCTCTCTCTCTCTCTCTCTCTCTCTCTCTCTCTCTCTCTCTCTCCTCTGTGAGTGTACGTGTGCATGTGTGTGTGTGTGTGTTGTGCGCGCGCGCGCGCGCGCGTGCGTGCGTGCGTGCGTCCTAAAAATAGTCCTCAAAGGCGGTGTTCTGATGCGAGGGAAATCGTCAAATGTGTGGCAGTTTGGAGCGAGTCAGGATGTGTGTGCGTGTGGTGGTGGTTGGGGAGGGGGGGGAGGGGGGGAGAGTGAGGGTTGCCTACCGCGCTACACGTGCGTCCCAATCCACTGATTAGATCCTACGACGTTGCGGCGTCGATCGCGTGTGCATCATATCACCACACGTATAACATACTCCCCCATTCCACGTGTTGGGGGAGCAGTGCCAGAAGTGATAACCTGCCGCTCTTGCTAGTTATAAAGCTCGTCTTCCTGAACCTGCTCCCCCCCCCCCCCCCCCCCCCCCCCCCCCCCCCCCCCCCCCCGCCCCCAACCTTACAGTGGTATGATTGCAGTTTCTGCTTACCCGGAAGGGAGGGAGAGAGGGAGGGAGAGGGAGAGGGAGGGAGAGAGAGAGAGAGAGAGAGAGAGAGAGAGAGAGAGAGAGAGAGAGAGAGAGAGAGAGAGAGAGAGAGAGAGAGAGAGAGAGAGCGCTTTTTCTCTCCTCATTTACGCTCACGGTGAACGTTTTCTTCCGAATTGGCACGGTTAAAGTGATAGAGAAAATCTGTGCCAGTGACATTGCCTGGAGATTCCAGCAGACATGACTGAAACCTGAGACGGTAGTATGTTCTTTTTGGCATTTCGTCCTCAGACACTAAGGGCACAAAGAGTATTGATCGCATTCAAAGGATGATATAAATAAAACACTTTTTTAAAATCTTCTCTCGACAAAACGAAAGCTCTCTTAATTAACTCCTTTAAAATGGGTGTGCATGTGTTCGTGCGAGAGAGAGAGAGAGAGAGAGAGAGAGAGAGAGAGAGAGGAGAGAGAGAGAGAGAGTGTGTGTGTGTGTGTGTGTGTGTGTGTGTGTGTGTGTGTGTGTGTGTGTGTGTGTGTGTGTGTGTGTGTGTGTGTGTGAGAGAGAGAGAGAGAGAGAGAGAGAGAGAGAGAGAGAGAGAGAGAGAGAGAGAGAGAGAGAGAGAGAGAGAGACTCAGAGAGAGAGAGACTCAGAGAGAGACAGACAGACAGAGAGAGAGAGACAGATGCAGACAGACAGACAGACAGACAGCGGCCGATAAATATTAGCCTACATCTAAGGGATACACCTTTCTCTTTCCAAGGGCGATGGGTGGTGGTTGTGAGGTACTATATCACAAAAAATTAGTAAATAAATCAATTCAAAACGGTCAGGTGTCGTCAAAATAAGCAAGAAAATGTGTTAACAGCAAACGGGGGAAAGACAAAAACATGAGAATTGGAAGTGTCGCAACACTATTGACACATTGATTCTTGGATTTCAGATGTGGTTAGAAGGAAGGTGGCAGGACGGTTAAGACGTTTCACTTGCCTGACAGGTACACTGTGAGGTTCTGGATTCGACTCCTTTCTTCCCAGTTTGACGAGTAAACCGAACTGAATGTCAGGGTCCTTCAGATGAGACTATATTATCATCTTGACGCCGCCCTATATCATGCACGCAGTATATCTTGCGCACTCGTTAAAAACCCTTCCGCCTTTCCGCAGAGCAGGCCATTCCATCTCGATAGGAGCGGATGATATTTTTTTTAAATAATTTAAACTGCATGCACACAGGTGTCATGTTTAGACACCACCCCCGAAGTCAAAATGCAGCGGGGGAGGCGGTCCTATACGCAGATACATACATCACCAGCGGTGAATCTTGGCGCACTAACCGCGGAACAGGGGGAAATGTGATAGTACATGCGCGAATTGAAGAATCTAAGAGATGGCTAACAGTCATGTGGCAGAACTGTAGTCCAAACAGAAAACTATGGCAAGTCTTCTCCATCTTCTCTGTCAAACATCGTTTTTCGTCTCAAACTAATAACCCGATACTAATGCAAAGGCTAAAAAGAGTCCCTCCTTTCTGGTGACTGCTGATTTTTTACGCCTGTCGACGATGAGTATGACCCAAACTGTCGTGAACATCAACTACGCAATAACCGGTTGTTCTAAGGTAGATCTATCAAATCATACCAGCCGTGCCTTAATCGTTCTCAGAGAAGGCCATGTCAATCGCCTGAACTGTTCGCATTCTTTATAGATACTACATCCCTCTGTCAATCCTCTTTAAAGTCGCCCAGGGCAGGCTCCAAAGAAACGATGCAGACACTTGAACAGAACTGACAGTCAGACTGAAGGAATCAATACCTTAGACTTTAAAATAATTTGTTATATAGGTCAATCCAGCGCGCGCGCGCGCGCCCCCCCCCCCCCCCTCTCCCTCTCTCTCTCTCACACAACACACACACACACACACACACACACACACACACAACACACACACACACATTCTCTTTCCCTCGTTAATGCTCTGTCCAGTGTATATAAACTGACATGGGGAAAAAAGCGCTTTTCGCACACTGCTTAGTCTGAGGTACAGCGCAGACGATTATCGATCAAACAGCCTTCTTCCACCCAACCCCCAGGAACAAAAACAGCACCCGCTCCCATCCCGCCTGCACTCATTTCTCCCAGATTTCACAAACGCGTCTTTCGGCCCTTTCAGTCTTTATAGGAATGTTTTTTACACAACATGCTAAATAAAATGTTCCCTTTAATCTATACCACTCTCTTTCTGACTGACGTTTGGAACATCTGTCCAAAAGTGATTCACAATGAAATAAACTGTAATCATACAGAATGTTCTTTGGGTTAATGTTACTGACAGCGAAATTGGAGACACAATGTTTCTGCCGAACATTTAGTGAGCGCTTAATTTGCATCATACAAAGTTCAGTTCTTGAATCATTCACCAAGCACCGCCTTGAACTACACAACAGAAGCGTTTCTTCTCATTTGATGGTGGACACAAACAGTTGCATAGGCAAATTCTCACCATTTGCGAACCGCGGTTTTCTAGCAGAGGGACAGGAAAAACAAGTTTCTTATTATTTAATCAATGAGCTTGCCCTAGAAGTCATTGAAAATGGAAGATATGGGGCTTTGTTTACTAATGATTATTTTGAAGTCTTCGTTATGTTGTTAGCTGAAATAGTACTGGATTGAAAACGCAACTTCAAAGATCGACAGTCTATGGATTTGAAGGTAAACTCAAATAATAGTAAAATGATAGTAAAATGATAGTAAAATAGTATTTTTCATAAAAGGCGCATATAAAAAAAACTTTCGCACCGAGTTAGTTTTGGTTGATGCAATCAAAACATTCATATCCCCCCCCCCCCCCCCCACAACATCTTTTCAGAGTGATTCAGGGAATGAGAGTGAGTGAGTGAGTGAGTGAGAGTGTGTATGTGTGTATGTGTGTGTTTTGTGTGTGTGTGTGTGTGTGTGTGTGTGTGTGTGTGTGTGTGTGTGTGCGTGCGTGCGTGCGTGCGTGCGTGCGTGCGTGCGTGCGTGCGCTCGCTCGCTCGCCGCTCGCTCGCGAGAGAGCTAGGCATTTATCAGTACGAGGTGGACTAGGTGAACAAGTCTGTCAGGAATCGCCGTACTTTTCCCACGATCTCAACGCTCATCAGGGAAAGGGTGGGAGCACATGGCGAGAAGCCACACGACAAAAGCATCCATTGTAATGCACCCCCCCCCCCCCCCTCCCCAGCCCTTCATTACGTCGGGTTCTATGAGCTGTGCATAACAAAGCAATCAGGGGATTGCAAGACAACGGTTAAACAGACATTGATGAACGCTATAGCCGAGTGGTTAAGGTGGTTTATCCTATGGGTCCATAGAGACGTGGGTTCGAATCTCGGTAGGGGCATCTGCTGAATTAAGGGTGGGGAGTTTTAACAATTTCTCCGGTGAATTGACAGTGCAGACCTGCCAATGCCTTATTCCCATTCACAGAACTTGTACGTATGCAGATGATCAAGCAGAGGCTTCTGGTGAACTAAGGGTGGGGATTTTTTAAAGTGCATACCTGCCAATGTCTTAATTCTATTCATCTACGTAAGTTTGCAAATGATCAAATGTCCATGTAAAATATCTTGTAATTCATATCGTAGTTCAGTGGGTTACTAAAACACAAACGTACCCAGAGCGCAACCTGTACCTGGACAGGGATTGGCTCCGCCATGGTCAAACTGCCCAAGATTACCCGTGGGGGCAATGCCAGGAGCCTGTCGGTATAAATAGCATCCCCACCCTCTAGAACTTCTGTGCTAGGAACTGCCTCTTATAGTTATATCCCTCTCTTTGTTTCTCAGGTTCTGTCTTGCTCGTTTTCTTCCTTTCTCAATTCACCTCCTTGTCCATCTTCTGCCTTCTTGATCCATTCTCCTGCCCCCCCCCCCCCCCCCCCCTCCTTTTTTTTTCTTTTTTTTTTTTTGGGGGGGGAGACTTAAAAGAGAACAGTTTTATCCCATGCCTAAGTCGGATGCGGGGAAAACAGACAGAGCCAGCCAGATACAGACAGTATATAGATAAAGTCTGACTAATTTTGTTTTCGTTCCTTGGCTAGAGCCTCGAGGTTCACCAGGTGGGATTTGCGTATATGACTGTTTTTTACCCACCATTAAGGTAGCTGCATTCTGACTTCGGGGATGGCGTCTAAACACACCTGTGTGCATGCATCTTTTAAACATTTTGTCATTGGTTCCTACCACCATGAAACTGTCACTCTTTCGAAAGGCGGAGCAGGTTTTTAATGTGTGCGCAAAGTGTTCTGCGTGCGTTCCCACAGGGGTGGGAGAGAGGGCTCGGTTTATAGTATCCGACATGACATGATTTTACGGGGGAGGGGGTGGATTCCTAAAATTGCCTTTATTGTAAAAGCTTTCTAGGGCAAGTCGGGCTGGGGAGGGGGAATAAGGGGGGGGGGGGGGGAGAGAGAGAACGAATAACGGAATATGCTACTCACCTTGATCTTCCACGTCAAGATTGCGCATCATCCAACTGATCAGATCAGCTCCTGCAACAAAAAATGATATTTTAAGTCCATTGCTTCCAGCCTCAAAACACACTCATTTCCTACCACAGATCTTTCCCCCCACCCCCATCCCCCACCCCAAAATAATGTGTCTATACTCCAACAGCCACTTCCATCTCCATCACCCTAAGTGCTCTGTGTACTCTGTGTGTGTGTGTGTGTGTGTGTGTGTGTGTGTGTGTGTGTGTGTGTGTGTGTGTGTGTGTGTGTGTGTGTGTGTGTGTGTGTTATTTCGAGGTCGGAGGAAAATGGAATAAGCACTACATATATGCTTTTTACATTCAGTCCCCGTGTGTATGCAGTTTTGTACATTTTGTCATCCGTTCCTAACGGCAAACAATGGCCCACTATTCCAAAAAGCGGAACAGATGTGAGTGTGTGCGCGCGCGCGCGCGTGTGTGCGTAGGTGCGAGCATGCGAGCGTGCGTGTGTGTGTGTGGGTGAGTGGGTGCTTGCGCACACACGCATGTGCGTTTTATACATTATATATGTAAAATCGATATTTTTTTAACGGTATTTGTGAACGGTTGCATACAAATAATTTGAATGTAAGCGCTTTGATGTACTTCTGTTTCAGATTCAGCGCTCTAAATTATAATTCCATACATTTTTATTATCATTATTATTATTATTATTACCATCATCATCATCATTACTATTTTACACACAGCTAGCATGAAGATTGGTGGTGATATGGTGGTGACGGCGGTTTTTTCCGGAGTTGTGACAAGATGTTCTATTAGAACTACTACTGCTGCAGCTATTGTAGCACTAGAAATAACGTACATTCTGTACTGAGCGTTAGGCTGTTGGCAGGCATGCATTACTCTACAGACGAATGACGTACGGCTTTTGTTGTTGCTGCTGCTGCTGCTGCTGCAGTGCACAAACCAGCCACCGGCCAATTGCAAAATCACTGCCATAACCCACAGTAATGACGGCCTGTGCTAATCACAGAGGCCGCACAATACGGAATCAGCGGCACTGCAAGATAAGATCAAGGTCAGCTGCCGGCACTGCGCTCATCAGCAATTATGTAGTTTCTGTTCGAGCAGTGACTGGCAAGGACGCTGTACAGGGAGCAGGGGGGAGGGGGTGTATTTGGGGGGGGGGGGGGGGGAATAACTATTACTGTATTAGTAAGCAGGACAAAACAACAGGTTTCCTACACTGAAACCCGATTAGGCATGCGCACTCTTCTTTTCACACGTGCGCGCGCGCGTGTGTGAGTGTGTGGTGTGTGTGTGTGTGTGTGTGTGTGTGTGTGTGTGTGTGTGTGTGTGTGGTGGTGTGGTGTGGTGTGGTGTGTGGTGTGGTGTGGTGGTGTGGTGTGGCGTGCGTGGTGTAGTGTGGTGTGGTGTGGTGTGGTGTGGTGTGGTGTGGTGTGTGTGGTGTGCGTGCTGTACATGTCATGTGCACGCGAGTGTCTTTTTTTTCTTTTATATTGAAGATAATGGAATAAGCACTCGTGCGTTTTTTCATCCAGTCCCCATGTATATGTAGTTTTGTAAATATTGTCATATGTTCCCACCGGCACACAATGGCCTACTCTTACGAAAAGCGGAACAGGATTTGACGTGAGCGCAATTCTGCGTGATTTCGCACACGGGGCCTCGGTTTACAATCTCATCCGAAAGACTTTTGGGGAGAGTGGTGTGTGTGTGTGTGTGTGTGTGTGTGTGTGTGTGTGTGTGGTGCTGCGTGCGTGCGTGCGTGCGTGCGTGCGTGGTGCGTGCGTGCGTGCGTGCGTGCGCGCGTGTGCGCGCGCGCGTCTGTGTGTGTGGTGTGGTGTGGTTTGGTATGGTGTGGTGTAATATGATTGTGTGTACGTGCGTGCGTCCACGTGTGTGTGTGTGTGTGTGTGTGTGTGTGTGTGTGTGTGTGTGTGTGTGTGTGTGTGCGCGTGCGTGCGTGCGTGCGTGTGTGTGTGCCTGCGTGCATGCGTGCGTGTGTGTGTGTGTTGCAAGACTTTCAACGCACATAAAATAGCTTGACATTATCATGATGACCTTGACAACTAAAAATTTGTAGTGAGTGAAGACAGTTGCTTCTCATTGTTGTTTTTTTTTCTTTAAAAAAAAAAGAAAAAGAAAAGGAAAAGGAACAAAAGCACTCAACCAAACAGACCGTACAGTGAGTAAGTAGCAAAATGCATGACACTGAATCTATAAGAGAGAACCCAACACAATAAAACAAGCCATTAAACCAGAGTGCGCTCTCGCTCTCTCTTTTCTGTCTGTCTGTCTGTCTGTCTGTCTGTCCGTCTGTCCGTCCGTCCGTCCGTCCGTCTGTCTGTCTGTCTGTCCGTCCCGTCCGTCCGTCCGTCCGTCCGTCTGTCTAAATATTAAAAAAAAATAAGGCAATGTCCAGCCCTTCAATTCAAGATATAAAATATGGAGTACCATAGACCCAGTGGGCAGTTCTGCAACCGGAGACAAAATCTACCGTCTAAGTCAAACCTAAAAAGGGAAAACGCCATGGTATTGATTTGATTCAATTCAGAACTTAAAGGTTTTTCTTTGGAGTATGAATCAACAGGAATTTCGAGTCATCATGCTAGTAGTCGCATGTTTGGGCTCTCTGCTCAGTATATAAAAAAGTATGTAATAAGCAGTAGTGTGGATAATCATGCATTTTGTTTATGACTGACTAGGTCAATTCAGCCCCCCCACCCCCCACCCCCCCCCCCTTGGGGTCAGGTTCTGGAGGCACAAGGCATGGTTTAATATAAGGGAAAGAAAGAGAGGTTGCACCTAGAGCTGCCTATCAGTGATATCACGTCAGCTTCGCCTCTGTTCTTTCAGTTCAAAATAAGTTTTCATAATAAACGCCAACAGCTGCATTATTTCAAGGTTTAAAAAAAAAAAAAAAAAAAGATTATAATAAAGTGAAAGCAATGATTATGATTTTACTCTGTGAGAATCAATTCGAGTCTGTTTAATCTTTCCGTCAGACGTCAGTGCGAGAAATTTGTGACTTTCACAACGTCACCTCCTGGACCTTTTCAGTTCCAAAAGCAAAAGACATAGATCTGTGTGTGCGGCAGAGCGCTTTTCGGCCTTTACGTAACCTCTGTGGTTCCTTTAAAGCAACCACCCAATGCCAGCTGTGCCTCCAGTAAACTTCCACTGCCTTACCCTCAAAGGTTGACTGTAGACATCATTCACAGTGACTTGGTGAAAGACCACCCTAGGAGAGGCACCGAGTCCGTCTGTTTCTGCCTTCAGACAAAGGCCGAGAGCAAAAGAATGGGCTGCTATATAATTTATGTCTTGTACATATGTAAAAATTCTTCGTTTTTGTGGACGTAAAGCTGACATTTGTGGAAAAACTGTTACGCTCTAACGTTCATGTATTTTGGGCAATGACTTTTTGAATCCCTTCATCGGGGGATCCATTTGCTGATTTTGCACGTAGCATTGTAAAAACAGAACAGAAACAAAACACATACACACAAAAAGCTTGACTTTCTACGAAACTGTAACGTATAGGGCATCTTTGAGAAGAACCTCACTTTACCAGCCTTTTCTAGTTAGTCCGAATAAAGTGGAAGCTCTTGCTTAGGACGATTTACAATGCTATGCTGTCACTCTCCAGTAAGGTTGCAAAAGCACAATGAGCCGCAGTTATCGATGCTGAAGTTCTGCAGAGTACACATCTGCAGACTTCTAAAAATGTATACACTTTGGATGATGTGAAACAGAACTGAGCTTGAAGAGGCAACAAACAACAGTTGACACAAACCTCATTGATCACTTCAACAGGATCGGAGCAACAAGACACCCTATATTTGACACTGAAAGTACGCTATCAAATGGTACCTATGCTGTCACAATGGCAAGGATCAGTCAAATCAGGTCTCCAAGAAGAAAAAAGCAAGCGAGCAGCAAGCGCCTGCGTGCGTGCGTGCGTGTGTGTGTGCGTGTGTGAGTGTGTGTGTGTGTGTGTGTGTGAGAGAGCACGCACGCTCATGCGCCCATCTCAACTCTAAGCGGGAGTTCGTCGGAGCAAAACAAACTCCAAAGATTTACAACCCTGAACTTATTTGGAATCCAGAGCGCTGAATACTGCTGCAAAGCGGCTGTTGAAGGGTTGTTGTACCCCCCCCCCCCCCCCCCCCCCCCCCCCCCCCCCCCCCCCCCCCCCTTCCCCCCTTTGAGTTAAATCTTTAAGTTCAAGAACTTACAAGTAAACTTACATTTTTCGGGGTGAAACCAACGTTTTCGATCTAGCACACGATGGTGAAAATTGGGACCATCATGGGTTAATTGTATTCCTTTTTTGTGTGTGTTTTGTTTGGAACGGGATAGCTCAGTGGTCAGAGCACTCGCTTTCCCCAAGCTAAGTAAGGTTAAGCAACATCGAGGGTGGTTACCGTTTGCGCGCCTTGACTTTAGTGCAGTGCCCCAGTTAACCCAGCTGTAAATGGATACCTGCCCTATTTAGGGACAGAAAAGGTAAAGCAGTGAGAGGAGATGGGCGCCGCCCTCAATATGCTGGCCCCTAGAGAAGCTGCGGTTTCTGATGCCTCGCTACCCTACGACCACATAGGTTTATGGGACACCTTTACCTTGTGATTGTTCTGCGAGCTTTTGACCAAGTTATATGTTTCTATATTCGACTGCATTACTGAATTACGTTTCTTTGTTTAGGTTTTTTAGGTTTAAGTGGGGGCTTTTTTCCGTTTTTATTTAAAATATACTGTAAATATGACAGCTCTAGAAAGGACGGCCTCTAGTGCGTTCTTTGACACCACTTAATATCATATATTCTTTTCTTATATATATTTATTTTGCTATGTTTTTCAAAAGCTTCAACAACGTCGAAACCATAACAAAAGACTTACAATCACATGTCATATACTTATATAGCCTTTTCACCTACTATATCAGTAAATGTCCCTGTGAATAATTATCGAAACAGTCGTGTTAATAGGAGTCTCCTTAAATCTTCTCCATCACCATCATCATCATTCATTGTCTCTCAACTGTCTCCTAATCTGTCGCTGTGTTGTCGTTACGTAACTGCCATCATTGTTGAATAATCATAATCATTGGTACCATTTCGTGTTGCTGCCATGTCAAAACTTTATCTTTTATCTTTCTGCTCTCGAAAGTCTTTAATCGTAGAAATATCAGCCTCCTTTTTTTTGTTTTTGGGTTGGGTTTTTTTCGTTTTGTTTTGTTTAACCATGCTTCAGATTTTTTAGGGAAATTGAGCGCAAGTACTACAGCTCCTACACCATTCAGTTCTTCCCAATTCACAACATGGCACCTACACTCAGGTTTCTTCCGTCACGCCTTCACTGCTTCATAATCAGAAATGCATCAATAGGGAGTTACCGAAGATGAACCAGCGCGGTGCCACCAACCACAAGTCAGCCCTAGTGTATGGTTGGCAATTCAGAGGATGTTTTATTCGGTGGTTAAGGTTGTGTGTGTGTGTGTGTGTGTGTGTGTGTGTGTGTGTGTGTGTGTGTGTGTGTGTGGTGTGTGTGTGTGTGTGTGTGTGTGTGTGTGGTGTTGGTTCTTGGTTTGTTCTTTTTTATTTTTATCGGGAGGGGGGATGGTGGTGGTGATCTTCGGTTATTTGGCTGGTTGGGCTGTTTTGTTTTTGGTTTTTTTTGTTTTTGTTTTGTTTGTGTGTGGTTTTTTTGTTGTTTTGTTCGTTTGGTTTGGTTTTGGGTGGTTTTTCCTTTTTTTTTTTTTTCTTTTTTTTTTTTTTTTTTTTTTGGGGGGGGGGGGGATGTCTGTGAGTTTTCTTTTAAGAGGGGGAGGGGGATCGTTCTGTTTTTTGTTTTTCCCTTCAATGTTGGCGGGAAACCCAACATGAAGTACCACATTGCATTGTGTACTGACAAAAATAAGTATCACAACCGAGAGAGAGAGAGAGAGAGAGAGGGAGTTATGCAACTCATTTCTCGACTCATCACGGTGTGTGTGTGTGTGTGTGTGTGTGTGTGTGTGTGTGTGTGTGTGTGTGTGGTGTGTGTGTGTGTAAGTGTTTGTGTGTATCTGTGTCTGTGTATTCGTTCTTGTATTTAGCGTCTGTTCACTAGCATAAATTTATAAATGGTATTAGACGGAAATAAGGACTGAGCAGAAATAAAAGAAAGCAATAAGGAAAGAGGTCGTTTAACAGTCTGCATTTTAGTAATTTACCACAAATGCCACACATATAAAAAAAAAATTAAAATGTAACGTGGGGAAAACAGTCATGCAGAACCTTAATGGAATGCAAAATATGGGCTTTTTCGAGATTTACACACAACACACACACACACACACACACCACACACACACACACACACACACCATCACTCACTCACTCATCATCACTCACTCACACACACACACACACACACACACACACACACACACACACACACACACACACACACACACACCACACACACACACACACACACACACACACACACACACACACACACACACACACAAACACAACAAACAAACAAACAAAAGCCTTAACGTAACACATTTATCTAAAATATTCTTCAGAAGCACTTTAGTTTTTAAAAAGTGTTTTGGTAAGAAATAAACGGGGCTTCTGATAATACAATAGACAATCCTGCAGAAAAAAAAATTGTCCGCCACAATGGCACTTGACCATTTTTGCAAAAATTAGCTTTAAGAGCGTTTAGCCTTATTTTACAGGAAACAGTGGCAATCAGTCTCGCGTAGAATATCAAATGTTCTTTCGTTTGAAATAAAATATAATGAAGTTATACTTTTTGTGGTACCACCTTCAGACACTTTTACTATCCTGAAGTCGCTTTGTAAAAGCGTTCCCTTACCAAAAAAAAGAATTCCTTGAACTGAAGGAGGTACAGAAACTTCAAAGGACTGTTCAATTTGTGCGCCTTTTTGCGGCTTATCGGCTATTTCATTACCATATCAACCGTTTCATTGCCATGTAGACCAACATGAGAGGGCACCAACACCCCCCTCACCAACCCCCCCCCACACACACCACACATCTGTACGTTTAAATATAATCAATGTTATCAGATGGTTTGTGCCAAGTGTGTGTGTGCGCGCGCGCGCATGCGCGCTCTTGTGTGTGTGTGTGTGTGTGTGTGTGTGTGTGTGTGTGGTGGTGGTGTGGTGTGTGGTGTTGTGTGTGAGAGAGAGAGAGAGAGAGAGAGAGAGAGAGAGAGAGAGAGAGAGAGAGAAGAGAGAGGAGAGAGAGAGAGAGAGAGAGAGAGAGAGAGAGAGGCAGACAGACAGACAGACAGACAGACAGACAGACAGACAGAGACGACGGACGGACGGACGGACAGAGACAGACAAAGAAAAAGAGACACACAGAGACAGAAAGAGAAAGTGAGAGAGAGAGGCATGAGAAAAAAGTTAGATGGTCTTCTAGATTCATCACTTAAAAGTTCCAAGCATATCATTTTCGATCTGACAGTCCTCCACTGCATCTCCTCTTCGGTCATTTTTATTGTAACACCAACAGTTTAAAAGGCTGTTGAGGTCACCAACAGCAACTCTTGTATGGACAGATGTTGATGTGGCGGGCAGTACAGGCTGAAGATGGTGACAGGAGAGTGTCCACTGTGATGTCATGTTGACTCATGGATTTCACCTTGCTGACCTGTGTCCACTTTGACTTCTTTGGCAGCACGTTCTCTTGAAAGGTATCAGCCCTCCTCCTCATCTGTCTCTTCCCTCCCTGTCCTTCCTAAAGGATGGATATCCCCTGATGAGAAATAAATATGTGGTTGGGGTACAGATGTTTCCTGGATACAGGCGACAGCTATTTGACCTGTATGTGGTCTCTCTGTCAGTGGGGTCTTCTTATTCTAGACTCCCTCAGCATCCCACTGAAGAACCTGCCGAGTGGTCTTGGGTCTTCTTTTGGGTCAGATGTGTAGCCAGTAGTATTTCTCCTCCGCCTCCGTTGCCTGACTCCGCACGCTGGGACAGGGTGACCACCAGTTGCATGCGGTGGGTCATTTTGAGACAGAGAGCCCGGCACTCTACCAGTCTGGCAGGACTCCACAAGTAGAGCACCATCGCTTGAAAACTTTACTATGATTATGCATCCATCTAACGTAATGTGTTGTACTGCCGTTATGCGCCTGGGGCGCAGTACATTTGTCTTCGGCAAAAAGGGTGGTTGAGAATAAAGATAGGAAAGAAATTTTAAAATTCCCCCGTGGGCACCCGGGTGCCTGTCAGTAGCATCACCACCCTCCTGAAATTCTATGCTAGGAATTCCCTCTTTCCTATCCCCCTCTTTGTTTCTGCCTTGTTCCTTTTCTTCCTGACACCTCCTTGTCTTCTACCTTCTAGGTCCATTCTCCTACCTTTGTTCAGAAAAAAACTTAGAAGATAACAATCCTCCCCCGTGCCAAAGTCAGATGCAATGGGCCTGACTTGTCAGGTGCGGCAGTGCAACGCATTTTCGCTGATATGACAGACAAAAATAGTTGCTATCTGGGCGTTCAACAAACAAGAAGGAGGAAGAGGGGAATGGAGAGTGAATAAAAGAACTGTTACATTTAACAGGGAAAAAGGCAGGATATCGGATCAAGAAGGCAGAAAATAGAAAAGAAGGAAGTGACAGGAAGTGAAGGAACAAGACGAATACAAAGACAGATAGAAAAGAGGCGATTCCTAGCACAGAATTTCCTGAAGGTGGGGATACTATCTACACTGACACCCCCTCGCATCCCCACGGGGCAGTTGAAAGCAGCATCTACTACTACTTTTTTCATTATTCAGCAAGAATAACTGGAACATCTGTGAATTCAATGCTGATTCAAAGTAAACTGGAAAACAAATGACAACTCTGTTCTGTTCAATTCCCCTCGGGCTTGTTTGACATTTTATGATTTAACAAGGCTGGGTGGTGTACATACGTTATTTTTAACATGCGCGCCGTACCAAAATACACTGTCATAATTCTTCACAGTTTCGGTACATTTTCATTGAACAATCGGTGCGCTAGTGTGCATCCTGAATATTAAGTTCAGATATGCGAATATTGCATAACAATTCTCAGACTTCTTTCACAAAAGTGACGATGAAAAAGAGCACCAGCACCATAAGTGTATAGGCAGAAGGCAGCCATGAATAGAGTTGCCTTCTGGCAGTATTCCTCTCTCTCTCTCTCTCTCTCCTTCTCTCTCTCTCTCTGATCTCTCTCTCCCTCTCTCCTCTCTCTCTCTCTCTCTCTCTCTCTCTCTCTCTCTCCATCCATCCATCCATCCATCCATCCATCCATCCATCCATCCATCCATCCATTCCTTCCATCCTTCTACCCCGTAGTCTGGCGACCGTGAGGGAACCCCCGAAGACTTGACAACCAGTTCCCTCCATTCCTCTCTCTGTTCTGCCTTTCTCAGGGTTTTGTTGAGTTCTAGGCCTGTCCATTCGCTGATGTTGTCCTCCCGTCTCTTCCTTGGTCTGCCTCTTTTTCTTCCTCCTTGGACAGTGCCTTGCGGTATTGTTTTTGCAAGTCCTTTTATCTGGTGACATCCCCATACCATTTAAGTTTATGCTTCTTTACGATTGTTAAGTTTTCCTTGGGCCCAATGGTTTGCTGGATTCTGTTAAGCATGTCTTTGTTGCTTATGTGGTCTCTGTAGGAGATGCCAAGGAGTCTCCGGAAGCATCTCATCTCTACCGCCTGTACTCTTCTCTCCAAATCTGCAGTCAGGGTCCACGGTTCACAGGCATGCAGGAATATGGATACAATAAGGGGGCGCGTTAGTCTGATCTTGGAGTTGAGTGAGATATTTTTATCTTTCCAGATGGTGCTCAGTTTTGACAGTGCTGTTATTGATGTGCAATCCTGCATTCTACTTCAGGCTTGGACCCCTGGTTTTATACAAAATCTGCTTTTGCAAATTTTCACCAATTTTTAGTTCCAGCCACTGGCATCAACTTTCCCCTTCTTCCGTCTTCATCTGCTTTCGAGACCATGTTTACAGTCCTCCACAGCTCTGTGTGGAAAATCACCTGACCCTCTGACCTCTTCTCCTTCTTCCCTTTCCTCCCTGAAGACTCAGAGGAGTCATTGAGGCACAAGCACTGAAGAGCTCTTCATCATACTACTCCATATATGTCCACTATAATTATACTAAAGGCTGCGTCTTCACAAAATGCTTTTCCTGTCCTTAACACAAAGTTTTCAAAATCATCTGGCTCAACTTCCCTCCCTAAGTTGATTGGAGTTTTTCTTCTTTCTTTTTTTTAAAGTATGGCCATTGGATCTAGTTATTGCCCATGGAGATACGGGGGGGGGGGGGGGGGGGGAGAGCGGCGCGGCGGCTGTCAGTATAAAATAGCATCCCCATATATATTCTTATGTTTTAAATTTTTATACACTTGTGGCATGGTACTCCTCTTTCTTTTTTCTTGTTATTATTGTGGTTGTGTGTCAAGTCAAGTCAAATTTTCATTTCCAGATAGATCTAGTACATTGAATAAGCATTTATTTGCTTTTCTTCATCAGACCATCTATCTAGGGAGGGGAAAAGAGAGAAAAATAAACATTTCACCAATACTGTTCAACTAAGTTAACATGATTTAACAGCCTCAAAATTAAGATATATTTATAGATAAAAACAAACAAAAAAGAGAAGGGGGAAAAAAAAAGATATATACACTCAAAGTCACACACACATAGACACACAGACACAGACACAGACACAACACACACACACAGAGTCTACCATGCCCATAATTATTATCATAGATAAGATGCATTATCTCCACTGTATACGATTAGGAAATGGCAAAAGTAACTAGGCCTATCTATAGCACTGCAGTCTACTTCTGGGATGAACCTAACAACCGGTTTGAGACTAACACTAGTAACAGCTTTTGTCGGAATCTGAACCTACTGTTGACTTTGGCACTGTGTGGATGCATGAGAGGCAGTTCATATGAGCGGCTTTGAGAGTGATGTGAAGTGAATGTCGCGCAAGAAATGTTTTGTTGTTTTGGTTTGGGGTTTTGGGGGGAGGGGGGGGTGTTTTTGTTTATTTTTTTGTTTTTTGGTTTGGGGGGGGGGGGTTCGTCTTTTTGGGGGGTGGGGTCTGATGACTATTGTCACTAATATGAAAACGAAGAGGAGAAGGAGAACAAAACAAAAAACAACAATGAGAACAACATACATAGATATAAGAGATAATACTAACCTGTGAACACACAAGGTACTTTAACATGAAGCTTTTGACGTGCGAACTGGTACTCCTGTGCTCTCGTCCTGCATGCGTTCAATAATCCCCTTCCATCTGCAACAAACAACATCAGAAATGCTTAAAAAGTGTTCACATCCATCTTGTACCTTTTCCCTTATCATGACTATTTCATTCTATTTGCCTCATCCCTTCTCCCTCTCTGAAGCCCCTCCCGCAGATCACCATCCACTGTAGATGAGGAAAATACCCATAGATTTTGTTCAAAGTTATTCAATAAGAAAAAAAGTCATCTCTTTTAGTTTTTGTATGTAGTCCTTGACCATAAACACAATATTTCAGTCCTGTAGCAAAGTTTTCAAACTGGAAATAGATTCTAAATCACCATTATATTTGTTACCAAACGAGAAACAAAAGTGAAAAACAAAAAAATGTATAAAATCTCTAAAAAGAAGAAGAAAAAAACAAAGAAATTATAAAAGCAAAACGAAATTCAGAAAAAAAAAAAAGGGGGAAAAAAAAAAGACGGCCTCAGGCTTACGTGATTCTACTTTTGATTTCTTTGACATGCTTGTAGACGTACCATACAGTAAGAGTAGTTACTAGTGATGATAAAAAGTTGGGACAGCTACCAGCCGCCATGGCGCAGTGGTTAGCGCCGTGGATTCCGGACTGGAAGGTCGCGGGTTTCGAATCCCATAAGTCATAGGGATTTTTTCGGGCTCCGGCCGGCTCCTACCCAGAGTGAGTGTGCTGTGGGCTCAGTGGGGAGACTGGGACCACACAGTCGAGCTTCATACCCACTCACGGATGCGAATTTGAGAGTGTTGCTCAAATTACCTGTACCAACACTGCAGGTGTCTGTATCTCTCGGGGCCTGGTTGACGCCGGGATATATTATGACAGTAACGTAGAGAACAACCCTGTCCAAGTAGTCTCAAAGCGGATGCACCTCACAAGCAGCATCATTACATCATCCTCATCCTCATTGATCATCATGCAATAATAAAAATTGCCTCTGATTCGGTGGCCTCCGTTGCTCTGGTCTCATGGTGACCTCAGATTCGGTTCCCCATACGCTTCTGTGCCTGTGGTGAATTTGTGTCAAAGCCTTTGGGGTTGGGGGTTCGTGGGGAGGCGGTCGTTGGAGGGGACGTTGTGGGTGGTCGCCACCTTGGGTGGGTGACTCACTCAGTCTGGCTCCGCGACTGAGCTAATACTGTCGTTTAGTAGGGGCTTAGTAGGTGGTGTCCTGCGTATATTAGCTCAGAACAGGCCCCACTGAACACCACCAAAGTTGACCCAGCAGAAGTGCAGGGCCCCTCTGGCTGGTGGCCCCGCGGCGGCCTAATATTGATGAGCTCCCTGTGGACTCCCGACCCCGGGGGTGAGACACAACGGAATCTGGGTATGGCTGTGGCGGGGAGATTGAAATGAGCGGCGTGGGAACAGCAGTACGGGAACGTCACAGAAGACGAGGCAGCAAAAAAAAAAAAAAAAAAAAAAAAAAAAAAAAAAAAAAAGTATGGACAGCTACACAAAGTCATTTTCTGAGAATACCTCTCCCCTCACAGTCACACACACCACACAACACAACACACACACACACACACACCACACACACACACACACACACACACACAACACCACACCATTGAAATAGGAGGAGAGAGAGGAGAAGAGAGAGAGAGAGAGAGGAGAGAGGAGAGAGAGAGAGAGAGGAGAGAGAGAGAGAGACAGACAGACAGACAGACAGACAGACAGACAGACAGACAGACAGAAGCAGACAGACAGACAGAAGACAAAATGATAATGCAGGCCACAAACTTCTATAAATTATTCTTGTACATGTTTACTACAGCCATTCAGCTAAGATTGATGACAATAGTATAAAGTACCATATTGTGTGCAATAACACAAAATGTGCTGTGAAAACATGAAAGGTATAGATAGCTGAGAGAGAGATAGAGCAGAGACAGTAAGAGAGAGAGAGACAGAGACTGAGAGAGGAGGGAGAATTTATAGCCCTTTCAGAATGACCATGAGTTTGAGGGACTCCACTTTCAAACACATTTGTAAATCAAGAACTTAGGTAAAGAACACTATTTCAAGTAATTTGGAATCATAAACGTCAAACATGGTCCACAACTTTGCAGTGGTCACCTACATCTTTATCCTCACAATAAGGCCGCGGCCATAGTAAACCCGTCGTTTGTACGCCGTCAAAAACGACGGGCCAGGTGAAAAATGCTGCCCGGCTGAATTACTCTGTGGCGTCACTGAAAACGGCTGAGCGTGGCCATAGTAGACCCGGCCCGGCCCGTTCTTTTTAAACCCGTCGTTTTGACGTTCGAGCAACACGTCCGTTTGCCGGGTCGACGGAAAGGAAAATAATCAAGAAAAACTTATTTATGGTGCTTCAAAAAATTCTGACTACACAAATAGTAAATTAACCTTTCCCGATTACATTCCAATGGTTTTGATAAAAGTTTTGGGAGGAGATTTTACGTAAAAACACTTTTTATGTCGAACTATTTTCTGTCGATTTGCGTCACCGCGGCAGCCTCATTTTTTGCGTCACTCGCATCTCGGGGTGACCATATTGTCAGAAAGAGACGGGCCGGGTTGACTAGGGCCGCTTTGACGGATCCGTTCTCCCGTCAAAGAGACGGCCGTCGAAACAACGGGACGGCCGGGTTTACTATGGCCGTAGCCTAAGGGTTCATAATTATGGGACAGAAGCAAACTGTATTGCTAGTATGGACACAAGTGAAAAACCAATGTGAACAAAAATGTTTTTCTATGAAAGCACAGAGACGGGAGAGAGAGAGAGAGAGAGGGGAGAGAGAGAGAGAGAGAGAGAGAGAGAGAGAGAGAGAGAAGAGAAAGAGAGAGAGAGAGAGAGAGAGAGACAAGGCAAGGCAAGGCAAGGCAAGGCAAGGCAAGGCAAGGCAAGGCAAGCAAAGTATTTTATTCGAGGATAATAGATAAGCACTTGTGTGCTTTTTTACATCCAGTCCCCCCTTTTCAGGGATACATCAAGTTGAAAAGAACTAAACAATAAAGCTTTACGCAGTACCAAACAACACACAAGAATAAGGACACTATAATATGATAAGGAAAATAAAAATGCACTCGATCAGAAGTCAAAAATCAGAAGTCACAATAAAAAGATTTTGATTATGAAAGAAAGAAAAGTGTTAATAGGTAAAGAGCAAACAAGAGAACAAGATGAAATAACTGAAAACATCAATCCACCACCATCTGTCAAAAGTTATACATGTGATATAAATCTTTACATTTGGATAAAAGGGGGAAAAAATTTAAACTAATATCCCTATTGGAGGGGGGGGGGGAGAATACTGCCAATAAAAATATAAATAAAATCAACAATTATAATGATCCAAATACCAAAAGTAAGGAACCAATACCAAGTATCAAACAAAGGCAAGAATTAAGAGAGAAGAGAGAGAGAGAGAGAGAGAGAGAGAAGAGGAGAGAGAGAGAGAGAGAGAGAGAGAGAGAAGAGAGGAGAGAGAGAGAGAATAAAAAAAGTAGACTAGTATAACTATGAATAATGAAAATGCGCTGCTATCAGGAATACAAAAAGTGGCGTACTACATAAACAAGGGTCGATTTCCCAACGCATTCATTAAAAAACCCCAACGGAGTAAGCAAATGGATAAGGTATAAAACTTGAAGCAGGTAGTAAAGGAAGGGGGTTCTCTCATTCTCTGAAGTAAGTGTGTGTGTGTGTGTGTGTGAGTGTGTGTGTGTGTGTGTGTGTGTGTGTGTGTGTGTGGTGTGTGTGTTGTGTTTGTGTGTGTGTGTGTGTGTTGTGTGTGTGTGTGGTGTGTGTGTGCGTGCGTGCGTGCGCGCTTTATGTGTGCGTGTTGTTGTTGTTGTTGTTGCTTCAATTTTCCGTCTGTTCACTTTGGGGGGCAATGGTGTTGATGGGGTGTGCAGTAAAATGGGTGTCTTTTTTCTTAATAATGTATACACAAACACAGAATAGGGCTAAACAATGATAAGTAAATACATAACAATTGCTAGCATGACCTAAAAACTAAAAGCAAATGTCCTAAAAGGACTATTCATTAAAGATTTTGTTATACGAGACGGCCAAATTAAGATTTGTAACAATCTTATCCAAGGATTATTTCCGACAAAGAGAGTAAGAATTGTTTTTAGACTCTTACATTCAAAAATTATATGACTGCTTGTAATTTTCTCACCCCAAAACATTTTATAGTTTTGCTGTATTTAATGATGAACGCATTCAGTTTTATCCGAAAAAACAAAGTACTAGCCTTTCTTGCTGTGATTAAACTTGTATGGATTTCAGAGTGATCATATCCTTATAATCAGGAACAGTGTGTATGGTGTGTGTGCGCGCGCTGCGTGCGTGCGTGCGTGCGTGCGTGCGTGTGTGTGTGTGTTGTGTACACTTGGGTTTTTTTGCACACGTTCTTCCAGAAAAGAACAAGACAGGGGATGGGAAGCACTGGTGTGAAGATCAAAGTACAAACAATACTGTCATTTGTACAATGCTCTCCACTGGCCAGTAGAACAGGGGAGGGGAGAGAGAGGAGAGAGAAGGGGAAGAGAGAGAGAGAGAGAGAGAGAGAGAGGAGAGAAGAGAGAGAGAGAGAGAGAGAGAGAGCGCCATTAACGCAAGCTATTAGCAGGTACCACGAGCCAGGCCAAAGGAGAAAAGAAAACAAAAGAAGCGGACGGCGAGAAAGTCGCTGAAAATTAATGTATTCCACCCCGTACGCCAGTAATGGCTGCCGTTCACGAAGGGTTCCCTGCTCCAGCGACTAAGTCCGTCACTAGCAGCGGTTCGATCTCTTCCTTCTTGGTGCGTCAAAGGAACAAATGTGCATGACTGCCACGTTCCTCCGGCAAATCATTTAGGAGTGCCTTGGGCAGACTGCCCGGGGTCCAAAACGAGATAATTTCAACCACTGCTGACGCACATCTCCCACTCACTTGTCTCTCTCGCTTGTTTCCTCTCCCAATTGATGGGCTCTTCTTCAAGACATACCAGCGATTGACTGCTTCTCTCTTCTTTTTTTTATTGTTATATGTATACTTCTCTCCCTTATCCTACCTTTCTTTTTCAATTGTTTCTGACAGTTTGCCTGTTTTCGTGTGCAGCACAGACCCGAGTATCATTATGATTCACGTGTTGTTTTTTAAACAGAGCGTCGTTTGCTACCCAACTCTGTACCTGACCGTTAAAATTACATGGGGAAAACAATGTTTAAAACACTTCGCAATGAAATCTGGATATGCCTGTTTAGATTTCAAGAGGCCCACAAGACACATGACTTACAGTCGATATCATATCGTTAAACTCAATCTAAGCGAATAGCCATGTCCAGTTAGCAAAATAAACTTCATGTACACACCCTGCTGTTTCCTATGACTCCCTACTACTACTGCTGCTGCTGCTACTGCTGCTGCTGCTGCTACTGCTGTACTACTCACCACTACCTGCTACTAACAACAACGACGACAAGGACGACGATAATAACAATGAGAATAAAAAAAAATACTTTTTTTTTTTTTTTCATTTATTTCCTAAACTCGAGATAAAGATGGGAGAGGGGGTGGGGAGGGACAAAAAAAAATAGGCGACAGACCACTTAAAATCTGGAGGCCTGGGGGGGAAAAACCGCCCCCCTTACTCAGTTTTTTGCAGAAAGCGTCCTCAAAAAAGCCTCTCACCCAAACTTCACCCCTCTTCTACCCCCCCCCCCCCCCCCCCCCCCCCCCTTTTTTTTTTTTCTTTTTTATAAAAGTGAAGTTAAATCCCAACACTAGGCTGATGTTTACTCCCTTCCCGCCCCAATTTCACTTCCAGTCATGTGCTAATGGGCCAAGCCCGCCCCGGGAAGGGCCCAAAACAGGCTGGGGGACGTCAAAGAAAAGCAAAATCAATGACTTTTTTTTTCCAAAACCCAACGAACCGGAACCAAGGTACCGGAAACTTCAAGGAAAGGGGTAACCCCAAGGGGTGCTGTCATTACATTTTTAAAAATCTTATTTTGACTATTACTGCCGTTTTTTAATACTAAAGTGTCATAATTCCATTTGCTGTTTTTGCAGTCTGATTGTTTTTAAAAAAAAAAATACGGGTTCCATGGCATAACCCCCCCCCCCCTTTTTCAAAAACCCAACTTTCCTCCCCCAATTAAAAATCAAAAAGGCAAAAACGTTTACTTTTTTAAACAGGCTATAATAAAAGCCACTCACAAAGGTATCCTAGAAACAAGCCTAGCATAGATTAAAGCAGGCACGAAACAGTATGGAAAATAAGGCACAATTAAACATTAAATTTGTTGAGCTTTTTTAAAAAAAAAAAAAAAAAAAAAAAAAGAAGAAGAAAAGCTGAGTCAAGTTAAACGAGAGATTTTAAAAAAAACCGAAAAAACATGTACAAGGGGAAAAAAAAACGGAGGGAAGGGGGGGGGGGGGGGTTTTTTAATTTCCATTTTTTTGGGGGGGGGGG
>CM060324.1:3720275-3760275 GCA_030674155.1 Stramonita haemastoma
AGACACACAGACAGAAAAGACGACAGAGACAGAGAGACACAGAGAGAGACAGAGAGACACACAGACAGACAGACAGAGACACAGAGAGAGCTACATGGAGGGCGAGAGAATGGCTGGGAAATCCACAAAAGAAAGACAAGGGAAACCACGGCAAAAGAAGGATGGGTAATGCTGGGGCCAGCAACTTGATTGGCACCATTGTCATCTTCCTTGTTCTGTTCATTTGACTTTGGGATGGGAAAAGAAGAAGAGGGTAAGGAGAGAAGAAGAGGGTGAGGAAGAGGAGAGGGGAAAGACGGAAGGAGAGACATAGAGACCGACACAGAGACAGATGATTATAGAAACGAAAAGTTTTGTTTCTCTAAAAGAGCCCCCCCCCCCCCCCCCCAACACACAAAACCAACTATACTATATGTATACTTTCCTACGCGCACCTCCTCTCTCTCTCTCTCTCTCTCTCTCTCTCTCTCTCTCTCTCTCTCTCTCTCTCTCTCTCTCATTTAGTTTAAATCTATAGGGACAATTTTTTGTGTGTGTTTTGTTGCTATTACTGCTTTTTTCCAGGATAAATATTGGTTGATGCTTATTCTTTCCTTTTCAGTTTTTGTCAAAACTTCATGGTCTTATGTGGTTTGGTTGCATTTTTGGTGCTCTGTTTCGTTCTTCGTAAGTTTATTAATATTTGTTGTTTTTTTCTTCAAATCAAGTCTGTGGGGTTGGCTTGATTTTGGTAGTTTTATTTTTTCGGTGGGTTTTTTTTCGGGTTTTTTTTTTTTTTTTTTTTTTTTTGGGGGGGGGGTATTTGGGTGTTTTGTTTGGTTGGTTGGGGGGGGGGGGATGTTTTTTTTGTTTTGTTTTTTTGTTTTGGTTTGGTTTTTGGAGGGGGGATTCTTTCTTGTGGGTTTTATCATCATGATGGTATCCCTGGTAAGGACGGGGACTGGATGTAAAAAAAAAAAAAAAAAAAAAAAAAAAAGCACAAAACAAAACATGAGACCTTACTTACCATCTTCGAAATTAAAGAATTTGATAATATTCTCTCTCTCTCTCTCTCTCTCTCTCTCTCTCTCTCTCTCTCTCTCTCTCTCTCTCTCTCTCTCTCTCTCTTCCTTACACACACACAACCACACACACACACACACAACACACACACACACACACACACACACATCACACACACACAACACACTCTAGTGAGCCACACACACATGCGCGCGCTATTAAATGAATAATATTTATATCTAGATCTATATATAATACAGATATATCTAGGAATCTGATACATGTGCCAACAAAAAAAAAGGGAAATGATTTGTAACATCAACAATAGCAGCGTCAGTAACTATCAGTATGAAAACCAAACAACAACAAAACAGCTGGATGGGACAGACTGAAAAAAAAATAATAATACACATCCTACGTATATCAGATGTATAACATGTATCCGACAATGACCAATCCACTTATTCACACAGCGTGAACAATCACAAACAATAGAGCCAGGCTTACATCTCTATCCACTACAGCTAAAAACAAACGCCGCCTCACACGCGCCGCCTATCTCAAGCTCCGCAGTCACTAATAATCCGGTCCTCACCAATCCGGTCCTCGCCAATCAATGGCAAAGCGATTTACACTCGACCTACGCCACCGGCCTTAGGATACAATTTCCGCCCCACATCGCCCACCATTGTAGTGTAAGTCACGGGGTTCGTCCGTCATTCCGCTCAGGAGCTCCGACCCTTTTCGACAGCAGCCAGAACCAACACAGCACCGATCGGAGGATGTATTATATATGGCATCTGTGACGGGAAGAACACAGCCCACTCGTCCGGTCCGGCAAGGCCATGGGTGCGAAATAAGTTTAACCCTAAGAGAGCTTTTTAGCTACTATTCAAAGGCCTGGTTGTTGTTTGTTTTGTTTTTTTTGTTTTGGTGTGTGTGTTGTTGTTTTTTTGGGGGGTGGGTTTTGTTTTGTTTTGTTTTTTGCATCTGATTCTGTTTATTTGTGAGGTAACTACCTATTGCTGATTGTACATGTATACAAAATACTACATAAAGCACACATGATTTTTTTCTGACACTGACCACTCACTCACATCGCTATGCATCATATACACGATGACGGTTGCTATAGCCAAGTGGTTAAATCCTTTGACTTCAACCCTATGGGTCCATGAAGTCCTGGGTTCGAATCTCGGCAGCAGCGCATCTGGTGAATTAAGCGTGAGATTTTTACGATCATCTAAGTCAACTTTAAGCGCATACTTGCAAGTACCTTAATTCCCTTCGTGTATATACACACGAAGAAGAGGAAATGTGCATGTTTAAGATACCATAATTCCTGTCAACGCTTGGTGGGTTACGGAAACACAAAAATACCCAGCAGTAACTTGCACAATGAAATGAGCTGCTCTGGAGTAGGCCAGGGGGCAGACCTGCAAAATTACAAGCACAGGCACTTCCCACCCCACCCGGTGTGGGAAAGGAACGAAAAGAAGAGAAGATAATTATACAAGACTACAATCTGGCCATCTGAAATCCGAGATTCATTCCTACATTTTTTTGGATAAAAAATAAATAAATAAATGCTCACTGTCCCCATTATTCTAATTCATATTTTGCATCTACAGATGTGATGCATTTTCTAAGTTACTCAGCAAACACGAGATGCATGTTCCAAGTTTCTCAGCAAACAAGATAATTATCCGATAGTAGATGGCTCTCACCTGCAAAACTAGAACTCAACATTTTGAAGCAATCTCATCCCCCCCCCCCCCTAAAAAAAGGGAGGGGGGGGGGGGGGGGCTCTCTTCTAAAAAGAAACCACCCTGTATGTCCTGAATCAGTCTGGATTGGAATCCAAAATAATATTAAAACTGAAAAATACCATACCAGGTTCCGAACCTCACTAACACAATGCATCAGTGTAGTACACATATATACATCGGCAGTTTTGTACCAATTTGGAAGAACGCGGATGCACGTAAAAGGGAAATGCTACCTATAGATGAGACAGAAGGGGAGAAAAAAGGGAAGCAGCTAAATCAGTCAGTGGCTGGCATCGATTGGATCGATTGGTGCGAGGCAGCAGGCACAGCAAAGCTTGAATTTCCACACCAGGCATCCTGGACCCTGCCAACTTCAATCCGCCCCCACCCCATCCCATCCCCACCACCCCCATGTCTGCGGCGACTGCATTATCACCCATCCTCTCGCGGTTATTTGCTTATAAATACTGACCCAGTGAATGACCCCAAAGACAGCAGCAGACTGTCTTCTATCGCGTCTCTCCTCCTCTACCTACCCCCAACCCCTCTGCAGACAAGTAGCCAATTCATCGGATTAATCCCTGACAGTAAGTCGTCGGCTTGATTTGCACTTAACGGATGTTCCGGCTTCCGCATTTGGCATGATCAGGATCCCCCCCCCCCCCCCCCCTACCAAAGGTTTCCTGATGCGTGTATGGATCTAGTGATCCCCTTCTCCTTTGCCGTAATTACTTCGTCATTTACAACACACACACACACACACACACACAACACACACACACACACACACACACACACACACACACACACCACAGCACCATCGCCATCGTTGAAGGGAACAATATTGAAGCCGCGATGTTTTCCATCGTTAAGGATTCAGCAAACTTGTTTGATTTAAAGTTTTGAAGTTGATCGTAAAAGTGTCACACACATATTACAATATATATAGCACTAAACACAAACAGCACTCTATTTCTCCTTACTCACTCACACAGCATGCTCCCGCATCTCGCATTCAGACGCCATCCCTCCCAGTAGGAACCAACCGATATCAGTCAGTCACATGACAGTGCAGTATCTTCTCCCACGCACGCCGTTTCTTTGCCAGATTGTACAGTTTTAAAGCCTATGTCACAGACACTATCGACATCATCATTGCACATCTTGAAAGCAAATGGAGGGCTAACGATAAACCTTTATCAATCTGGCTTTTATCACTGGTAAAGGCCAATAGACGAAAAATGACTCTGAAGTCCATAATAATGACATTGTAAATGACAACTGCTGACGTCGACCTAAACTTAAAACGGCAAAATGGGATTCAATTAAACAAGGCAATGTGGCAGAATTTCTTTTCATGTTATTACTATGGCCCATGCCAGCTATTGATGTAAGCTAGGTACCAAGGCCCAAAATATTTCAACGTTATCTTGAAAAATGTTATGTTGAGATTGCGCCCAGACATGACAAGCTCTTAACAACCGACTCTCCTTTAAAGGAGAAAAATGCTCTGAATGCTCTGAAGTCGGAGTATGGCTGCCTCAGTGGTGCGGTACTTCAAAAACAGTCCTACATGCAAACTTATCCGGTGTACATGTTATCACAGCAATTCCCAGGTGGGAGGAGTGAGTCAAGAGTGGATATTGTAGGTCATCCCCCAGGTGTTCAGTTGAGGAGCGCACATTATCACCATTATCATTATTATCATTTTCACCCTACATTTTGTTAACAACAGTTTATAACAGACTGTCTTTAAAACATTCTTTTGATTACTGTCTCAGTCGAGTCTGGTATAGGTGCATTAAAATTAATGTAATGGAGATAAAAGCATTTGCATAAATGGGTGGATGTGACAGATGGATGAGTAGGTGTTTTCACACAAATGCATCAAAATCGTGTGTGTTTGCAAGCTTGAATGTGTAATAACCGAGTGTGAGATAGGGAATGGTAAGATGAAGGCAGGCTTGTTCTCCCTGTACATCCCCCCCCCCCCCCAAAAAAAAAACAAACAACAAAAAAAACCTTCACTCAGCACCATATACAGCGCTGTCTCCATCGGATGAGACTATAGACCATGGTCCCGTGTGCAAACGACACAGCACATCTTGTAAACATGTTAAAACCTGTTCCGCTTTTTGGAAGTGTAGGACCTATGTCGGTGGGAACAGATGACAAAATTTACAAAACGGGACTGGATGTTAAAAAAAAAATAAATAAAAAAAAAAAGGCACACGAGTGCTAATTTCATGATACTCGAAATAAAAACAAAAATTTTAAAGTTTTAAAGTACTCTCTCTCTCTCTCTCTCTCTCTCTCTCTCTCTCTCTCTCTCTCTCTCTCTCTCTCTCTCTCTCTCTGTGCCTTCCTCCCCGCAGAAGAAGGGCACAAAAAAAACCCAAAACAACAAAAACAAAAACAACAAATAAAGAGAATAACACAGTTACACTACTCTGAAGAAGTAATCATGACACACTAACGGTGTGCAGGCAATCGGTCAATCCTGACGCTTACAGCCCAGAAGCCGACCACGGAGGCCTAAACGCCATGCAGCAGGCTGACAACACGCACTGCACAATGACGTCTTGCGCTGCCCATCCTAGTGTTTACAATGAGACTACCTAATCGCCAGAATAAAACAGCACTGATACTACGTCATAGACTGCTTGGAAGAGGGTGGAAAAAGCAGCCAGGAAAATGTGGAGACATGCTCCGGGGAGGGAAAAAAAAAAGGAAAAGGGGCATGACTAGGAAGACAGCAAATAAGTAAGAAAGAAAGAGATCAGTAATAGAAACACTAAAGAGAAAAGAATAAAAACAAAGTCAGGTGTGTCTGTGTGTCTGTGTGTGTCTGTGTGTGACTGTGTGTGCGAGTGTGTGTGTATGTGTGTATGCACGCGCGCGCGCGCGTGCGTGCGTGCGTACATGCGTGCGTGAGAGAGAGAGAGAGAGAGAGAGAGAGAGAGAGAGAGAGGTTTTGTGTGTGTGTGTGTGTGTGTGTGTGTGTGTGTGTGTGTGTGTGTGTGTGTGTGTGTGTGTGTGTGTGTGTGTGTGTGTGTGTTGTCCGAAACAGCATGATGGAAAAGAGGCCACTTCTAGCACAGAAAATTTACAAAAAGTATTGTGTATGTAATATATACATATAATATATATATATAATCATAGATAATGAGAGAGAGAGAGAGAGAGAGAGAGAGAGAGAGAGAGAGGAGAGAGAGAGAGAGAGAGAGAGAGAGAGAGAGAAGAGAGAGAGAGAGAGATCACCTATATATGATATACTTTTCTTCTTCTCGACATTACCATTATCACCATGGTCATCATCATTAATATTATTATCGTTGATATTTATACCTTTATCATCATCATGAATCCCATTTTCATAATTGTGACTGATTCTGAGCTGTTTAGACTGATGATTTATTCGATAATAAATAACAATTCATACGAAGCCCTAGTAACCTTTCTGAATTCCAACGTTCTCCGGCTCTGTTGATTTCTGATCCCGAGGATGCTAGGTGACAAGTCTAGAAATGGCTAGGGCAGTGGGATGGGAATGAGCAGCATGCAACTGCAGGATAGGAGCATCCCATAAAATCAGGCCACAAATACACCCAAATTATCCATCTACTTTAAACACAATGTGCATTGTTAGATCAGATTACAAACCACTTCTTTTTATATCTACATGAAAATGACGGAGCAATCATCCACATTTCATGCATTCTACAAATTGGTTTGGGAGGGGGGAAACCTAATATCGAAAAAATGAAGAAACGAGTAACTTGTAGTGGGAGTTAATGTATCTTACAATACGGATTAAAAAGTATTCATCTCTTTATTTTCTGTGGGATGAATTGGAAAACCTGCACAACTTCTACTAGTTAATGTATTAGAAGTGGCAAGTTTTCCGTATCTAGAATAATGTAAAAATATCAAATACATACTACATATACATTATAAATAGAAAAGATTCTCCGTTCACAAACTGGCAAGTATTGAACCGTGGGGATGATAATCATAAGGGTGTGACCAGTTCCATTTATATAAGATGTACAGCAAACCGACCAGAGAAGCCATTATTATCAGAGCTGGAGGGTGTGGCCAAAAACGAAGCAGATCTGAGGCTAGCGGCATAAACCAATAATCAGTCCACTTCACAGGAGGGAAAACCCACGCAAATGTGGGACATGATGATGAGAAAATGCACTACACTTTTCCACCCTGCTGAAATTCCCTGAATATGATTGAGACAATAACAATGACAATAATGATATCAGTGATGATGATGATGATGATGATGATGATGATGATGATGATGATGATGATGATGATGATGATGAAGAAAAAACAGTTGAGTATAACATACAAAATTTTACAATAGCAAGCCTGTATAAAGTCAGAGAGGAGGGGGAGGGAGGAGAGAGACGAGAGAGGTGAGAAGCCCTGAGGAGAGGGGCAGACAGAGACAGAGACACAGAGAGAGAGGGAAAGAGAGAGAGGGGGGGGGAGAGGAGAGGGGAGAGGGGGGGGGAGAGGAGAGAGAGAGGGGGGGAGGAGGGAGAGAGAGTAAGTGTGTGTGTGTGTGTGTGTGTGTGTGTGTGTGTGTGTGTGTGTGTGTGTGTGTGTGTGTGTGTGTGTGTGTGTGTGTGTGTGTGTGTGTGATGAAAGAGGGCAGGAGAGATGCTGCTTCAGAATGTTACATTGCAATGACTAGTTCAGTTTTCTTGCATCACACTTTATTAGCTGAAAAAATGGCTTCTTTAAAATATAGATAGATAGGTTAGATAATAGATAGATAGATAGATAGATAGATAGATAGATAGATAGATAGACAGACAGACACAGACAGACAGACAGACAGACAGACAGACAGATAGACAGATAGATAGATAGATAGATAGATAGATAGATAGATAGATAGATATAGATAGATATGATAGATAGATAGAAGATAGATAGATAGATAGATAATCTCACACTAAACACAACTGCGTTTGAAAATTTACAGCACTTGATCACTGAGGAACATTCCAAATGCAGAGAAAAGACACATGTTTACATTCAAAGACATCCTATAGATGACATATAGTTGTTTCTTTTTGGAAAAAATATAAAACTAAAATAATAAAAACTGAAAAAGTTCAATTTGTCCACGACCTTCACATTCCAGAATACCATAAAGATGCAGGCAGAATCCTCATCTGCAAAGTTACATTAGCATCACGAATGTACCTTGTGTCTGCACGTGGGCAGACCATCCTGGCATCCAAAACTCTTCATTCACACTGACTTAGCTGATTCAGCATGATTTATGTTGACCATTGCATACCAATACCATCCCCTACACTCAGACAGACCAACAGCTCTAGATACACTCAGACCTGTTCCAGTCTTTCTCTCCACAATGCAGTTTTCATTGGACCAAGTCTTACAACTCATAGAACAGTGCATCTTCCAAACTACCTTCATCCACTTCATCATTCTTTAAATCTTTGCAAAAATCAGGAGGCTTAATAAATCAATACAGGTTCAGCTTCTCACAATATTGCTGGACCTGGCAAAATTTGATACAAGGTTTTTTTTTAACAAAACATGATTTTTTTTAAAAAGTTAAAAGAAAGGGGGGGAGGGGGGGAATATATCCAATAAAATTAGCTAATACTCACAAATATATATATATAATAAACTGGCCAGGCACTACTAGTACTGTACTTAAGATCTGTATTTTTATTGTTAGTAGCAAAATGTGTCTAATATGTATGTATGTATGCATGTATACATGCATGGTGTGTGTGTGTTGTGTGTGTGTGTGTTGTGTGTGTGTGTGTGTGTGTGTGTGTGTGTGTCTGTCTGTCTGTCAGGTCTGTCAGTTGTGTGTGTGTCTGTCAGTCTGTGTTTGTCTGGTCTGTGGTGTGTCGCTGTGTTTCGTCTGTGTCTGGTCTGTGTTGTGTGGGTCTCTGTGGTGTCTGTGTCTGTGTGTGTGTCTGTGTGTCTGTGTCTGTGTGTGCTAGAAACTCCCCCTCAGTTTCTGTTTTGTTCCTTTTCTTCCTGTCACCACCTCCTTGTCTGTTTTCTGCCTTCTTGCTCCATTCTCTTGCCTTTTTTACAGAAAGACATAAAAGATAATTATCTACCAAAAGGAAGTTGGATGTGCTGGGCCTGACTTAAGGTGCTTTATGGCACTGCAACACATTTTCACTTTTATGACAGGCAATAATAGCTGCTGTCTGAGCGTTTGACAAAGAAGGAAAAGACACCAGCTGCAAAGTCTGAATGCGGCTGGATACGTGGATGGTGGGTAAAAACGGTCCCATATGCAAAATCTCACCATTGGTGAACCCGAGAACTCTAGCAAAGAAAAAAAAAAAAAGACTTATGGTTTTTCATTGGGATGTTGGAAAAACAGAACAAAAAGCAGTGAAAATAACTCATACTGATTCCCACATTTCAAACAAACTTGTTTGCATTATGATGGATAGAAACAGCAATGGTATTACATCTATTTATTCTTAACCTGAAAAGTTGAAAAGTTTAGCTTCCACATTTAAAATAAGCTTTTTTATTTCCAAGCTTGCAAACAACAAAGTGTTCATGAATATTTCAAAAGGATTCTGAGCAAACTTTCTAGGTGTGGTATTTGGCGTGCTGCCCCTTTTCCGCCACACACACAGTCAACCTTAACATTTATTTATTAATTTCGCTGACGTATTGCTGAATCAAACAGCATCTTCGGAAATGATAAACTTGTAGGACGGTACTCCAGATGCACACAGCGCTGTCTGAAGAGCATCTTTAAAAGCAAGAGCTGCTGGAGTAGAATATGGATGAACATAGCTATGTCTGTTATTGACGAGTCAAAAATAGATTTAACCTTACAATGCATAGCGTCTCTGAGAACAGATCAATGATAAAGAAGTTTTTGCATGTTTCCCATTCCCGACTGTCCCCGTTTTCAGTCCAACATTGACAGATATGCTGGTTGGGCGCATTTTCACCAAATGCCTTATTCATCACCTGAATTTTCTTTGAAAAAATATTGTTCCTAGTTACAAGTATGATCTATAAACTGAGCTCTCCCATACTCAATAGAAAGCACACAACAGTACTTGAGCCAAACTTCAGCAAAACAGCATTTTGTGACACTCCACATTTATTAGTGGCAGGATAACCCAGTGAAAATCAAAAAGAGCTCCCAAAAGTGAACAAGAACTGTCACAGTCACTCAAGTTAAAGCTTTTTATGTCAAACACTATGCATAGCTATCACTTAACTTCTGTTAAGAACTATAGTATACATGTCTTCGACCACCATTAGCTATGAACATAAGAGACAAACAGTATTTTGCAACAAAAAAAAAAAAAAGCATGTTGCCATTCCATATGATTTAAATAATGCCATATGCATGATGAATCTATCAAGGCAAATCACCACATAATAACAAAATTATTCCCATTTTTGCAAGCATGAGGGGACACATTTTTGAGACAGTAAGAATGACAAAAGTCTAGTTTATTTTTTGACTTGCAAAACAAAAGTGCTTCACAATCCAATAAACTGCCTGTGCACTTTTTTGGAACATATGTATTTGTCAAATTTCATTTAGATCTGTGCATTGAAATTAGGAATATACTCTTGATCTTCCAATGATACATTTAAATCTGATTAGATGATCAAGGATAATACAGTTTCACTGCCCTATTTTTACATATGACCAGATTTCTATAGCAATGTCTCTACACAATCATTCTGAAGTGGGTATTAAAGGACCCCATAATTCTAGTATTTACTTGAAAAAGTAAAGAAAACACCAAGGAATGTAGACAGATGGGCTTATCATTCACACAGTGACTTGCACATGTATCCCTGTAAATTTGTATCATCAGGCTGGGGTACACAACTTATCAGTGTAAAAGGTTCTTTACCTTCTCAAGCCACTTAGTCAAAGCTCACAATGGATCCACGCTGGCCAGGTGTGTGTTGATGCAGTTTTCAGCTTGATGTACTGTCAGTAACACAGAGAACTGAAGTTACTCGTTTGTAGTCTACCTCATTTGATAGGCTCCATTTAATCACTATATCAGTGAGGTGACATACTTTTCCACTGCTTTTCAGCAATAACTTACTCTCTTTGCATTCTGTGGAACTCCCGACACAAGTACATCCCTTTCAATTATACTATAATTTAGGAACATTATGAGTGCTTTAAAGCCCCACGTCCATTCTAAATTCATGTTTAGCTAATCATTTCCTATTGTGATGCTTATCTCACACAAAGCAGAACCCAAAATCCTATTTCCAGCCTTTTAATGTATGAGCAATATGGTCACGTGTGTCCTTTATTTCAGAATTACAAAGGCCAATGACAAGCTGTATAATATATGTTCTCAAGGAACTAGGCCGAATTGTTTACACTCAGTGGCATTTCTCCAGGTCACAATTTCTTGCATCCTTCCTTGACGATGTCACACTGACCCTGTTCCTGCTTTTCTTTCTTTTTTCGGTTCCACAGCTAGAGCTCTGAGGTTCACCAATGGTGAGATTTGGGATATGTGACCAATTTTACCAACCATTAAGACAGCCACATTCCAACGTTGGGGATGCCGTTTCTGCTTTTAATCTGCTTATTAGTGTTGTTGTTTTTTTACACTTTAGCTTGCTCTGTAAAAATGTCCTTTCAGTTTTTGTCAAGATTTGCATCAGAGCACGACCAACTCGGCGTTTTTTCCGTCATTCTTTGTTTTAATTCCTTTGCTTGCGAGAGCATACAATACATACACAAACGCGAATTTCCCAAATACTTATACTAGGTTTAATAGGGATCATTTTCCTCTCTGGCTATGATGCAATACCGATAGAGCTGTCTCAGAGATGCCCACCCTAAGAAAGAGAAGAGGTCTTGTAAGTTAATCAAACAAAATGTCACTGGAGACTTCACTAGCTGGAGCCCTTTATTCCATTTCATTTTTCCTTCTCCCTACAGCCTCCACCTTTTTTTAACTCTCTCCTCTTCCAGTGGCTCGTCACCAGTTTGGGATACCTGCAGAATTCGAAGCAAGCTGCGTGACGTCAGCAGCAACAGCAGCCAATTACAGCCTGAAAATCAATGAGCCAAAAATACCCGCAAACTCCCTCTACATCACAAATGCCTGACATTCAGCTCCAAGTCACACTTAACCTTTTATGTCTTTCTTGTCTTCCCAGTGCGCCAACCAAGCACAGTCAGCATCAAGCTGGATTTTGTGACTGTAGTGTACTGTGGTGTCTTCACTTTTGTTTACTTGCTTAATTTCTGCTGTTCAACTTATGTCCAGCACCTCTTCTCTCTTGACCTTCTAACATAACATTTGGACATACCTCTTTTCTAGGGGAAATCAGATATACAAACACACAACACACACACACACACACACACACACACACACACACACACACACACACACACACACACACACATTTCACTAATTTATATTCGCATACAGTGCAATGAAAATACATTACCAGTGGAATTATGACTGGAACATGAATGAATGCACCTCATGTTTGAACAGGACTTTTTTCAAATCATCAGCAGATTGAAAGGAATTGTCAAATAAAGAACTTTGCAAGAATAAGCATGTGCTCCCGTTCAACATGCAAAGTTCTATATTTTACAGATTCATTACCAAATCACACATGCAGGTATGTATAACATTTCACAAACTTAATACTGGGGTATTGCTGTTGGTGGGGGAGGGGGGATAATGCTTGTTTTGTTGGGGCTTTTGGTTGAGTGTTTTTTTGGGGGGTTGTTGGGGTTTTTTTGGGGGGAGTTGTTGTTTTTTTAATTTTTGTTCCTCAGCTACAGCGCCTGATGTTCATCACTGGTAGTGGTACCACCATAGAACTTAATTAAGTAGCTGAATTCCAACTTTTGGAATGATGTAGTATCTAAACACGACACCAGTGAGCATGCATTTTGTTTATTTTCAATTTTATTTTGTCATCCGTTCTTACTGGCACACAATGAATTACTCCTCTAAAAAATGGAACAGCTTTTTAATGTGCACACAAGATGATCTTCATGCTTTCGCACACAGGGCCTTCTCCATTTATAAATAGTCTCATTCGAAGGACTTTCAGGGACTGGAGTCAGTCCTGATGTTCAACTCCAGGGGAAAAAAATCCCCTTCAACAAAAGGTGCCTTGGTGGTGGCTTGAACCCATGCCATCAGACCATGAGTTTAAGACTCTAACCACTAACTGACTAAGCTATATCCCATTCCCACCCCCCATCCCCCAATACAGTGGTATAAATCTATGTCAATCATGCATACATGCTTAAATGTGTATACCATACAGTGCTCCAATATATTCATGAATAAATTGATGTCATTGCACTGGAAGAAGACAGAGACCATGCAAAGTAGAAAATATTTGGTTGAGCACTTGCATGGGAAGAAAAAGAACAAATCAAAGTCAGAAAGAGAATTATTATTACACTTACATATTGTTTCCTAAACATAATTGAGTTAAATACTACTGTCAACAAAACAAAATCTGCATCAACACTCCAATAACATATGTAATAACTTTAACACTATCATGAACACACATAATATATACATGTATATATACAAGGATTTTTTGGTGTGAGTTATTCTTCTTTGTTTAATGTTCAGACAACAATTATTGCTGTCTGTAACAATAACTCATATGAGCGAATATGTATTGCGCTGCTATTTAGTGCCTGACAGCTCAGGCTCGGCACTGTGACTGCTATTTAGTGCCTGACAGCTCAGGCTCGGCACTGTGACTTCGGCGTGGGAGAGAATTATCTTTCTAGTCTTTCTGGAAAAAGGGCATGAGAATGGACCAAGAAAACAAAGAGGGAGATGGAAAAGAGGGAATTCCTGGCACAGAATTTCATGACGGTGGGGATATTCCTAGGCTTTGTCCACCCCCAGATTTTTTTTTTTAACAACATAAGAGAAACAGTTAAAAGCAGTTTTAACAGGACATGTAGGGTGATGGTGTTGCAGAATGGACATCCTGTACCCCTCCTGGTGTTTGCTACCTCACAACTGCTTGCCACAGCAAAACAGTATAGGTGATGCTCCACAGATCACAAAAATTCTCAGGCTTACTTAAAAAAAAAAAAATTTTTAAGTGGGTAAAATTTGTCCAGCTTGCTTACAAAAAAAAGTGGAGTGAGATGGCAGAAAATGAGCAGAATATAAATAAGAGAAAAGGACCAAAAAAAAACCACACAATTATAATGATTTACACTATTATGATACAAAAGAAAATGTTTCTACCAAATAGCCTAGCTGCTAGCTAGGTAGTGAAAGTACCACTGACTATACTCCATCTCCCTCCCTCCCTCTCTCCATCTCTTTCAAGCCCCCAAGCACACATACACCCGCCCCTGCACAAAACACATATAAGCAAGCGCATGGTCCGTCCACATCAAAGCTGTCTAGGCAAAATGAAGAGTGTGCAGTTTTCATAACCCCAATGTCCTTAAATTGTTTGGTTTTGGGGTGGGGTTTTTTTTATATAATCTGAACTGAACAGTGGGAAGTGACGCCTTCTGTCATCCCGGTTACTCAGCCGAGAAACTCGTGCCATCACATCCATTCAGCCTGGCCCCGGTGACAAGGAAAGAAGGCAGGCAGGCAGGCAGGCAGGCAGGCTGGCAAGCAGGCAGGCAAACAGCCTACAAAAGCGCTGCAGAGATAAGGCATCGACACGATCGATACCAAGGAAAGGGGGGAGGGAAAAGAGAGAGAGAAGGGGGGGGGGGGGAGGGGGGGGAGGGAAAGAGAGAGAAAGGGGGTAGAAAAAAAACGTACTGGAATCACCAGTCACCTCTCCATGGAAACGCACCACAGAAGTCGACGAGCTAAGGTGGGAGGAAGGCCAAGGGGAAGAGATGAGATCATAGCGGCGGTGGGTGGTAGGTCGGTGGGTGGTAGGTGGGTGGTGGAGTGAGAGCCAGTGGGAGGGAAGACTGAGACTGTGAGAACGAGGTGAGGAAGCATTGCGAGTAATTGGGGTTTTGCTCACTGAACGTTACCCTGATATATATATAATTATATATATATATATATATATATATATATATATATATATATATATATATATATATATATATATAATTATATATATATGGGTTTCTAACTTTATTATCATATTGCCCCCTCCTCCCCGCCCCCCTTCCGATTGTTTTTCATTTGAAGACAATGAACTCGAAACAAAGAAAATGCTGACATGCAATGAACTCGAAACAAAGATATATAAGAACTGCATCCATCTCTCTCTCTCTCTCTCTCTCTCTCTCTCTCTCTCTCTCTCTCTCTCTCTCTCTCTCTCTCTCTCCCTCCCTCCCTCCCTCCCTCTCTCAACGGCTACACACTCCCTCCTTTTGTTTTAGACGATTGTATCTGTACAATTCATATCATCATTATGAGGATGCCTGAATTTGCTTAGCATTTTTTTCGTTCCTCGGCTGAGCTCCGAGGTTCTCCAAAGGTGCGATTTTGCTTATGCGACCACCTTTACCCACAATTGAATTAAGGTAGCCGCATTCCAACCTCGTGGAATCTTTACTCTAAAAAATAATGTTCAAGTTGCACATAGGCTTGTTGTAGACTACTTGACTGTTTCAGAGTCTATGATTACTTTTAGTTTTCGTTTGTTATCATGACATATTAGCCCACATTTATCAAACCACATTAATAAGGCGCGTGCGCACGCGCGCGCGCGCGCACACACACACACAACAAATACATACATACATACATACATACATACATACATACATACATACATACATACATACATACATACATACATACAGAGAGAGAGAGAGAGAGAGAGAGAGAGAGAGAGAGAGAGAGAGAGAGAGAGAGAGAGAGAGAGAGAGAGAGAGAGAGAGAGAGAGAGAGAGAGAGAGAGAGAATGATGATGCGGTTGTTTTGGCCAGTAAAGTGCCCCAATGACTGCTTGATTTGATGTGGTTATATTAAGAGTTCCCACGGAACTATCCAAGTTTGGACTGTACCACCAACAAACCACCACCACACACCACCCATTGTAAGTGCAATGACTGTGAGAATAGGCATGTTGCTTTTTCTTTTCAACTTCGCAACTGAGACGGACCGATCAAACATGTTTGTTCCAACCTGTCGGGCGTGGTAAGGACGAACGTCTATACTGAATATCTAAAAGGTGTACAAAGCAAAAAGGTCGCCGAGTGGACTGAGGCGTCAATCCTTCTCACAAGGCACACACTTGCACACACACACACACGTGTAAACTGAGCGCTGTTTGTGTGAATTGAACTTTTTCTTTTTATCTCGAACAGTGGGGTTGAACATGACCCAACGCCACTGGAGGTCGGACGGTTTAGGTTAGAGCGTCGCAATCGCGATCAGACACCCCAGGTCTGAGCCACCACCAAGATACCCGTTCATGGGTATATAAATTACTACTAATAAAAAAAAATAATAAACTTTTTCAAGCATATGAGAGCTTACTCCATGATCCTCAAAATGTTAACCAAACAAACAAAAAACAAAAACACTAACAGCAGCTTGAGACGCAAGTTTACAGTGACAGCCGATCGGTCTGGGATCTGTTTCAACTCTTATAATTCAGGAGACTTGTCTGTCGCCTGCTTCATAGCACCCATGCAGTCTGCAGACGGGCAAGCACCTTTCTGTGGAGGGATATTTACCATCTCCATCTCCTCTTAGCTTTCCTTTTTTCTTTCTTCTTTTTTTTTTTTCGTTTCTCGGCCAGAGCTCCAAGGTTCACCAATGGCGAGATTTGCGTTTGCGACCATTTTTGCCCAATATGAAGGTAGCCACATTTCGACTTCGGGGATGTATGCTGGGTATGTAAGTAATAGTATGTTCGTGTTTCAATAACCAACCGAACGTTGAACTGGATTTCAGGATCTTCATTGTATACAAGTGATCGTCTGCATGTGCATATACATGGAGGGAATGAAGACACTGGCAGACCTGAACTTGAAGTTGACCTAGGAGATCGTAAAAATCCCCACCCTTAATTCACCAGACGCCACCGAAATTCGAACCCACGACTTTGTGGACCCATGGAGTTTAAGTCGAACGGCCCTAAACACTCGGCTATGGAGTCCATCGCCATCTCCGTTCTCGATAAAGTATTTTATTTATTTATTTATTTATTTATTCTTTTATATCGAGGATAACAGAATAAGCAATCATGTGCTTTTTTTCATTCGGTCCCCGTGTGTATGCAGTTTTGTAAATATTGTCATCTGTTCCCATACGTATGGGTCCTGTAGGACGTAACGATTATTCTTTTTTCTGTTTCATGTGCATACGACAAAAATCTGCTGACAAGAGTAAATCAGCCTGTGTTTAAAGGATACTAAGATTTCATTACAATACTATTCATGGTTTTTTTTTGGAAAGAAATGATACTTTTCTTGTGCCTCTGGGTACTACGATACACAGGAAATCCAGCGGAGGTTCAGGTTATCACTAATAGTGAGAAGAAAGTGGGGGGGCTTAAATAGAAGATGAAATCAATAAATGTCAGTGGCAGTTTTCTTCAAAAGTTTAGTATGAACAAAGATGTAGTGGTTCCCATCTGAAGGATGCATGAGTTGATCTGACATCCTAGATCTCTCCTGGGCCGCCAAGTGGACGACTGGAGGAATGCCAGGGACAAGCAATGTCACCAAACCAGAGGCATTGCAAGAGTGGACCTCACTGAAGGCAACTAAACATAACCATTACCAGAGATTCCTGAATTGAGGACAAAGTTATCAATTCAATTCACTTCAGTCCATGTTATTTATACTATTCGTCGATGTTGAAAATAATGCATTGGCTGACACCATACCAGAAAGCAGTAACGGTCAGTCATACCTTTCCTTCCAGGAATCGACAAAAACTGTTCGCACCTTTCTTTCATACACGGCTAGAAGACACGAACTACATAGGAACCACGCAAACTGAAAGCCCTAACAACCAGCCACGTACAGCAACTCAGAATTATCGATTGATCAATCTAACCCTCTCTCTCTCTCTCTCTCTCTCTCTCTCTCTCTCTCTCTCTCTCTCTCTCTCTTCTCTCTCTCTCTCTCACCACCATCGCCGCCCTGAACTTCACCATTTCGTGTCGTGTCCCATCCTTGTGGCCTACTGTGCTCTGATGGGACCTGTCTCCTCTCGCTTGCCTCCATGCACAAGATATCAGAACAGTCAACAGCCGCATGGAGAAAAGACAGTGACATGAATGGGTGTACCACAAAGAAACACAGGTCATTAATGCAGGATGTGCATCTCTAGGGAGACGGGGAAGGGGGGGGGGGGGGGGGGCCGGTTTCCAGAATAAAACAGCGAATAGAAGGCGCCAGCAAACTGGTGAAAGGGGAAACAAACGGGAAAGGGGTAGAGGTTGAGGTTGAAGAATTTTGACGTCATGGAGGTATGCCCTGCAGCCCTCTGCACTCCCTGCCTGTCTGTTTCCAATTGACCACCCATCCTGACTCCAGCCTCATGCTGTGTGACGCCCCATCCCCCTACCCCCACCCAAACACCTCTTTCATCTCTTTGGAATAAATAATAATTTTCTCTCCATCCATTCCTCTGGATATCTTCAAGTCAGATTTATATACTAAACACCACCACTCCTGAATACCCTGATGATTTACTAAAACTCGATAAATGAATGAAGAAAAAAATAGATACAACTAAACTGTCAGTTCATATTGCTTACAGTCCTTCCGATACCCCCCCCCCACCCCTCTCTCTCTCTCTCCTCTCTCTCTCTCTCTCTCTCTCTCTCTCTCTCTCTCTCTCTCTCAATGGAAATGGGACAAGACACAAGTTTGAAATGCAGTCATGGACTTGTCCTTCAAACTGTTCAATAGCACACCCCATGTAATCAACACAAGCTAACCTTACTTTATCTGTCCACCCAAGCTGGAATGCAGAAGGGGTCTGAAATACAGCTCGGTTTCCAGGGTAAGATAGTAAACGGCCTCAGAAAATCCCCCATTTTACATTAGTATGTGACAAATCATTTTCAGCAGGTTGAAACTGTTTTTATAAGTTGTATTTAGCTAGTATTTATTTCAAACAAGCAGTACTCGGTAAAGACATGACATTGTGATACCACATGGGGGAGAGGTATATCAAAGCTTCCAACAGCAGCTAATTCTCTTGCATATTTTAATTCCAACATCACAGCTTGTACAAGTTTAAATTGCACTGATTAATAGAATAGAGAACACCGTGTTTAAACACTTTACAAATGCAAACAAACAAAAGTGTGAATATCCCCCTACAACGGGTAGCAGAGTGGCTGTTATAAACAGTTATGATTGTAGGTAAACGTATGGCCCCATAGGTAGCAGACTGACTCAATTACTGTAGCCTATAAATTTACACTGGTTGCAAATGAGATAGGAGTGAGCTAACCTCAGCATGCTATCCAAACAATAATACCATTATTAGTGTCACTATCACCCCTTCCCATGGCAAACTAGCATCCATCCACCCCCTACCAACTTCCTCACCCATTGTCCCCTTGACCATTACCAGCCTCGTCGGTATCAAAGTAAAGTAGCCAAAACTCGAGAAATGTTGTGTCCACACAAACAACTGTCACTTGACGGGAACTAAGGCAGTATCATCACTTCTAGAAACTTCTGATGCTGTTTAAAGTTAAACCAAACTATCTTTTACAAGTGCTTCTCCTTTTAACTCTGACCCCGTCAGGATTTAGAATACTTGTAGTGCAACAACTGTGCTTCAGTAGCTTTCCCCCATAGACGCGTTTAAAACATGTGGGGTATAATTATTAACATGTGCAAAAGGTAAAGCGTTTGTCTGATGATACCTACCTACACATACCTCACATGTTTCATATGCCAAAGCTTGTAAAACATTGGGAGCATGAATTGATGGGTATGTTGTTGTTTCAGCAATCCATAAAATACCAACATCGCTAACGGAAAACAGGAAAACTTTTTAAGTTCTGCATGCGTGTGTACACGAATGGAGGTAAGACAGTGGTAGAGGCTCCACACATTACAACACTTGACAGCATGAGAGAGAGAGAGAGAGAGAGAGAGAGAGAGAAGGGGAGGAGAGAGAGAGAGAGAGGAGAGAGAGAGAGAGAGAGAGAGAAGACAGACAGACAGACAGACAGACAGACAGACAGACAGACAGACAGACAGGACGAAGACAAAATACTCATCCCTAATCCACCAGGCGCCACTGAGGCTCTACCACCGCACAATAAATTATCAGAACATGAAACATAATTGCTTTAAAGCCAAGTCATCTCATCCATTCAGAAGTGGGCAGTAAGCTCCTTGACTTAACGACTAAATGAGCTTCAGCAGACATTGAGTAAATGTAGATAACCATGTTCATCTTAAGCCTAAATTAAAGGGAAAAGTTTCATGGATGATACTGCACTCCAGTCGATACATCAGTTGCGATCTGCTTGCGGAAAATCTCTCTCTCTCTCTCTCTCTCTCTCTCTCTCTCTCTCTCTCTCTCTCTCTCTCTCTCTCTTTCGTAGTGGTAGTAGTAGTAGTGATAATAATGATAATGAAACACATACAGTGACTACGATGTACCAATAGTCACAATAGCATATGATTTTAAATTTCTTTTGGGGGGGGGGGGGTCTTCGGCTAAATCTCCGAGATTTACCAAAGGTAAGATGCTTGCTATGCCACCATTTTCACCACCATTAAGGTGGCCATATTCCGACTTCGGGGAAATGTTCGTTATGAAACTGAATCAATCATCAATGTATCATTAAGAATACTATTTCCACTCTAGTAGTGAAATACAAACCAGCTACACAAAAACCAGTTCCACAACAAACACTCTCTCTCTCTCTCTCTCTCTCTCTCTCTCTCTCTCTCTCTCTCTCCACCTTGCGTCATCTTCCGCGTTTAGCTTCGGGGGAAACTTTCCTGGTCTTGGGATCTAGGCCTACCTGGTGCCGTTGGCAGGACAGCCTCCCCCCCCCCCCCCCTTCATCTCCCACCCCGCAGACCCCCCCTCCCCCCCCCCCCCCCCCCCCCCCTCCAAGGGTTCTGTCGAGATCGCGCTCTTCTGCTGTGCGGTCTTGCTCTGGCATCAAGCAAGCAAGCGATGCATGACCAGCCTCGCTATCCCCTCCAAACAGAGGCTGCTGACGTCAATGTTTTGTTGTCACCCTTGTAACAAACTGTGTCCACCAACCCCACTCCACGCTGTCATTCTCCGGGGTTATTTTAGTCGTGCAATTACGTCATAGCAGTAAAATAACAACGGCCAAGTTTGATCTTAAGTGCAGGCGGGCTGGAGAACAAGGTGGTGAAGAGGGGGAAGTGGATGGGAGAAAGGGGGAGTGGGGGAGGGGGAGCGAGAGATTGATCTCGGGGTGTGTGTGTGTGTGTGTGTGTGTGTGTGTGTGTGTGTTGTGTGTGTGTGTGTGGGTGTGTGTGAGTGAGGAGAGAGAGAGAAAGGGGGGGGGGGGGGGGGGTATGCTTGGACGATTTTTATCGCGCGTGTGTGTCTGTGCGTGAACAATGTTAATGTTGAATAAACAGCGAAGTGATATGGGAACCAAGCACCACGTTACTTTCATCTCTTCCAGCTATCTGCTCTCCCCCCCCCCCCCCCCCCCCCCCCCCCCCCCCCTTCACAATCCAACTTCTTATTTTACTACTTCGTAGCCACGACAAATAATATGCATAATTAACTGAATCAGATCCTTTTTTATCAACAACTCTGCTACTGTCCCGATTCATACCAACCCCTTGTCTGATCCACTACCCAAAGCCAAAGGTGGGGGTGGGGGGTTTCTCTTGGGGGGGTAGGGGGGGGGGGCTAAGTAGGTCTGAGGTTAATGCGGCAAAACTTATGTTAACATTACAATTATCTGGAAGAAGGTTTAGCCTGAAATGAAAAAATTTTTCTTCCCGCTTTTTGAGGATATAGAATCTATACATATCTATAGAGAAGGATTCTATCATTCCTAGCTTGGATACGGGACAGCGATCCCTTCTTCTTCGCCGTAAGGTAAGTAAAGTAACACACACACACCGGCACGCGCGCGCGCGCGTACAGCAGTACCTGGCACCATACACTGCACTGTCTGGTACAGTGAAGCTAAGCTAAGTTTGTTATCTTTGCCCAGTTCTCTTGGTAATTGTACTCGAGACATTGCAACACACAGACACACACACTCTTACAGTCGATCCAAGTGAAGTATTACTATCAGAAGGGATGACTGGTCATGGTGTGTGGAAGCAAGTTGTTCCTTCTTGCAAGGGGTGATAATGGTAGTCGTAACGCAGCAGCAGTAGTAGAAGTAGTGGTGGTGGTGGTGGTGGTGGAAGTAGTAATGACTAGTACATCAGCAGCAGCAGCAGCAGCAGCAGCAGCAGCAGTAGTAGTAGTAGTAGTAGAGCAGCAGCAGCAGCAGCAGCAGCAGCAGCAGCAGCAGCAGCAGCGCAGCAGCAGCAGCAGTAGTAGTAGTAGTAGTAGCACTAGTAGTAGCACTAGTAGTAGCACTAGTAGTAGTAATAGTAGTACCAGTGATAAAAATTAAGGTGTGGTAGTAACAGACTAGTTAGTACAGCAGCAGCAACAGTAGTAGCGGCAGCAGCAACAAAATGAAAGCTGACACGCACACTAGCACACACACACAAACACACCTGTAGTGCCAACTCCGCTTCCCCGAAAGTCCTTCGGATGAGACTAATTAAACCACAGTCCCGTGTGCAAACATACCCTGAACATCTTGCTCACGTGTTAAAACCTGTTCCGTATATCAGGAAGAGTAGGCCACTGTATGCCATTGAGAATGGATGACAAAATTTACAAAACAGCATACACACGGGGACTGGATGTTTAAAAAATGAAAAAAGCACACGAGTGTTTGTTCATTATCCTCAAAATAAATTATTTCAAAAAAAAAAATAAAAGTGTTTACGGTATAAATTTTGAGTCTCTAAGCCACGTGAAGATGAAGTAAAAGCAAGAAATGAACATCTAACAGCAACCCCCATGCTGACCTTGCTGAATATGAGTATTCTGTAATGAAGACGACATACTCGATTTATGGAAGATCATAAACTGACAACTGCATTACCAGAGACGTGTGGGTGGGGAGAGAGAGAGAGAGAGAGAGAGAGAGAGAGAGAGAGAGAGAGAGAGAGAGAGGAGAGAGAGAGAGAGAGAGAGAGGACACACACACACAACACACACACACACACACACACACACACACACACACACACACACAACACACACACACACAGAGAGAGACAGACAGAGAGAGGGGGGTGAGGGGGGAGAAAGATGGAGAGGGGGGAGGGAAGGAGGGAGAGAGAGGGAGGAGAGAGAGAGAGAGGAGGAGAGAGAGAGAGAGAGAGAGAGAGAGAGAGAGAGAGAGAGAGAGAGAGAGAGAGAGAGAGAGAGGGGGGGGGGGGGGGGCAGGCAAATCCCAGATGATGCTACATCACATGCCAGGAGAAAATCCCCACTGGCACTATAAATACCTCCTTGCGTCACCATCGTCTTTGGAATTCCCTTGCCTTGGCTACTCTATCAACCAACCATCATCCTGAAACGGTCTGCGAAGGGAGATAGATGTGCCGACATACTATATTATGCGATCTGCCTGTGGAACTGTACACATGAACTATCACCGAATCGAAAGAAAAAACAGCTGACATCAATGCTTCGGTACAGTTATTACAAACGGTGCGTCTCATCGTTTGACTTCAAGCTACTGTTATTCTTTTGTTGTGCGCGCGCAGTGTGTGTGTGTGGTGTGTGTGTGTGTGTGTGTGTGTGTGTGTGTGTGTGTGTGTGTGTGTGTGTGTGGGAGAGAGAGAGAGAGAGTGAGTGTGAGTGTGTGTGTGTGTGTGTGTGTGTGTGTGTGTGTGTGTGTGTGTGTGTGTGTGTGTGTGTGTGTGTGGCGCTATTATTGTTGTCACCCACTAGTCATAACATTAAGTCAAGTCCAGTCCAAGACAGGGGAGATCTATTGATCTGGTGAAGACCGTATTTGTATTTAAGGTATTATGTGGGTGGGATGTACAAGCCTTGCTCAGTTTTCATACAGCAGGAATGAACAAGCACACAGAATCCCCATGATAGTAAAGCCCACATTCCACAAGATTTCAAAAAACAAAACAAAAAAGCAGATACATGTGCGCTCTCTCTCTCTCTCTCTCTCTCTCTCTCTCTCTCTCTCTCTCTCTCTCTCTCTCTCTCTCTCTCTCTCTCTCTCTCTCTCTTCTTCTATCTATCTATCTATCTATCTTAAATAATCAGCAATGTATCCAGTTGGTGATTATCAATTATGTGTTTGTTGAATGTTTACCTATCTCCTTTTTTTTATCATAAATATTGGTGGTGGTGATGGTGGTTTGTGGGGTAGGGGGTGCTATTTTCTTTTTTTTTTCATCTATGTTCCCGAATCTGGGCAAGGGCGGGATGAAAAAAAACAAACTCTGTAACCCTTGAAAAATAAAGATTATTCATTTATTCATTCATCCCCCCCACCCTCTCTCTCTCTCTCTCTCTCTCTCTCTCTCTCTCTCTCTCTCTCTCTCTCTCTCTCTCTCTCTCTCTCTCTCACACACACCACACACACACACACACACACACACACACACCAGAATTTTTTAGGAAAGAAGCTCACAGCAAGCTTTATTTAGCCTAGAGCAAGTCCGGGATGAATTAAATCATGTAAATAAATACTACTCCTTATTACTTTCCAACTGCTTAGTAGGTAGTACAACAAGGAAAGCATGCTCAGTAAAAACTCTACAAAGTGAAACGATACCTATTTTGTGACGCAATCAAGTGTTCAGCGACCCAGTATCGATCTACACTTTGTGAGCTGGCACAAGATGACACAATAGATTGTAAGCTTGTTGTACCAGCATTCTGTTCAGCCATTTTACTCGCTCATAAATCTCCACCGAGATATTTTTTCCCATCCCCTCCCTCAACCGCGAGTAATATTACAGTTTATTTTGGGTACCTGTATATTATGCAGGAAAACTCTTCATCGATCTGTTTTGCTTCAATCAGAAACGACGCCAGCGTCTGGATAGTCTGAACAGAAGAGAAAGCAAACAGACATGACACGACGGCGCGGGATCTAAGAACGGTGAGAAGAGGACGAATAGAAGGGATTGGGGGAGGGGGGCTGGAGGCGAGGACTGCAGGAAGAAAGGAGGTGAAAGAAGTGACACAGGAGAGGGTTAGAGGAGGATTGGGGGGGATGGGGGGGGGAATCAGCGGCGGTGCTCGATCCACTCAGTCATCAATACCAACAAGGGAAGGAGGCTTTTCCAGCCGGTAGCCAATGCACAAGTGCTATCCTACACAGGACAGGCTGCCTCGTTGACTGTGGGACACGGCAGCTTGCTGCTTGTGGAGAGGAGAATAATGGGCACTGGTGAGGGAATAAAAAACGGGCCGGACGCATGCCTGCAGAATCGGGCGTCAGGACACTACAATAGCCTGAAGCACCCGTTCAACCAGTTCCCAGCCCTGCCTTCAAGTTCCGATCCCACCAACGGCATTGCACAAGTCGTTTCTGGAGGACGGGTGTAGTAATGACGTGTGTTGCAAGAAGAAAAACAAAAACATTCGGGCTTCGATGAAGAGCACCAAAATTGCATGAACATAATTTTAACACTGAATAGGTCTGCAAAATATTTGATGATCACAAATGCCCTTCCGTGGAAAGCATGAAGACTTGCTAGCTTAGGAAAGTTGATTAAAAAATAATTTAAAAAATTTAAGTCTCCTCACAAAATGTTACAACTAGTCATTTTTCTTTGAAGAAAAGAATCCTCTCTAACACTTAACTGTTGCTTAATGTTGTCCTTGCACAAGCTGACCAAACAAAAATTTCATTTTAGGTAGCTTACAAAGTGCAAATTGTGGCAACTCAAAACTCAGTGTGATGAAAAGCAAACAGAGCTACTGTCTCTTTCAATTTTAACGTTTTGAACACTATGAAAACTGTTCAACTAATATTCTAATGTTAGGACTTCATGCAATGCCTGCCTGACTGACTGACAGTGACAGTGGGACTGCATCTGATGTCACATGGGGATTGGACAGGATAATGGACAGCTGCCATCGAGCAATATTTGTTTTTTTAGAAAGAAACATTGAACAACCTACCAGTACCATCCTTGTCTCAACTATATATCCTTAAGCCCAAGTTAAGGCTTAAGCGAATGATTTATTGCCTAGTGACAATTTAATAATATTTATGCAGCCTAAAGCCAAGGAGGGAAGGGGTGAAGAGTACAGCAAGTTAATTAGGTATGGCCACTTTCAGATAAGGAACCAGGAAGGTGGTGGCTGAAAATAGAGCTGACAACCTGATAGCCGCCCTAGCCTGTGATTTGACCTTTTCTCTGATAGAAAATATAGTTCAGAGCTAGTAAAAAACCAGGTGATGTAGCAGAGAGTAAGGATTACAGATTTTGCTTCACAAAATTTAAAAGTAAAGCAAAAGACGTGCAGGCAAACAAAAGAGCTCTGAAACCATTCTTGCATGAAAAAACAGAGAAGCTACTATTCTCAATTATGTATTCATGATATGATATTGATGTATACATGTTCTGATCATATTCAAAGCCTCTGACAAACCTATAAAAAAAAAAAAATTAAGCCAACAGCAAAACCCAATACTCCCAGTCATCCTTGGTTATGTTATGGGTCCCAAGCAAAGGGAAAGTAACTTCATACTCGACTAACTTTAGACAAATTGTTCACTTTACCCAGCACTTGTAGGCATGCATACATTGTGAAGTGCTAAGCAGTCTCAGTCTCAGTCTGCTTCAGAGCTTGATTCAGCAGTATCCAGTGCTGCACTATGGTACCACCATAATTATCATAACTGTCTGATCTTGCAACGTTTCCTCATGAGGCTTGATAAGGCTGGTTTCCTTGAGTCTTGACACCTGAGGACACAATTCTCCATCATGCATCACTACTCACAGACAGGGCCTACTCAGATTAGCTCACAGAATGGCCAGATCACTGACATGATAATTTTATGCTGTCTGTCATCATTAGATACACTTCAAAGGTGGGAAGAATGATACCATGTAATCACAGTCTTTTTAGCTATGCAAGGGTCCCACCAGATCCAAATTTTTAAAGCAAAAAACTTAAATGGCCAAAACTTGGCATATAAATTATAATCATGAATGTAGTACAGGTCTAATTGAGCCAAAACGAGTAAATATAATTTTCAACTTTTAAAACATTCCTGAAGAGCGATGCAACAATGAAATTTCCATAGCTTGGTTGATTGGTGATTCTCTACAATTACTGCTAAAACAAAATTGAATGCTACAAATCTGGCCAAGAAGAGAAATGGTTCATAGAACTACCATATTGGGATGGGGTGGAGGTGTTCTTGTGTGGAATTTTTGTTGTTGTTCCTCAGCTAGAGCTCTGAGGTTCATGAGAGGTGAGATTTTACTTCATCAAGAGATTTTTACCCATCATTTAGGTAGGCATATTACGACTTTGAGAATAGTGTCTCAAGACAACACATATGTGTGTGCATGCATTTTTTTTTTTTTAATTGTCATTTAATCCTACCAGCACGAAATGGCCTACGCTTCCAAAGGCACTTCTACATGGTTTTGAACATGTGTACAAGATGTTCTGCAAGCCCGAATTTCACGCAGAGAAATCTGCATGACATAAAGTGGTACAAAATACAAAAAAATACATTCACCCATGGAGCCTCAGTTTATAGTCTCATCCAAAGGACTTTTGGGAGAGTGGAGTCTGTACTAAAATGGGTGCCTCTATGGTGGCTTGATTCCCAGGCATTAGATCATGGGTGCAATGCAGCATGCTCTGATCACTCCCGGAATTAACTTCAACTTCAGCTGAATGGTGACTGAAAAGATAGAATGCCAGGTGAAGAAATTCTGCCTAAAGTGGAAGGGTTAGCAGTCAAATTACTCTTTGCTTTAATCAATCATCACTTTGACAAGTGCTATCAATGTCAGTCTATGAGTATGACAGTAAAGAGCACTTGACTTCACACAGCTGACACATTAATTAGATTTTTAATAATCATATGGAAACTGCGCTAAATAAGGCATCAATTACTGCAGCTTACATCTCTGACTCTAAAACCTGTTAAGATTTTATGCTAATGTCCTGGCTAGGGAGATCACTGGACATGTATTACTATTATAAAAATATTGACATCAATAACTGAAATTCATAAAATCTACATTTTTTTAATACATGTACGTAAATTCAATAATAAAACCATTTGAATGAGTTCAATCAATACTGAATAATGATGGCCCAACTTTAGTCAGCAGTACTATGTCTACCTGCACAGATCTAAGGTACCACTAGTAAAATTGGAGTCTCCTTTAATAATAATTATTAATATTATAAGCTACAGATGAAACAACCCAATCTGTAGCTCCCAATATGACAATCACTACTGATATTTCTGCAAACATCAGACAAGATCAACAACATTCTTAAAAGGTCATCCCTGACATGGCTTGGAAATGTCCCGGACATTATTGACCATGCTGCAAACCAAAGCTGATAATAAAAAAAGCTGTGCTTTTGATCAGTCTGTATGGGTATACCATGACTGCAATGCCATGACCACATACAAGAAGTCATTAATTATTTTTTGAGAGTGTTTCATCATAAAGATGAGAATCACCAGGGAGACCGAAAAGGAATAACTTTACACACTATCCTACCCAAAAAAAATCATATTATATCAATCATGAATTAAATTATTTTCAGGTTTGGTGGTGATTGGGGTGTGTGTGTGTGTGTGTGTGTGTGTGTGTGTGTGTGTGTGTGTGTGTGTTTGTGTGTGTGTGTGTGTGTGTGTGTGTGTGTGTGTGTGTGTGTGTGTGGTGTGTGAGAGAGAGCAGGACACAGAGAGAGAGAGAGAGAGAGGAGAGAGAGAGAGAGAGAGAGAGAGTGTGTGTGTGTGTGTGTGTGTGTGTGTGTGTGTGTGTGTGTGTGTGTGTGTGTGTGTGTGTGTGTGTGTGTGTGTTGTGTGTGTGTGATGTGAGTGAGTGTGAGTGTGAATGTGAGTGTCTGTGTTTGTGTGTCTGTGTGTGTCTGTGTCTGTGTCTGTGTGTACACACTAGTACTACAAATTTTTGTTGACATTTTGCAAAATAAAATGTAATAAACAAGTCAGATTCATCCTTTTTTTAGGCCCTGTGTGCAAATGCATGCAAAAAATCTTGTATACATGTATACACACATAACCTGTTCTGCCTTTCGGAAGAGTAGGCCATTTCATGCTGGAAGGAACTTTTTTTTTTAATACAGGTATCTTGTTTAGAAACCATCCTTAAAGTTGGAATGTGCATGCAGCTACCTTAATGGTGGGGAAAACTGTCACATACTGAGGAATGGGGGAAAAGGGAAGATAAGTCAACTCAACTTCAACTCTTCCAATGGGCACACAAGGACACATTCTATAAATTATATCTCTTCCCAGTATTAATTTTTTCAGTGCGGGAAAATTTTTAAGCATAAAGGTAAGGATTCAAAAGCGCTTGCCTTTAACAGTTTGCCCAGTGTTTTTCAGCTCTCAACTAATCTCTCTTGGTCTACAACACACTTTTTGTAAACAATATTATCCTGTGTTGAAGAGCATTTATTCAAAGATGAGGGTGACAATCGACAATTTGAATGCTTCTGCCCTCTGTCAAAAACGAAGACACAAACATTGGTTTCAGCATAGCATTCAGCATGCCTTCTACAGTTCTAGTTCTAGCCCTAATATTGAGTAATAATGATGGCAGCCCTTCAATGAACATATTATATTGACTGAAAAATGTTGACAAGATTGCAAAATTTGTAAGAGAATTTGTAAGAGCTTAGCAGTGACACATTCTACTGACTACCAGGCAAGGGAAGATCACATTAAAAGAGCAAGAAAGAGAGAAAGAGAGAGAGAGAGAGAGAGAGAGAGAGAGAGAGAGAGAGAGAGAGAGAGAGAGAGAGAGAGGAGAGAGAGAGAGAGAGAGAGAGACAGACAGACAGACAGACAGACAGACAGACAGACAGATAGACAGACAGACAGACTCAGAAAGACTGAGACAGAAGGAAAACATGAGAGGGAAGAGAGGGAGGGGGTACAGAGTGAGAGACAAAGGGAGAGACTAGAGAGATTTATTGATTTATTTATTTATTCTTTTATATCAAGGATAACAGAATAAGAGCCGCCGCTGTGGCCTAGTGGTTAGGGTGTTGTACTCGTAATCTAAAGGTTGCGGTTCGATCCCAGCTATTCCGCTATGGCGTTGTGCCCTTGGAAAAGGCACTTTACGGCTATTTTCTCACCCCACCCAGGTGTAAAAGGGGTACCAACCTTGTGTTGGGGGTTAATCCTGCGATAGACTGGCGTCCTATCCAGGGGGGAGTCTATGACTCTCAGTCGCTTAACGCCACAGAAACCGGGATAAGCACCGGCCTGATGAGCCTTATGGCTCGGGACAGACTTTAACTTTAACTAACTAACAGAATAAGCAATCATGTGCTTTTTTTCATCCGGTCCCCGTGTGTATGCAGTTTTGTAAATATTGTCATCTGTTCCCACCGGCACACGATGGCCTACTCTTACGAAAAGCGGAACAGGATTTAACGTGTGCGCAAGATGTTCTGTGTGCGTTCGCACACGGGGCCTCGGTTTAAAGTCTCATCAGAGAGAGAGAGAGAGAGAGAGAGAGAGAGAGAGAGACAGACAGACAGACAGACAGACAGACAGACAGACAGAGACAGACAGACAGACAGAGACAGACAGAGAAACAGACAGACGGACAGACACACAGACATGTTTTCGCTCTTCAATGAAATTAGTGTATTATAACCATGTGTGTGTGTGTGTGTGTGTGTGTGTGTGTGTGTGTGTGTGTGTGTGTGTGTGTGTGTGTGTGTGTGTGTGTGTGTGAGAGAGAGAGAGAGAGTGAGAAAGAGCTAGAGAGAGAGAGAGTGTGTGTGTGTGTGTGTGTGTGTGTGTGTGTGTGTGTGTGTGTGTGTGTGTGTGTGTGTGTGTACATGTATACATTGTGTGGATGGGTCCACAAATGTGTGCAATTGTCTTGTATGATTACATTATAAAAATAGTATACTACACATTTTTTCCTCAGCTAGAGTTCCCAGACTCAACAATGGTGAGAATTGGATATGAGACCATTCACCCACCATTAACTGATAGTGATTAAGACAGCTGTATTCCAACTTTGGGGATGTCTAACATGACACCAGTGTGTATATGTGGGGAGATTTCTCTTTTATTCTTTTTTTACATCTTTTCCTACCGAAGTACCAGCACAAAATGATCTACACCTCTGAAAATGAAATAGGTTCTGGTTGTAATGTGCACACAAGATGTGTGCATCTGTACTCTGAACCTCAGTTTACATATATCTCAGGCTAAGGACTTCCAAGGGAGTGGAGCCAGTACTTGTGTTAACACCAGGGGAAAAATCCCCTTGAACAGGAGTCTTGGTGGTGGCTTGTACAAGTTTGTAGAACCCACGTCATCAGATCTTGACTGACTTCTGACACCACATTCTTTTTGGAGCACATGAGACATGAAGGATGCACTTAAAGACCACCAGGGCTCAGCCAATTCTGGAGAGGCCATCAAAACCTTTGATTTGCAGAGGACATTGATGGTCTCAGAAAAGTAGCCACCTTGGAGAAATACCTTAGAAATAAAACATCAAATTTTGGCATAAAGATAAAAAATGCAAAGAAAAAGAAGAAAAAGTTGATGACCAACAATGAAACTCCAACACCAATCAAGATCATAGTGGACAAGAACTTCAGACAGTGAGCAATTTCAAATACCTATACTCCATAATCTATACCGTTCAAACGTCCACTCGACTTCTCTACGGTGCAGAAACGTGGAGAGTGAATAAGTTGGAGAGCAGATTGAGAGGCTTTGAGGGGAGGTGCCTGAGGAGGATTCTTAAGATTAGGTGGGAGCAGAGAGCAACGAATGAGGAAATCTGGAGGAGGACAGGCTTCAACAACATTGTGCTGCAGGTGAAGCAACAGCGCTGGACCTGGCTTGGCCATGTCTTACGCATGAAGAAAGGCAGACACCCTCTTGAGGCCTTGTCCTGGGCACCTCCTGGGAAGCGGAACAGAGGCCAACCCCTTGGGACCTGGAGAAGGACTGTGGAGGAGGAAATGAAGATAATGGGAAAGACCTGGAATGAGTTGCGGTGGCTCGCCCAAGATAGGACTGCCTGGAGGTCCCTTGTCTGTGCCTTATGCCCCCCTCGGTGAGGTCATGAGGATTGAGTGAGTGAGTGAGATACTCCATAATCTGACAGAAGGAAGCAAAAACAGGCTGCACAGACATCCTGATCCTCAGCCATGGCAAAGGTCTGATCAGTCTGGAATTAGTGGAAAGACAGAAGCATCAACCTAAATTATACAAAACTGGAACTACTGTGTACTTTGTTCTTTCAATAGACCTGTATGCATGTGAGTTCTGGCCTTTAATAGCAGACTGCAGAAAAAATTTCAAGGAGTGTAAATGCAAAGCCAGTCTAGAATAGAAGAATCATTCACCTTCCTGTACCATGTCCACAAATGACAAAGTGTGCAAAGTTATAGAATAAGCCAAGGCCACAATAGAGGCATTAACAGAGTTGGGGGGGGGGGGGGGGGGTACCACAAAACTGAAAAGTACAATCATTTCTCAAGATTCCTCAGCCCTTCTCTGGCTTCAGACAAACTTGCTGGGCAGTCCAAGGTGGAAAAAAAGTAGGCAGTGAAAGAAATTGGTGGGCAACATAACATTGCTAAATCAGTAAATGGACCCCAAAATGTTTTGCTGCAAATGAAATCCAGCTGCTCTACTGACATGCAATCACAGAGAGCTGGTGTTTTGTCTTTTTATCAGTGCACCGCCCCATCACCATGTCTCAATTAACCAGTTCACTGTTTCAATACCTATTAAACTTAAAATAAAAAAAGTATACCAGTGCTACAAATTACATCCTACTTACAGTTCAGTTACAGTGCTTTCCCAGGCCATTGGGCCATCCAGGTCCAATTGGAGTTTATTCCCTCAAAGAGTCAAACAGATAGTGTATACATGTATAACATGTACACATCTTTGCAATCATGATTACTGAATAATAAGCCCTGGTTCAGAATCCTCCTGCTTCTTCCTTCAAAAAGCTGATTCTTTTGCTTTGTGTTTTACAGCTTTTCCAGTAGACTTTTTAATGTAGTGTAGTGTAGTGTAGTGTAGTGTAGTGTAGTGCAGTGTAGTGCAGTGCAGTGCAGTGCAGTGCAGTGCAGTGCAGTGCAGTGAAGTGCAGTGCAGTGTAGTGCAGTGCAGTGCAGTGCAGTGCAGAGTAGTTTAGTGTAGTGTAAATTAGTGTTGTATACTATGTATAATTGAAAGGGTGCAGGCCAGGGAGAACAGACCCAACCCACCTCTTGCTACCAACACTCCTTCCTGGTCTTTACAGCCAAAATCCTTTCAGGTGAGAACAGGTTTATTAACTTTCTTTTCACAGTCTACAACATCCAAAAAGCCCATACCCTGAGTGACTAGTTGGTATGTATTGATTCAACAAACAACAATGTAGTGAAGTGTAATAGAGAGCTGTGTAGTGCAATGTACTGAAATGCAGTACTGTAGTGTTATAATTATATTTAATTTAATGTACTAATGACTCATAGTAATGTAGGCCATGACATAATTTGCAAATTTTTATACATATGCAGCCAATATGACTCATCCCACCAGCAAATCACTGAGAGACCATAATGTGTAATATTATATTTAATGTGTAAGCTAAGACACAGTGCCAAGCCCAAGTCCAACATTAAAATGTTAAAATTATCATTATGAGCACTTTACCAGCCGCCATGGCGCAGTGGTTAGCGCCGTGGATTCCGGACTGGAAGGTCGCGGGTTCGAATCCCATTAGTCATAGGGATTTTTTCGGGCTCCGGCCGGCTCCTACCCAGAGTGAGTGTGCTGTGGGCTCAGTGGGGAGACTGGGACCACACAGTCGAGCTTCATCCACTTTACGGATGCGAATTTGAGAGTGTTGCTCAAATTACCTGACCAACACTGCAGGTGTCTGTATCTCTCGGGCCTGGTTGACGCCGGGATATATTATGACAGTAAGCGTAGAGAACAACCCTGTCAAGTAGTCTCAAAGCGGATGCACCTCCACAGCAGCATCATTACATCATCCTCATCATCATTGATCATCATGCAATAATAAAAATTGCCTCTGATTCGGTGGCCTCCGTTGCTCTGGTCTCATGGTGACCTCAGATTTGGTTTCCCCATACGCTTCTGTGCCTGTGGTGAATTTGTGTCAAAGCCTTTGGGGTTGGGGGTTCGTGGGGAGGCGGTCGTTGGAGGGACGTTGTGGTGGTCGCCACCTTGGGTGGGTGACTCACTCAGTCTGGCTCCGCGACTGAGCTAATACTGTCGTTAGTAGGGGGCTTAGTAGGTGGTGTCCTGCGTATGTTAGCTCAGAACAGGCACCACTGAACACCACCAAAGTGACCCAGCAGAAGTGCAGGGCCCCTCTGGCTGGTGGCCCTCGGCGGCCTAATATTGATGAGCTCTCTGTGGACTCCCGACCCCGGGGATGAGACACAACGAATCTGGGTATGGCTGTGGCGGGGAGATTGAAATGAGCAGCGTGGGAGCAGCAGTACGGGAACGTCAGAAGACGAGGCAGCAAAAACAAAACAAAAACAAAAAAAATCATTATGAGCACTTTAAGATAAGATATATATGCCTACCAACCTGTACTCTCTGTAGTGTAAAGAGAGGATCAGAAGCTTGCACACATAACACTGACAGTTTTCAAGTATGTCACCTTACTCTTTATACGCTGATACACTGATACAGGCAGCCATACTCCAACTTCAAAGATTTTTTACAGAGCTTTTGATTACACTATAGCCTACAGGAGAGTGCAGGTTGTTAGACCTATTTCATCTATTATATATCTTAAAGCCTTTATTAGCTTATAATGTTGAGACTAAAATGTAGGACTTGGCACTGTGTACATTGATGAATAAATCATTAACTGTTGTCAAAGCTTTTGGCATGGACCAAACCCATTTTGACTTTTGTTCTGGACAGATCTATAGATCTATGTATACATGTAGTTAGAACTATCCAATGCAATCATTTATTTACACCGAGTGATAGTAGAAAACTTGAAATGTCTGATTTAATGAATTCATTCATTCCACCCAACATTGAAATTACAGATTGACGATTGGTAATCATAAATTTTCTGATTCTATTTCAAGAATGCTGACACTTTCTTGACTGGTTATAGCACAATTCTGTCATAGTACTAAGTATTTCAACTGAGTTGCCAAACTTAAGTTAAAATACGCCCAGCTACTACTAGTACTAGCCAGTCAAGGTACCAAAAGCAACTGAATTCAGAAAGCACTAAAAAGCAGCTTTGTGGATTTACTTTTACTCACTCATACTGTCATATCTACCATTGGCCGCCGCTCTTTCTCTATTTCTGGTCCATCGATCTGGAATGACCTCCCTCTCTCCCTTCAGCAAAAGCCTACATTCATATGACACTTTCAAATCCAACTTCAAGACATACTTATTTCAAACCTAAGATTTTTGCCGTCTTTTTCCATCTCCAAGATCTATCCCTGTCTTCAACATCTGAAATCCCCTTTACCCTGCCAAAGTGTATAACCTTTATGAGTGTGTGCATGTGTGTGTGCATGTTTTATTTTATTTATCATTTTATTTATTCTTTTATATCGAGGATAACAGAATAAGCAATCATATGCTTTTTTTCATCCGGTCCCCGTGTGTATGCAGTTTTGTAAATCATGTCATCTGTTCCCACCGGCACACGATGGCCTACTCTTACGAAAAGCGGAACAGGATTTAACGTGTGCGCAAGATGTTCTGCGTGCGTTCGCACACGGGACCTCGGTTTAAAGTCTCATCCGAAGGACTTTTGGGGAGAGTGGAGTCAGCACTGATGTTAACTCCAGGAAGAAAATTTCCTCGACCGGACTCGAACCCGGGTCTTCAAATTGCCAGCGCAATGTTCTGACCACTAGGCTATCCGCCCCCCTGCATGTGTGTGTGTGTGTATGTGTGTGTGTGTGTGTGTGTGTGTGTGTGTGTGTGTGTGTGTGTGTGTGTGTGTGTGTGTGTGTGTGTGCACATTCGAATTTGCTATTTTCTAAAAGTCGTATTTGTTGTTGATTTGATTGTTCAATGTTTGTGTGTTGTATCACTATCAGTCGAATGCAAGTGCTTTGATTTGATTTAGCAAGATATAGCACTATATAAATTCCATGTGTTATTGTTATAATTATAATTATTATTATTATTATTATCGTTATTATTTTAAACAATGTTTCCTTTCTAGAATTACTTTAAAAAATAGTTTACACACTGGTGAAAAATCTGAAAATGAAATTCTTCATCATTCCTAAGGCCACTTCGAAGCTATCACTATTCAATGGTACCTCTGGGCAATGTAAGAAGGACCTAGACCTGTGTGGAAAAAAAATGTAAGATTACTCATCTTTAAGTACTGTCATTCTGAGCATTTAAATTTGACTAGCTAAAGCATAATGAGTAATATTCAGATCTAATTTAACTGACAAGCTATAAAATTTACATTGTATTTTTCGTTTTACCATGTTTTTAAAACATGCTGGTGTTACACTCTAGATTTATAAACCCATCAATCTTAACTGAAGTTATTCCTAGTAAAAAAAAAAATAAATAATAATAATAATACTAATATATTTTTAAAATAGTAGCCTACTGCCTAGTCTCCAAAACCCAGATCTAACTCTTTCAGTCTTTGTCATAAGAAGTTTGCTCTGTGCACATTATATTAATTATATTTAACTCAGTCACTGCATTTCATACAATACAATTAAGTATGTGAATGACAACTTCATCAAGATCGTATCATTTACGGGTTATTCACTTTTTAGTTTACTGTTTTAGTACTGTCCACACTCTTGTATCAACTTGTTCCCCTTCCACCCCCCATCTTCAGCATATTCATTGGAAAATGGAAGAGACAGAAGAATTTATGGAAACCATGACAAGTAAGTTTTCAAACAAATGAAAAATTTGTCCCAAAGCACTCATATTCGTGTCATAAATTCAACTTTAAAAGGCACTGTGTTAGTGTGTATACATGTATACATAGCATTATATTTCAATTAAAATTACCAATTAAGTATTTTTATGATTTTGTTTACATCCTTTGGCTTTGTGTTAGAACTTAGTGGTTGTTAGTTTACACAGAAAAGCAACATTAAGAAAGAGTAACAATGAAAAGAATGTTATATTATTTTAACGTTTTACATTTTACTCATAAGGACAAAAACAAAGATCACTTTGACAACTGCTGAATCAGGTGGAAAAGGACAGCAACAAAAAAGAGGTAAAATAATCAGGTATCTGAGATACTGAGTGACATGATGTTCTGTGTGCTGTGATCAAAAGTTTACTGTATACATAGGCTTGGCCTATCACTCAGTATCAGATCAGTGTCATCTTTTCAACCATTATCCCAAGAAAGTACTTTGCACTTCACTCAATGTAATGTAATATCAATATCAATTTATATTTCCCATTCAAATTCAAAGCATAAACTCATGCACATCTCTTATGCACATGCATTCACATCCATCCTTCTAATAGTAATAATAACAGTATTTAAGACTGAAACAAAACATCTACTCAGAGTGAAAATGAACAACAACAAAATGTTGAGAATGGGACTGACGACTGATTATATTACCTAACAGTAACAATAACAAACGAACAGTGTATATAAAGGAGGCGTGGCTGCAACCCCATCAGACTGCCTTGAACTTACCTTTTTGTATACTGTGTAGTTGGGATTTTCTTCGTGACTGTGTTGCCCATTAGCTGGAAGCGAAGCTGGCAGTGATTCCGATCTCTTGCTGTGACGGTGAGCCATGCTCATCCCCTCTTCTGCAACAGGTCCTTGTACTCACATCAAGACAACAGCACTGCTCCTGCTACCCTGACACTTACAGCACAAGTAGTCCTAGCTTGCAGCAAAACGCACGTTGTTAGATGCCAGCACATGTGCGACGGAAAATTGCTCCTTTCCAATCGATTACCAACTAGCCCCGATGGCCGGCTGGCATGACTGTCCGGTCTGCCGCCAGGAGAGGATTCATTGCCAATCAGCACGCGAATGTCAGATGATGATGCCAGACTCGACACCAATTTTAGTTAAATATTTACCAGCTAACTGCAAAGTAATGCACATAAATCAAGTCCCGAGCACCAGTGTGAACAACTGATGCTGCCTTATTTGTCAGTTTAAACCTCACATTTTTGGTCGCCTCCACGATTACGCTGACGATGTAGATGAAATCTAACAACTGGTTGAAATTCACATTCGGCATCTGTCTCAAACGACAACACTGTGCATAATGTGCACACTCAAAACTTGAACGGTTGGAAAGAATAACAAATGAGGTAAAAATGGACGTAGAACACTCACACACACGTACCACACGTACTGCAGCACCCTCCTTCCAAATGATGCTGTCGAGGAAACGCTTCGGCACTATCTTCCCTACACAGACTGATCAGCGAGGAACCGTCTGCTATTCCCAGGCCTCCAAGGGGCCATTGGCATGAAATCTGGGCCGATCGCCCATCAAGGCGAAACCCAGCCACCAGTGCATCCAATTCACAACCTTCCACAGCATGCAAACAAGGATGCAAACCCCCATTCGAAACAATTAGGCCAATCCATAACATGTGAAAGATGTTTCCGCAGAATTCTCAGCTGTGCAACCGTTTCTCATCTTGGGTGCCTGCAGCAGACCACATGGGGTCAGCAAAGTGAAAGCCAAATTTTTTTTTTCTGGGTGCATATATTTACAGCCTCATTTTCATCTCCTCTCTATTGCGTTCGAGTTGTGTATCGTGCCAACTAATGAATCGAAGAAATAACACGACTGCATTGTTGTGAAGGTCCAAGAAACACTAGCAATGCTAATTTGACATATGACAAATCGTTCGCAGTGACCTCCATGTTGAATACGATTAGCGCCAAATCGATAATACAACAGCTGATTGGTCAATGTTGGAGAAGCGTCATCTGGCTGCAGCAGACAGAACTAAAATGGTAAATAAAAGGGGAAATAATAATTCCTTTTTGTTGTGCAGATATGATATACAGAGTGGTAACCCATTAAGACTCCTATGATGTTGGTACTCGTTTTTCACGGATTTTATTAAAGAAAATTCGTATTCCACGCCTTATGGCTTATAAACTCAGCAGTGTTTTAAAGAGTCATCGTTCTAACTCGTCTGTTTGTGTCACACACACACACACACACACACACACACACACCACACACGTGCGTGCGTGCGTGCGGTTTTTTGTTGTTGTTGGTATTTTGCTGTTTTTATTTTAGTTGGTTTTTTGGTTGGTTGGTTGGATGGTTGTTGTTGTTTTGTGTGTGTGTGTGGGGGGGGTTGTTTTTGCTGTTTGTTTTTTGTTTGTTTGTGTGTGTGTGTTGTTGTTGTTTTTTTTTTTGGGGGGGGGGGTTGCTAGATAGATGGCTTGATGTAAAAAAAAAAAAAAAAAAAAAAAAAATGAAACAAATTTATTGTTTACACAATGTACCATATATCTATCCATTAGTCTGGCGACCGTGGGGGCACCCATGAAGACTTCACAGCCAGTTCCCTCCATTCCTCTCTCGCGGATAGCCTTGTGCTTTTTTACATCCAGTCCCCGTGTGTATGCAGTTTTGTAAATGTCATCTGTTCCCACCGGCACACGAAGGCCTACTCTTACGAAAAGCGGAACAGGATTTAATGTGCGCTCAAGATGTTCTGCGTGCGTTCGCACACGGGGCCTCGGTTTAAAGTCTCATCCGAAAGACTTTTTGGGGAGAGTGGAGTCAGCACTGATGTTAACTCCAGGAGAAAAATCTCCTCTACCGGACTGGAACCCGGGTCGTCAAATTGCCAGCGCAATGTTCTGACCACTGCAGGGAGCAAAGTAGAGTTGGACAGCTCGAACTGGCAGTACACAGCCCATCATGGTGCGTGCATCCCGGAGTCTGTAAGACCCTACCTACACACACCCACACCCCACCGCCATG
>CM060324.1:3762775-3765275 GCA_030674155.1 Stramonita haemastoma
CTCCAGGCAAGGATGGTATATTAAATGAAATGATCAAATCCATCACCCCAGATATACTAGGTATACTGGAGTTACTTTTTAATGTTGTTCTTGATACAGGGTTGTATCCACATGAATGGAAAGTAGGCATCAATATTCCTATTCACAAAGGTGGATGCCCCTAAAGCCTGAAAACTACAGAGGAATCACATTGACAAACACTTTCGTAAATTATTTTGCCAGATACTGAACAATAGAATATGCAACTATCTAGAAGAAAATAACAAACTTGCCAAAGAACAAGCTGGATTTCGAAAGAAATGTAGAACTTCAGACAATATTTTCATTTTAAGTAAACTAGTTGATAACATATGCAAAACAAAAGATAAAAGGTTGTATTCTTGTTTTGTGGATTTTCAGAAGGCTTTCGATAGCATTTGGCATCAAGCTTTAATGGTGAAACTGCATGCAATTGGAATAACTGGTAAATGTCTCAATCTGATTGAAGATATGTATACAGATGCCACAATATATGCAAAAGTAAAAGATACGTTATCTGAAGAAATAGAAGTAAAAGTTGGGGTCCATCAAGGCAACACACTAAGTCCCACACTCTTTAATATCTACATTAATGATATCTTTCAACATATAGGAATGATTGATTCTCCATATATAACGAAAAATGATGTAGTCTCAGGTTTAATGTATGCAGATGATCTTATATTGTTATCAAATACAAAATCAGGTCTCCAATCAAAACTGGATAAATTACATGAGTATTGTCTAAAATGGGGACTCCAAGTAAACAAAGAAAAAACCAAAGTTATAATCTTCACAAAATCTGTACCTAAAATTCCTATTCATTTTAAATGTGGACAAAACCTAATTGAAACTACAGATAGGTATAAATATCTAGGTATAGTTTTTCATCAGTCAGGAAAGTTTGATGTGGCCCAGGAACACTTAGTCAAACAAAGTAACAAAGCTATTTATTCGCTGAAAAGAGCTCTACAAGGAGTGTACTAAAAATAAATATGTGTTATGCAGTTGTTTGATGCCCTAATAATGCCTATTTTAACGTATGGAAGTGAAATATGGTTTCCTTATGGTTGTAATGTAAAAGATAACTTCAAAATAGATGATTTATTAAAATGTGCTTAACCAGTCAGTTTCCTTTTGAAAGCACCCACGCAAAATTTTGCAGACAGATATTAGGAGTTCACAAAAAAACAATGGTCTTGCCAGTTTTCGGAGACTTAGGCAGATACCCATTAACGTTAAAAGTTATTAGTCATTTAATCAATTTTTGGATTCACATAATAGATTCAAAAGAAATAGCTATTTGAAATTGTTATATAATGAAATGCACCAAAACAATGAAAAAGATCACTGGATTTATATAATCAAAACAATAATTCATAAGATTGGATTCAAGCATGTGTGGAATAACCATAGTACATTAAATATGAAAAGATTATGCTATGCTATAAAAACAAAACTGAAGAATTATACAGACTGTTTTGGAATCAACAAAAAAAGTTATTTTCTAAGCTGAAATTTTTACAACTCTGTTTCACATGTTTACAGATTGGAGCCGTATCTTTTGATATGCAGGAATGAAAATTATAGGCGCCTATTCAGCAGATTTCGCACCAGCTCCCATGATTTAATGATAGAACAAGGGAGATATATGAATATACCAAAAGAAGAAAGAAAATGCAAATGGTGTAACAAAATAGAAGACGAGTATCAATTACTGATGTTTGTACATTATATGATGATTTAAGAAAAAATTTTCTATCTAATGTCAATATTAAGGAAATGAATAATATGAATAACTACAAGAATCTGAGTAAGGTTTTCAACAACGAGGACTGTCTGCTAGATATGATTAAATATGTGCATGATTCTTTTTCCAGAAGAGCAAGAACATAGATACATTACATATATAAGAATCTACATCTTCTAAGAATGTTAAATACGTTTACGTTTGGTGTCAAATAAGTCTCGTTCTGACTTAATGGCAATAAAGTTTTCTGATTCTGATTCTGATTCTGATTCGTAATCTTATGACGTAAGGATGTAATGCACGTAAAGGCTGAAGTGACGATCTTATAAATTACGTCATTTTCTCGCCTCTCGCCTTTCTGCTGAAGAAAATAGCTTTGGTATCGGTGTCAGTCCTCTCTGGCTTTGAGCTTGGGGGTTGTAGTTCAAAGGTTATGGTGCATAAAGTGCACACTATAACACACTCCCCAAGCTTTTTAAGTAAATGGGTACCTGCCCTCTTGAGGGTCAGGGAAGGTAAAGCAGCGAGGGAGAGGAAGATGGGCGCCGCCCTCAACATGCTGGCCCCTAGAGAAGCTGAGGTCTCTGACGCCTCGCTCCCCTACGACCACACAGGTTATGGGACACTTTACACATAAGGATTGGCTTCCGGTGTCAAGTAGTATCGTCCATAGAATGCCAGTCAAAAACAGGTTTGTTGGTTTTCACAGATTTTTTTAAAGGTATGGAAAAA
>CM060324.1:3772775-3785275 GCA_030674155.1 Stramonita haemastoma
TAGACAACCAGGTTTCTTTTTTTTATATATTGGAATAACTTTTGTTGTTTCCACGATCTAATAACATTCTTGTAGTGACAAATGAAGTGTCAAATTTTTCACGTCTATCAATTGTTTTGCCCCCTCTTTTGCTGAAAGATCAACTTTATGATATGTGTGTGTGGTGTGTGTGTGTGTGTGTGTGTGTGTGTGTGTGTGTGTGTGTGTGTGTGTGTGTGTGTGTGTGTGTGTGTGTGTGTGTGTGTGTGTGTGTGTAAAGTGTGCGTGTAAAGTGTGTGTGTGTGTGTGAAGTGTGCGTGTGTGTATAAATGTGTGTGTGAATATGTGTGTGCGCGTGCGTGTGTGTATGTGCGTGTGTTTGCGCGTGTGTTTGTGTGTGTGCGTGCATGCATGTGTATGTGTATGTGTGCGTGTATGTTGAGGTGTGACAATCTTTTAAAACATCATGAACAGAGCTTTGACACGAGTGGAAAAAAACAACCACCAGCAGCAGTAGCAGCAAAAAGACCACACCGGTATTCCCGATAAGCTGACTGACACAGTGACAGTGAAGCTGACAGCACTGTTTACAGCCGCAGAGCTGTCACAACGCTGTGGAGGAGGTGACAGGTGTTTGACAGTGCACAGGTCACAGTGGAAACAAGTCATACAGGAGAAAACTTAACTGTATGTGTGGTGGTGGTGGGAGGGGTGGGGGTGGGGGTGGGTGTGGCCTAAAGATTTTTGGCATTTTGACATCTGAAAACTACACCTGAAACCCAGGTTTTGAATTACAATAAAGGTATTTTGTGTGACAATGAATTGCTGAGAATGTCTGAGTTTATTTGCTTTATCGTGTGTGTCCCGTTTCCAGTCCAATCATGTTGTTTATAGCCCCGCCGATTACAGAGGCCATATCAGAACTGGCGTATCGCATTTTTATCTCGTACACATACTTCCATACGTACGTAGATGCATACGTGTATACGTACGAATACATGCATACATACATACATACATACATACATACATACATACATACATACATACATACATACATACATACATACATACATACATACATACATACAGACAGACAGACAGACAGACAGACAGACAGACAGACAGACAGACAGATAGACAGACAGACATGCACACATGCATGCATACATACATACATACATACATACATACATACATACATACATACATACATACATACATACATACATACATACATACATACATACATACATACATACATACATGCATACATACATGCATACATGCATACATGCATACACACACACAAATCTATAATCATGATAATAAAGGATAGTATGTATGTATGACACCTCATAAGTTGTTTGTGTACGTAGTTTTACACTGTAGATATTACTTTTTATTTATTTTTCATCATCATTCTTTTCTTTCAACAATAATGGGAATAAGCACAAAAGTGCTTCTTTTTTTTTTACATCCAGTCCCTGTCTACATGCAGTTTTCTCAACTTTGTCACTCCGTTCCCACAACCACACAAGGCCTACTCTTCCGAAAAGCGGAACAAGTTTTAACACGTGCAAGATGTTCTGCATGCATTCTCACACGGGAACTCGGGTGAAAGTCTCATTCGAAGGACTCTGGGAAGAGTGGAGTCGGCGCTGATGTTAACTCCAGGGGAAAAATCCTCTTGAACTGCTGCAGTCTTGGTGGGGGCTGGAACCCAGGCTGTCAGATCTCAACCTCTAGGCTCTAACCACTCGGCCATCCTGCCCCCTGTTCTGTCTGTGTGTATATTTGCACTGCAGGCATCACTTTCCAGAAGCTGTTTGTCTTGGCTGCCATACAGTTAGTTAGACCTACCTGAAGAGAGCCTGCTTCAAACTACATCTCTGTCTGTCTCTCTGTCGGTCTGTGTCTATTTGTCTGTCTGTCTGTCTGTCTGTCTGTCTGTCTGTCTGTCGGTCTGTCGGTCTGTCGGTCTGTCTGTCGGTCTGTCTGTCGGTCTGTCTGTCTAACTGTCTGTATATCTGTCTGTCTGTCTGTCTGTCTGTGTCTGTCTGTATATCTGTCTGTATATGTCTGTCTGTGTGTCCATCTATCTGATTAAATATCTCTCTGTCTGTATAAGTCTGTCTGTCTGTATATGTCTGTCTGTCTGTGTGTCTGTCTGTTTGTCTGACAGTGTGTGAGGGAGTAAGTGTGAATGAATGGGCGAATGAAAGAGAGAGAGAGAGAGAGAGAGAGAGAGAGAGAGAGAGAGAGAGTGTGTGTTGTGTGTGTGTGTGTGTGTGTGTGTGTGTGTGTGTGTGTGTGTTGTGTGTGTGTGTGAGTGCGTGCGTGCGTGCGTGCGTGCGTTATGTTGGTGTGCTGTGTTTGTGCGTGTGTACATGTGTCTGCATGTACGCACGTACGTACGTACGTACGTACGTACGTACGTACGTACGTACGTACGTACGTACGTACGTACGTACGTACGTATGTTATGTATGTATTGTATGTATGTATGTATGTATGTATGTATGTATGTATGTATGTATGTATGTATGTACACACGTGTATATATGTATCTACGTGAGTGTGGTTACTGGCTCGAATACATGTGTACGTACGCTGACTCAACACAACACGTTCTAATAACTTACAAAACAAACAAAACAAAACAAGAAGCCACCCCCACCCCCCTCCCCATAAAAGCAGCATCCTGATATTACATAAATTGTCTTTTCCCCTATCATCTTACTTTTTTCTTTCTTTTATTATTTTTTTTTATTCCGAGGATAATGGAATAAGCACTCACGTGCTTTTCTTATATCCAGTCCCCGTGTGTATGCAGTTTTGTAAATTCCTGTCATCCGTTCCCACCGGCACATAATGGCCTACTCTTCCGAAAAGCAGAACGGGGTTTAACGTGTGCGCAAGATGTTCTGCGTGCGTTCGCTCTCGGGTCTTATCCAACGCTCCTGCCCCCCCCCCCCCCCTCTACCCCGCCCCCTTGCCCCGTTCCGTTAGTCAAATCTTGGACGTTTTCTCCCAGTGGTGAAGTCAGTTTACAGCCTATTTGGTTCAACGACCTGGTTAATTTTTACTTTGTGTTTGAAAAAAGTACAGTCTCCATCACACAAACTCGCACACATGCAAGCACAGACAGACGTAAGTGTTATATATATATATATATATATATAATTATAGAGAGAGAGAGAGAGAGAGAGAGAGAGAGAGAGAGAGAGAGAGAGAGAGAGAGAGAGAGAGAGAGAGAGAGAGAGAGAGAGATACATAAACATATTTATATATTTTGTACACACGCACCACGCACGCACGCACGAACACACAGTACACACACACTTCACTATACCCCCCCCCCCCCACCACCACCACCACCCCTTACACACAGTACACACACACTACACTACACTACACCTCTGCCCCCCTTCCCCCCCACACTACACTACATGACCCCACCCCCACCACACACACACACACATACACACACTCCCACACCAACACCAACACCATCACCCCTCACACACACACACAACACACACACACACACACACACAACACGCCAGCGCGCGCGTGCGCCTCCCGCTCCCCCCCCCCCCCCCCCCCCCCCACCTCCCACACCAGCCATCCCCCCCCCACCATCACCCCCCATCATCACACACACACACCTCCCCCCATACTAGCCTCCCATCCCCCCCCCCCCCCCCCCCCCCCCCACACACACACACACACATAGAACCTACAAAGGGAAGGTGAAAAGCTGCAATTGGCAGTAGGCAGTGAAGGCAAAATAATCAGCCAGCTTTCAATGGAGTGGCGGCACTGCTGCTTCTGACAGCTAGCTCCGACAGGTCTCTCTCTCCAGGCCAGGGTAGTCAGTCTGTATCTGTAGACCTAGTATAGCTGTATGCAGCCGAACCACGGGAAAAGTCTCCCCACACTCCCTCCATTCACATATCACCCACTGTGCTGTCCGTAACTGGTTTATTGTCCTTAAGGTAAGGTACAGGTGTTCCATAACCTATGTGATCGTAGGGGAGAGAGGCGTCAGAGACCTCAGCTTCTCTAGGGGCCAGATATTGAGGAGGTGCCATCTCCTCTCCCTCGTATTTTCCTTCCCTGACCCTAAAGAGGGCAGGTACCCATTTACAGCTGGGTGAACTGCGGGACTGTACTAAAGCCAAGGCGCACAAACGGTCACCCATCCAGTATGTAACCACGCTGGATGCTGCTAAACTTTGGCTGGTGGAAAGCGAGTGCTCTGACCACTGAGCTATCCCGTCCTCTCTTGTCCTTAACTGGCTAAAACAATCTTGATTGGGGGGGGTGGGGGGGGGGGGAAGCGTGGTGGGGTTCGGTGGTCAAGTGGTAACGCATCTGCCTAGAAAGCGAGTTCAATCCAGGTCCGGATTCGAACCGCTTGCACTCACCGCCCTCCCCTCCCCTCCCCCCTACCCCAACCAATCCACTAGACCATGAGTGGTGGTCTGGGTGCTAGTTTTTTCGGATGAGAAGATAAACCTAGGTCCTGTTTGCAGCACACATTTAGCGCAGCACTTTAAAGAACCCACGGCAACAGGGGAGTGGTCCCTAGTAAAATTCTGTATAAAAAGCAGCTGTGATAGGGAAACAAGTACACATAAAGGTAAAAAGGTAAAGGTGTTCCGTAACTGTGTGGTCGTAGGGGAGCAAGGTGTCAGATACCTCAGATACAAATATACTCAGTCTGTTACACTACTAACTTTGTTCTGGCGTCCTGTCAATTATCCAAGATGGTGCACAGCATTCCATACAATTTTTTTTTCCCAAATCGTATGGCCAGTTCTTATGTTATCAGTCGAACCGGTCCACTTTAGGACTTCAAGTACTTAATGACACCTACAACGACCTACAGCAGAACGAAGCAAACAGCAACAGGCGAGAGGCCACGTGACATCATTTTGGACCAATGCCAATTCAATATCTATTTACTCCGTGCGCGTCTGGCCAAAATGGCGTTTGTGATGCCATAGTGCTTACTAATCCTTCCTCCTCTGGAAATGCCTTGCTACAGATATTTGTGTTTAATCTTTAGGGAAAAAAAAAAAGACAACAAACGTGGAAATAAGCTCAACTGCAGCAGTTAACAGACACCTGTATGAAGAAACACAACATAAATGAAAACGTTTTTCTGCCACCTACCCACCACCTCCCATTCAGATCTTGAGAGTTTTTTTTTTCTCTGTCTCCCTGTATTCTGGTGTCTTTCTCTGTTTTTTCTGTTTGTTTCTCTCTGTCCCTGTGTGTGTGTTTGTTTGTTTGTTTGGTGTGGGGGCGTGTCGCGCTGCGCGCGCGCGCGCGCGCGTGTGTGTTGTGGTGTGTAGTGTGTGTGTGATTTGATTTGATTTATTCTTTTATATCGAGGATAATGGAATCAGCAATCATACTGGTTTTTACATCCAGTCCCAGTGTGTATACAGTTTTGTAAATGTCATCTGTTCCCACCAGCACACGATGGCCTGCTCTTACAAAAAGCGGAACAGGATTTAAGGTATAGGCAAGATGTTCTGCATGCATTGCACATGGGGCCTGGGTTTATAGTCTCATCCAAAAGACTTTTGGGGGGAGTAGATTCAGCACTTGATTTAACTCCAGAGGAAAAATCCTCTCCACGGGAATTGAACTGGGGTCGTCAAAATTGCGAGCATAATGTTCTGACCACTAAGCTATATCCTGTCCATTCTGTGTGTGTGTGTGTGTGTGTGTGTGTGTGTGTGTGTGTGTGTGTGTGTGTGTGTGTGTTGTGTGTGTGCATGCATGCATGAGCTTGTGTGCGTGTTGTGGTGTGTACGTGTATGTGTGTCTGTGTAGGCCAATCTGTCCATTTCTCCAGCTGTTATTGGTTGGTTTGTTTGCTTTTGGTCTGGTTCTGTTTACTTGTACTTGATTGATAGTGAACTGATCACAACCTACCCTCTATTTATTTGTCAAAATCATGTGGACTCAGCATTTTGAGTTAGAACCTAAAGGGGAAAAGATCCACAACTAAACAGTGTGTAACAATTCAGCACTTCTATATATCCTCTCCATGAAATCAGCACATCCTATCTCCTCCCACTAAAACGGCACATTATCTCTCCCACTGAATGGCACATTTACCTCTCCCACTGAAACGGCACATTATACCCTCTCCCACTGAAAACGCACATTTATTCTCCCCCCCCCACTGAAACGGCACATTTATACCCCTCTCCACTGAAACGGCACATTTATACCCTCTCCACTGAAAACGGCACATTTATACCTCTCACTGAAACGGCACATTACACCCTCCCACTAAAAGGCACATTTATACCTCTCCACTGAAACGGCACATTTATTCTCCCCCCACTAAGCATTTATACCCTCTTCCACTGAAAACGGCACATTTATACCCCTCTCCCACCGAAAACGGCACATTTATACTCTCCCACTAAAACGGCACATTTATTCTCCTCTCCTCTGAAAACGGCACATTTATACCCTCTCCCACTAAAAACGGCACATTTATACCCTCTCCCACTGAAAATAGCACATTTATACTCTCCCACTAAAAACGGCACATTTATTCTCTCTCCCTCTGAAAACGGCACATTTATACCCTCTCCCACTAAAAACGGCACATTTATACCTCTCCCACTGAAATAGCACATTTATACTCTCCCACTAAAACCACTTTATTCTCCTCTCCACTAAATGGCACATTTATACCCTCTCCCACTGAAAACGGCACATTTATACTCCTCTCCCACTGAAACCCCCCCCCCCCCCCCCCCCAATATTCGAATATAATTGTCACAGTGAGGATAATTTATACATTAGCTTCTGCAAATGCCTACAAACATGCTTATGCGTCCATGCACACACAGGCGCACACACTGGTACACACTCGCATGCACACACGTGTATGGCGTGTACACACACACACACACACACACACACACACACACACACACACACACACACACACACACACACACACACACACACATACACACACACAGAAGGGGGGGGGGGGGGACTAACAGAAATACAGATGCATACAGAGCCTATGCAAAGAAGGGGAGAGGAATTTGGCAGCCAGCTGGCCTGAAGTAATCAGATGGTTGCAAATAGAACAACTTCCCAATGAACTGACAGGGCTATACCATCACTCAGTGTGGCAATGGGACACACACACACACACACACACACACACACACACACACACACACACACACACACACACACACACACATTCTCGAAAGTCCACAGGGTAGAGTCACAGAACTCTTGAAAGAAAATCTACGAGTCTACAGTTGAAAGGAGCTGACACCAAGAGGCGAAAAGCCACGTGACAGCATTTTGGACCAATGCCAATGCAATGTCTAATTTTGCCCCTGACGCTGGCCAACATAGCAGACGTGATGCCACCATGCCTAGTCTGTCTTTTTCTGATGCCTGCTAACAGGTGCTGGTGAATCATTTTGTAATTTAAAAATTCACCATTTGTTCAAAACATTTTTCTTCTTGCATGAATTAATGGATTAACTGACAGATCCCACGTGGGGATGCCGAGGGCCTGTCAATAGAAACAGCATCTCCACCCTCTGGAAATTTTGTGCTAGGAATTCCCTCTTTTCTATCCCTCTTTGTGTTTCTGTTCTGTCACCCCCTTCTTTGTCTATTTTCTACCGTCTTGGCTCATTCTTCTGCCTTTTTTCCCAGAAAGACTTCAAATGTAACTATGCACCCCCTCACCCAATCTGTGGTCTGGCTGGTCAGCTCAAAACATTTTAGCTCATATGACAGACAATAGTTGCTGTCTGAGCGTTCCACGAGGAAGAAAAAAAAACTGACGAATTAACGGACATGTTTTAATTAACTGAATGAAATATATGGAGTGGAGAATCAATAGAACTGGACAACTTTTTCATTGCTGGGAAGTAAAAAGTGTCTGTAAGGCAGAAGCTTTTCACGTGCATAAGATTCGTTTGAGATATCGAAATACATCATTATCTGTCTGTCTGTCTGTCTGTCTGTCTATCTGTCTGTCTGTCTGTCTGTCTGTCTGTCTGTCTCTCTCTCTCTCTCTCTCTCTCTCTCTCTCACACACACACACACACACCACACACACATACACACACACGCACGCAGCACGCACGCACGCACGACGCACGCACGCACGCACACATCGTCTAAAAAGTGCACAGGGTTTGTGTTTGGCGCACCTGTGTGTGTTGTGGTCCCAGTGAAGCTGTCACTGTTCACCTCACTTGCTGCCTGTCTACTGTCTGCCCGTCTGCCTGTCGTCTGCCTGCCTGTCTGCCTGCCTGCCTGCCTGCCTGCCACCTCTTTCTGCACTTGAGGCCAGTGGTGCTCCTGTAGAAGTGAAATTAAAGGACAGAGAGAGAGAGAGAGAGAGAGAGAGAGAGAGAGAAGAGAGAGAGAGAGAGAGAGAGAGAGAGAGAGAGAGAGAGAGAAGAGAGAGAAGAAAAAAGATGAAGAGAGAAGAAAGAAAGAAAGAAAGAAGGAAGAAAGGAAGGAAGGGAAGGAATGAAGGAAGGAAGGAAGGAGGAAGGAAGGAAGGAAAGAAAGAAGGAAGAAAGAAAGAAAGAAGAAAGAAAGGAAAGAAAGAAAGAAAGAAAGAAAGAAAGAAAAGGAGAAGAAAGAAGGAAAGAAGGAAAGTGAGAGAAAGAAGAAAATAAGAAAAAAGGAAAGAAAGAAAGAAAGGAAGATAAGAAAAAGAAGTAAAAAAAAAAACAAACAAAAACAAACAAACCAAAAAGGAAAAAGTAGAAAAACAAGGAAGAAATAAGAAAAACATTCTTTTCTTTTACTTTCAGGTTAGGAGGAAGTGTACAATACAATTAAGAAATCAGCATCTTTACACATGAAAGACTATTTTGAAGATTTCACCACTTTCATCAGAACTTAATCTGGCATGAATGTTGTTATCATCTACACACACAAAAATGGCAGTTGGCAATTAATTGTAATTGTCATATGAAAATAGAAAACACCGTTCAGGAAACAGAAACGACATTCATAGAATAACAACCAATGTGCGCTTCTTTTTTTTTTTAAAGTCAATTTGAATTTTGTTTGTTTGGTGTTTATTTGTGATCACTTTGTTTTTATTTGACGCCTAAGTTTGGTGGTTTTATTTTTGAGTATGCACTGCAAAAGAAAAACCTAGGGATGATGTTTAAACAAATTGTTTTATAGGTAGATAGAGATTAAATAAGGAATAAATACAGTAAAGGATAAAAGAATCCCTGATAGATCAGGTAGCTAGATAGATGGATGTTTATGGATGGATGCATGGATGCATGGATGATAGATAGATGATAATAATAGGATAGATAGATAGATAGTAATAGGATAGATAGATAGATAGATAGATAGATAGTAGATAGATAGGATGGATGGATGGATGGATTGGATGGATAGATAGATAGATAGATAGATAGATAGATAGATAGATAGATAGATAGATAGATAGATAGATAGATAGATAGATGATGGATGGATGGATGGATGATGTGGGTGGATAGATAGATAGATAGATAGATAGATAGGTGGATGGGTGGATGGATGGATGGATGGATGGATGGATGGATGGATGATGGATGGACAGGTAAGTAGATAGAAAAAATGCTAGCCAGCTAGCAACACACACACACACACACCACACACACACACACACACACACACACACACACCACACAACACACACAACACACACCACACACACACACACACACACACAATTCCCTTTTCAGGTGGGCTAGAGACGCCCCGAGACATGAAGAAGAAGAGGATGGATGTCATCAGGCTGAGCAGACTTGACTGTTTCATTGTGTTCATCTAGTCCATTTCTAGCTACCTTTCCTTACTACTGTTGCTTTTTAACAAGGGTGCTTTTCTTTGTTTTCTTTCGTTGCTTCTCGTTCACTCACTCATTCATTCATTAGAGCGCGTCGCCACAAGAGCTGCGCCACACATTTCTTTTTTCTTTCGTTTTCCTGTCTGCAACTCTATTTGTTTCGCTATCAGAGTGACTTTTTTTCTATAAAATGTTGCCAGGGACAACTCCCTTGTTGCCGTGGGTTCTTTTACGTGTACTTAATAATTATGTGTAACCCTCAGGACCCTCGGTTTATCGTCTCATACGAAGACTAGCACCCAAACCACTACTCAAGGTCTAGCGGATAGAGGGGACAATCTTTGGCCCCAACGGGATTCATCACAACATACTTCGAGCCGGCACTTTTCGCTTTCTAGGCAGGTACATTTGGCAGCGGGATAGTTAAGTGGTCAGGGCTCTCGCTTTCCTCAAGTCAAAGTTAAGCAGCATCGAGCCTGGTTACCACGTGGATGGGTGACTGTTTTCGCACCTTGGCTTCACTACAGTCCCCCAGTCCACCCAGCTGTCAATGGGTACCTGCCCTCTTTAGGGTCAGGGAAGGTAATGCAGCAAGGGAGAGGAGATGGGCACCGCCCTCGATATGCTGGCCCCTATAGAGGCTGAGGTCTCTGACGCCTTGCTCTCCTGCGACCACACAGGTTATGGGACACCTTTACCTTTTTATCTTAGGCAGGTAAATTACCCCCAGACCACTGATCCACGTGTTGTCAGGTGCTGATGTCGTCAGACCAGGATTTTCTTGGTGGTCTCTGCTGCTTGCCTTCCTTGCCCTGTGTGCCCTGCACACTGGTATTGGAGAAGACACGAATCCTTTTCTACCACAGATCTGTGGCGGAGTTCAGAAAGTGTTGGGTTCTGTTGGCAAGGAAAAACCCAGGATGGTTCGGCCTGACACACTCTCGGCTACGTCTTTAATTAAGATTGTGTTGCATAGAGTTGTATTGTGTTGTGTTGTACTGTTTTGTATTTATTGTACTGCATTATATTGCAATGTATTGCATTGTATTGTGTTGTGTTGCATTGAATTGCTTGCACTGTGTCGTATCGTGTCGTATGGTCTTGTTTCTTTTTGTACTTTATTCTATTTTCTATTGCTTTGCACTCTACAGTATTGTATCTTAATAACAAACGATTGTGTGTGTGTGTGTGTGGTGTGCGTGCGTGCGTGCGTGCGTGTGTGTGTGTGTGCGTGCGTGCGTGTGCGTGCATGCGTGTGTGTGCGTGCGTGCGTGCGTGCGTGCATGTGAATTCAAATGACACATACACTCCCCAGAGACACAGTTTTGCTAAAGTACATCGTTACTGTTACCCTCTTTTCGCAACAGTTTGTTTTTCTGACTCCCTCCCTACATCTTGGCTTTGCCTGGATAACTCCAGTTTCTCTTTTCTTCCTCAAGTTTTGCTTGGCACACTTCTCATTTTAGTAGTAGATAAGTCAGTGAGGGTTCTACTCCGCAGCCTCGTAACCTGGCCAGGCTTTGTTTTGGTGTGTTTCTTTGTATCTACCTTGGTATTCAACTTTCGGAGACGGGATAGTTCTGTGGTCGGATTTAATTGATAATGGGCACCACAAGCAGGTTGGGTTTTTGCCTCAAAAAGCACCCCACCCCCCACCCAAACAAAACAAACAGAAAACAAAATCTCGGCATGACAACAAAAAGCAAACAAAAGCTTCAAATTCTTCAATTCATTCTTCAAATCTTCTGCTTCTTCTCCCCCTCCCTCCCCTCTCTCTCTCTTCTCTCTCTCTCTTTCACACACACACACACACACACACACACACACACACACACACACACACACACACACACACACACACACACACACACACGCTGATAAGAATTGACATGAATGGGCCGGATACTTACACATAGCAGTACTGAAATACACATACTACACTAGGCTTACATACAGCAGTCAACAGAGGTACATACAACACTACACCACACTATCTACCCAACACACAAAACACCACTCCTTCTGACCACACTGATTGACAATCCTGCCATTATCCTGATTACCGAAGTCTGAAGACACTGGTACCTGTCTGTCTTGGGACCTGTGACCACACTCTACACCTGTCTTTACACGCTAAGGTCAGGGTTTCCTGTTCCATAGATCATCCACTCTAAGTGGCTGTGTAACATGAAGAGATATTGATCTAACCTGGGAATATATATGTACTTCTGTACAAGAAATAGGAGAGAGGGGAGACGACAGACAGACAGACAGAGATTGATCTATTCTTTTATATCGAGGATAATGAGAGAGAGAGAGACAGAGACGGAGACAGACAGACAGAGGGGGCAGACAGACAGACAGGCAGACAGACAGACACAGAGACAGAGACAGAAATGCAAAGAGAGAGACAGAGTGAAACGACGTTAGAGGAATTGGAACAGGCAGACAGACAAAGAGACAGACAGGCAGAGAGAGAGAGAGAGAGAGAGACGAGAGAGAGAGACAGAGAGACAGAAAATCGCAGACAGACAGACAGACAGATAAGCAAAGTCAGAGAAGAGAGAGATACAAAGAGAGGTGGAACAGACAGACAGACAGACAGACAGACAGCAACAGACAGACAGACAGA
>CM060324.1:3792775-3830275 GCA_030674155.1 Stramonita haemastoma
ATAGTGCTCAGTTTAAAAAATATACAACAAAAAACAACTAGCCAAACAAGCAAACGAAAAACAAAAGCAAATAAAAAAAAACAGAAAAAGAAAAAAAAAACAAATCAACAACGCTTACAACAACAGCCATAAATGGGAAGAAAGAAAAACACTACCATCCTCAAAAGTCATTACCGCATATGACATCCTTCAAACACAAGGCGAAGACAATGAACACGTGAATCTCACAAGCACGGAATGGTGTCTTAGCACGTGATAATTATCACAGTAACGTGCATGTGTTTTTAATTAATTAATTGATTAATCAGTGTCATCCGATCCTGCTGGCGTGTGATGCTGAGCCCATTGTCCTTCGGAAGGCAAGAATGGATACAACATGTGCGCAAGATTCTTGATGCATGAGTATGATTTATGTTTAAGTAAAGGTAAAGGTGTCCCATAACCTATGGGGTTGTCGGGGAGCGAGGCGTCAGAGACCTCGCCGATTTATGTTTAAAGGTAAAGGTGTCCCATAACCTATGCGGCTGTAGGGGAGCGAGGCATCAGAAACCTCGCCTTCTCTAGGGGCCGCATATTGAGAGCGGCGCCCATCTCCTCTCCCTCGCTGCTTTACCTTCCTTGACCCTAAAGACGGCGGTACTCATTTTACAGCTAGGTGGACTGGGGGACTGTACTGAAGCCAAGGCGCGCAAACGGTCACCCATTCCAATTGGTAAACCACGCTCAGATGCTGCTTAACCTTAGCTTGGGGAAAGCGAGTGCTCTGACCACTGAGCCATCCCGTCCCCTTGATTTACTTTTATTGTTCTTACATTATGGTTCGTGACCCACATGAACTTATCTAATTACTGAGATAATATAGTATTGGTGTTGGTAACGGTACATAAGCAATGCTCTTGTAGTCTCATCCGAAATAATTATTGGAAATGGGACTGGGCTGAAATCTGACCGCGCAAACTTTGGTTCTGAGGAGCAAGTCTCTTCCAACTTTCAAGTCGGTAGCAGTATTCGAACCCTTGATTTTCGGATCAGCTGTCAAATATTCTACTCACTCAGCAACCCCACGGGTCCTCGGGGATTTTGTTGTTGCTGCTTCTGCTGCTGCTGCGTGTTGTTGTTGCTGCTGGTGTTGCTGCTGTTGTTGCTGTGCATTCCCCAGCTTAACACCCTCTGGGGATCACCCAGAATATACACCCTGACTCACTGCTCCCACCTGGGAATCACTATGACATTGGAAGTTCACATTGGGTGAGGAGCTTGTAAGTACGACTCTTATCAAGTACCTCAGCAGAAGGCAGCCATATCCGACATCAGAGATTTTTTTTCTCCTGTAAAGAGAGTGCGGGATGTTAGGCTGAAAAGCTTGTCATGGCTGAAGACAGATCTCAGGGTAATATTATTTTTACAACTTAACAACATTTTGATGTAGGTGATGGTACTTTACTTACACCCCCTTTTAGCTTACGTCAATAACTGTAAAAGCTTTTAGCCTGGGCCACCCAACGTTCTTTCAAAGCAAACACCTATCATAGGAAAACTTTGATATTCAGGTTTTGTGGCGATAGATTTTCCATACTAGTCTTCACACCTGGGATGATAAAAATCATACTTTCTCCAAGGCCAGCCGGGCGTGGTTGGTTTAGACATGATTTGAGGTTTACGCCGGCACCACTTTGCGTCAGAGATGACAATCCTTCTGCGTGCGAACGCGACGATTCACGATCGTTCTGCAAGTTTTTAAATGCACATCCTGCGCAAGAGAAAGCAATTTTTTAAAAAGATGGTAATGATAAGGTTAAGAGATCTTTTTTTTTTTTTTAAATGACGATAAGCTTGTCATAGCAGCAACTGCAATTTCGTCGCTGTTGTCGTCTTTGTGTTCTCGAGTGATGTCACTGTCTCATTGTTGTCGTCATCGCTATTTTTGTCGTCCCATCATTATCCTCACAGGCACAGAAAAAGAAAACAATGATCGGGGTAGCACTGGTCGTGTGGCGACACTCTCTTCCTAATGAAAACAGGCGGATTTTGACACAGAAAACTCTGCCATGACAGAAAGTGGCATAGGCCTACAAGTCTCAGAGTCATACTGATACTTCTTGTACATTAAGCTGTTTTATGATGTTTTGCAGAACCATTATTGATAACGGGATATTGAATCGTGTGAGAAGGAAGGTGGCAGGACGGTTAAGACATTCACCCGCCTAATAAGTAAACCGTGAGGTTCTGGGATTGATTCCCAGCCTCGCCCTTTCTTCTCAGTTTAACGAAAATATCGAACTGAATGTCAAAGTCATTCGGACGAGACTATAAACTGAGGCCCCATGTTCAAACAGACAAGAACTCTTGCGCACACGAAAAAAAGCCTGTTCCGCCTTGAGAATGAGAGAGAGAGAGAGAGAGAGAGAGAAGAAAAAGAGAGAGAGAGAAGCAGAGACAGAAGACAAAAGACAAGACAGCAGACAGAGACAGAGATAAGGTTCAGACTATTATTGTACATCGGCCTTAGGCAACAATACAATGGCAAATCGAGCTTAGGGAATGGGCACATGACAAATGTTGTAAACAGACTACTACCAACATAATTTTGTGTGTGTGTGTGTGTGTGTGGGAGAGAGAGAGAGAGAAGAGAGAGAGAGAGAGAGGAGAGAGAGAGAGGAGAGAGAGAGAGAGGAGAGAGAGAGAGAGAGAGAGAGAGGAGAGTCTCTCTACCTTCTCATGTTTCTATCCATGATATCATCAGTCAGTTTCCTATGAACACAAGTCTAAACCAGCTCCAGTCACGAATCGTAAGTTTCTTACGTCAAATCTGGCCACGCCAAAAACTCTGCTGACCTAAGCAGTTTGTTTACCAAAGTCTACACCAACATGATATTACAATTTGGAATGTCAGGTAGGATTGTCCTCATCGTGACAATCTCGAAGGATGAACAACCTGTGTCCTCTATCAAAGGAGATCAATCTCTGAAGTCAGAATTTGGCAGCCTATATGGGGAGATGTTAAAAAACAAACAGCCACACCGGCAAACTTGTCATCGGGTGTGCACTGTCACAGTGACATGCACTGCTCCCTTAAGTGATGGCTGGTGGGACAGAGCGTACGTATACAGGGCATGGTCTGGGCCATTAATTGCTCAGGTGCCGGACCGAGATGATGAACACTTAAGAAAAAGAACAAGAGCAAGAATGTGGAGACAAAGAAGAAGAATTTGAAAAAGAAGACTAAGAAGAAGAAAAACGAAGAAGAAGAAGAATGATGATGATGATGATGATGATGATGATGATGATGATGATGATGATGAAGAGAGAAAGAAGAGGAAGAAGAAGAAGAAGAAGAAGAAGAAGAAGAAGAAGAAGAAGAAGAAGAAGAATTTGAAGATGAGGAATTTGAAGATGAAGACTTAGAAGAAGAAGAACGAACAACAACAATAACAACAACAATAACAACAAAACGCCACACTAATCCATCTTTTTTGTCAAGAAAGTAGTTTGATTCAGCGATACTTTTGACATTTTGTCTTCAAGTGATTTTCTCCTACCTACCTACCTAATTATCAAACTAACGAACGAACGAACGAACGAACTGATGAACTGAGGAACAAACCGACCAACCAACCAAACAACCAGTTAAGTAATGGCTGACTGACTGATTGACTGACCAACTAACTAACCAACTAACTGAGATTTCAACCAATCACCCAACTCACTCACTCACCCACTATCAGATGACTCAGTTACAAAGTACCGAGCTGTCAGATCTGAACCTTCCTATATTTCTGTGTGTCTTTCTTTGTTCTTCTTGTTCTTCTTGTTCTTCTTGTTCTTGTCTTCTTGTTCTTGTTCTTGTTCTTTTCTTGTTCTTTTCTTTTCTTCTTCTTCTTCTTCTTCTTCTTCTTCTTCTTCTTCTTCTTCTTTTCTCTTCTTCTCTTCTCTCTCTCATCTCCTCTCTCTCCTCTCTCTCTTTCGTCGTCGTCATCATCGTCATCGTCAAACTCCTTCATCATCATATCTCAATACATCATCATCATCATCATCATCATCACACATTCTTATTGCTTCTTCTCAAATTCTTCTCTTCAAATTCTTTTTCTCTATCTTCTCGTGTTTTTTCTCCATCTGGATTTTTATCCTGCCTTTTGAAAAACACACACACCACACACACACACACACACACACACACACACACACACACACACACACACACACACACACACACACACACACATGCATTCGCGCGCACGCGCACACCTTGCCCCTCTTCCTGCTAAACAATGAAAACAAAACCCAATTACTTCCTGGCTCATCTCAACAGCTGTAGAGAATCCGTTTCCTTGTCTGTCTTTTTGTCTGTCTGTGTGTCTGTCTGTCTGTTGTGTGTTGTCGTTTGTCTGTCTGTCTGTCTGTCTGTCTGTCTGTCTGTCTTCTATCTATCTATCTATCTATCTATCTTCCATCTGTCCATCATGTATCTGTGTCTGTATAAAGCCTTTTAAGTTGGGGCGTGCCACTGATTAATGTAAGCACATGCTTGCGTACACACGCACCCCCCCCCCCCTCACACACACACACACACACACACACAGACACACACACACACAGACACCACAGACACACAGACACAGACAGACAACACACACACACACACACACACACACACACACACACACACACACACACACACACACACACACACCACAACACGTACTGTAACAGTACTTGATTGACACTGATCAAACTCGCTAAAAAACAATAACCGGACTTTAACGATAAAATGAGAGCATATTTCCTGAGTTGATAAGATGCTTTTTGCTTCATCCAATACTCAGCAGGATCTAGATTTGAACCTTAGTAGACGGACGCTTTAGTCGAGTGGTTAAGCTGTTCTTCTCTTCTTCTTCTTCTTTTCTTCTTCTTTCTTCTTTCTTCTTTCTCTCTTCCTGTCGTCGTCGTCGTCGTCGTCGTCGAACGCTTAGATAGCGAGTTTTGGTGTCTGTCATATGAGCAAAAATGCGCTGTGCTGCCGTTAATGTGGATTATGGGTCTAAAAGTGGCTAAAATCATTTTTAAAAAATAAATAAATAAAGCTTGCCATATGCAAATATTTCCCTGAGTGAATTATAAAAAAATCTTTTTCTTTCTTTACCTTTTTTCATATGTTAGAAACCGATTCTTGTACTTGTCATAAATAAAAGGTTTAGAAGCTTGACATATTTAGTATGGCGGCCGTTGTGGATTGTTTCCATGGCAACAATGTAGAAAACTGAGTAATTTATATTTTTTCAGGTTTCCAAGCGATGCACTTAAAAAAATCTGGTACAATCTTGTAACATGAGCTTGTGAACAAAATTTCATTAGCTTCGACCCCCATGTCTCAAGCCCTAACAAGTCAGGCCATGCACATCCAACTTCGGCATGAGAGAAAAGTGCTATCTTACAAGCCTCTCTGGAAAAAGGCAGGAGAATGGACCAAGAAGGCAGAAAATGGATAACAAGAAGGCTGACAGTAAGACAAAGGAACAAGGCAGAAACACGAGAGAGAGATGAAATGTGTGATTGTTCCCCGACTTAACACTTGGGGTTCACCCAGAAGTGCCCACGACTCACTCATCCCACGGGAATCCCATGTAGATTGAAATTGAAACCTGGAACGAAAAATTTGCGTGTATGTATTTCAAGTACCTGGCCATATAGGCAGCCTACTCCGAATTCAGATGATTTTTTTTCTAAGTTAAAGAGTGTGCAGGTGTTATGTTAAGAGTTGTCATGGCTGAAGCAACTCAACCAACATTACAACATTATTATTTAGATAGAATGAGGGATTTCTTGCAGAATTTTTTCAAAAGTGGATACTGATTATTACTGACAGCACCGAAATCCCAACGGGGGATTAACTGTTGACTTCAATCCTGTGATAAAGGGTGTGCGTCGGTTCAAACCTTGGTCAGGCGTCTGGTGAATTAAGGGTATGATTATAAGAAAAATTATCTCCAAAATCACCTTAAGGTACAGACCTGCCAGTGCCTTAATTCGTTTCGTGAGTATACAACTTGCAGAGTTCAATGTGCACGTTAAAGATCCTGCATTGCATTTCAGCGTTCAGTAGGTTACGAAAACACGAAAATATCCAGAATGCAGCCTGGAAAAAACCCAGCTGCTCTGAAGTTGGAATGTGTTGGCTAAAGTACGCGGGCAGACCTCCTGCAGAGTTTCATTCACATGAGAAAACCCGGCACTGCGAACCCAATTCGTTAAGGAAATGCAGAGAAGGAGAACAGAAAAGAAAAAGAGGGGAGAGGGAGGAGGAGAGAGAGAAGAGAGAGGGGAGAGAGAGAGAAGGAGAGGAGAGGAGAGAAGGAGGAAGAAAGAGAGAGAAGAGAAGAGAAGAGAAGAGAAGAGAGAGAGAAGAGAGAGAAGAGGGGAGAAGAGAGGAGAGAGAGAAGGGAATAGAAGAGAGAGAAGAGAGAGAGAGCAGAGAGAGAGAGAAGAGAGAGAGAGAGAGAGAGAGAGAGAGAGAGAGAGAGAGAGAGAGAGAGAGAGAGAGAAGAGAGAGAGAGAGAGAGAGAGAGAGAGGAGAGAAGAGAGAGAGAAGAAGAAGAAGAAGAAGAAGAAGAGAAGAGAGAAAGAAGGAGAGAAGAAGAAGAAGAGACAGCTACTTGGGGCATCAGATTGGAAGAACTTTCTCTTTGGTCCTGCAACAGGTACGCTAATTTCCCCTTGTGGCTCCACCTTATGTGGTCCATTGTGTGTGTGTGTGTGGTGTGGGTGGTTAGTGGTGTGTCGTGTGTGTGTGTGCGTGAGGCGACGTGGTGGGGTAGTGGGGTGCGTGTGAGGCGAGAGAGAGAAGAAAGAGAGACACAGAGACAGGGAGATAAAGAGAGACAGAGAAGACGACAGAGAGACGAGACAAGACAGAGACAGACAGACAGACATGCACACGCACACACACACACACACACACACACACACACACACACACACACACACACACACACACACACACACACACACACACACAACAAACACCACCAACCAATCACAAACAACACAGAAAAGTCCTATTACTCCTGAGTAACATCAGTGCTGACCACCACTCGCCCCAAAAGTCCTGGATGAGACTTGAAACCGAGAAGCCGGTGCGAACGCACAGCAGAAATCTTGCGCACATGTTGAATCCTGTTCGCTTTTGTAAGAGTAGGCCATCGTGTGCCGTGTGAAACAGATGACATATTACAAAACTGCATACATCACGGGACTGGATGTAAAAAAACACTTGAGTGCTTATTCCATTATCCTCGATATAAAAGAATAAAAGAATCAATCAATCACTAGCGCAATGCCATATCACAAAACTAACCCATGATATAAACTGAAACTGAGACGTGAAAAAAGATTGACCACAAACGAACCCCCTCCCAAACAAAACTAAAAACAAAAGAAAGAAAGAATAGATAAACAAATCAAAATAGAAAAGTAAGAAAAAGAAAGAAAAAAGAAAAAAAATGCTGACTCCAGTCTTTTAGAAAAGAAGATTTCATACCGAAATCCTGTGGCATAAACACATCAGCGCCACACGAGACCATGTTAGGTGTGCACTGTTCACATGGCGGCATGGCAAGAAGAACAGATCATTGCAATGCCGGTAGGACACGGATCGATCGGCAATCGGTGGTCTGGAGGCAACACACCCGTACAGAAAGCGACATGTCGCAGGTTCAACCCGGTTTGAGCCCGAACTTTCACTCTGTCCACCAACCGGTCTGTCCACCACAGACCCTGAGTGGTGGTCTGTGTGCTAGTCTTTTAGATAAGACCATAAATCGAGGATATGTGTGCGACTACACGTTTTAGGGTTCGTGAAAAAAAATTTCAGAATAGTAACAAGAGAGTTGTTCTCGGTAAAATTCTGTAGAAACTAAAACTTTTAATAGGGAAACGAGTAGGGTACATAGAAACATGCATGGGTGGCGCTGCTCTTGTGGCGAGGCATACTTCCTTGTGAGAACAGCCCCAATTTCATGCAGAGAAGGCCGAGTTTTGGTCAGGTATTGATGATGCAAGCTGAATGCAGAAGCCCACAGTAAAATATCTTTATGTTTTAAAAATGTATACTTGATATTGTCTTCAGCCGTAACATGCTCTTTGCAAAACACAGTGTATTTTCACACACAGAAAAAGAAGAAAAAAGAAAAGAAAGTTGGAGCGTGGCTGCCCATAAGGCGAGGTGTACTTGAAATGAATCATGCACACATCTCACTCCTCATCCAGCGTGTAGGCTACTAGCCACCCCAGGGTAATTCCTAGGTGGTGATTAAAGCGGGTGGTGGTGGTCACAAAGTGCATATTTTGGGTGACCCCCAAGGTGTTACGCTGGGGAACGGCCAACAACAAAGCAGTCACACGCAGGTAGGCAGGTACTGATGGATCAGTGGTCAGGTAATGATCAGGTAACGCACCCGTTTAAGAAAGCGAAATGTCGCAGGTGCGTTCTATTCTCTGAACCCGACCTTCAGCCTCCCCCCCTCCCCCCTCCTCCCCCTTCGCCCTCCCATCATCTGCCAGATGATGAGTGATGAAGGTCTGGGCGCTAGACTTTCGGATGAGATCACAAAGCGAGGCCCCTGTGTACAACACATATTTAGCGCCAAGCGTTGCACTCAGGCAACTGACGGCCCGGGATCGAGCCATCATAGACGAACCTGTTTCAGGGGATTATACACTGGAGTTGATTATTTTTTTTAAATAAGTTTTATTCTTTTATATCGAGGATAATGGCATAAGCACTCGTGTGCTTTTTTCATCCAGTCCCCGTGTGTATGCAGTTTTGTAAATATTGTCATCTGTTCCCACACCAGCACACGATGGCCTACTCTTACGAAAAGCGGAACAGGATTTAACTATGTGCAAGATGTTTTGCGTCCGTTCGCACACGGGCCTCGGTTTACAGTCTCATCCGAAAGACTTTTGGGAGAGTAGAGTCAGCACTAATGTTAACTCCAGGGGAAAAATTCCCTCCAACGGGCATCACGGGTACCAGTTAACACTGGTACTGACTCCATTCACCTAAGAGTCCTTCGGGTGAGACTATAATCCGAGGCCACGTGTGCAAACGCACGCAGAACATCTTGCGCACATGTTAAAACCCATTCCGCCTCTCGGACGAGTAGGCCATTGTGTGCTAGTGGGAACGGATGATAAAATTTACAAAACTGCATACACACTGGGACTGGATGTAAATAAGCACACGAGAGCTTATTCCATTATCCTCGAAATAAAATCACACACACACACACACACACACACACACACACACACACACACACACACACACACACACACACACACACACACACACACACACACACACACACACACACAAGCCTGTATGCTTAGCCTACATGTGTTGTGTTCACCACCTTCCCTGAAGCCGGAAGCAGCTACCTTCATGGTGGGTAAGACAGTTGCATACACAAACCTCGGAGATCTGGCCGAGGAACAACAACAAGAACCAAAATTGAAGAAAGAAGCATGCAAATCTGATGTGGTTTGTGTAAGTCGTATAAATTACATAGGCTATATCGTATGTGGTTTGTGTAATTTATATGAATTACATACCTCTTAGGCCCTATGTAGTTTGTGTAGCCTAATCCATATGAATTACACAAACCACATAGTACTGACATGCTTCTTTCTTTTCTTTTTTTTTCTCAGAATTTTTGTGTGTAGCTGTATAATATATATATATATATATATAATATATATAATATATATATATATATATATATATATATATATATATATATATATATATATATATATATATATATGTGTGTGTGTGTGTGTGTGTGTGTGTGTGTGTGTGTGTGTGTGTGTGTGTGTGTGTGTTTGTGGGGGGGGGGGGGGGGGGATAGCCTAGTGGTCAGAATGTTGCGCTCGCAATTTGACGACCCGAGTTCTATTTCCAGTCGAGGGAATTTTTCCCCATGGAGTTAACATCAAGTGCTGACTCCACTCTCCCCAAAAAGTCCTTCGGATGAGACTATAAACCGAGGACCCCGTGTGCGAGCGCGCGCAGAACATATTGCGCACACGTTAAATCCTGTTCCACTTTTCGTAAGAGTAGGCCATTGTGTGCCGGTGGGAACAGATGACAAGATTGACAAAACTGCATACACACGGGGACTGGATGTAAAAAAAAAAAGCACACGAGTGCTTATTCCAATATCCTCGATACACAAGAAATATATAATATATAAGATTCATATATATATATATATATAGATAGATATATATATTGTATAGTATTTTGATTGTGTGTTGTTTGTGTGTTGGTAAATTATATCATACTTTAAATATATTTATACATGTGGGTCTATGGTCAGTGTAGGCCACAAGCATTTCAGCCTAATCCTTCCTTGGCAAACATGAAGCAACAGGAGCGTGTGACAGCCTTCTTTTATTAAATTGACTATATATTATACCATGACAGCTAGAACAACGAATAACACCGAGACACAGGTGCCTTGAAAACTAGGGGGAAACCCTTCTTCTATTTTTTTCTTCTTCTTTTTAATCACGAAAAGCGTAGCCTATTTCTTTCGGCTTCTTTCGATTAAAGTTGACGCGGGTTATGATAGCAGGGTCTACTTAACAATGAATTTACTAGTCCATCAAGGCACACTGTCAGTTGTGTGCTATTCTTGACCATACATAGTAATGACTGCATGTGCACCAACTGCCCGCCAGCATTCTGGACGGCCGGCTTGACGTCTGCAACTGGCCTCAAAGCGTTCCGTGACTGGCCCTGTGCCAGCTGCTGTGCATGCAAGCCAAGTGGAAACTGTGCTTGGATCTCGATTATTTTTCTCAGCCGTTGAAACTTGTTGCAATGAAAAATTAAAGTGTTCTGTCAATGACTGTTTACCATGCTCATCTTTTTTTTTTTTTAATCCGTCTTTTATTCATAAAAATATTGCACTTGGCTTATGCCAAGTGTTTGACGCCCACGTCGCCTTAATCCTAAAATGGTCAAACCATTTGCCAAGTCAGTCTTGCAAGTGTCGAAATTATCGAACGGTAAAAAAAGGGGCGGGGCTTTCTATCCACAATCTAAGCAATGGTTTCGGCTGCTGTCAGTTTCTTCACTGGTCTTTTATCAGTGAAACAGAACACACAAGATTCAAGTCTTTCTCATTAGTACCTGCGCTGGAAATACATAATAACTAAATAATTTACTTGTTACAATAACGAAAACTGTCAGTTCAGCCATTTGGCTGTTTCTGATCAAGTCTCGTGACTCGACCACTGTGCGCCGTCGCACGTTACGGTGCGAGAACTGCAGTGGGCGAGCTGTTTAGTACAGTGAGAGAAGCGATGGCAAACTACGACGGAATGAATGGCTCCGAAATGGACACGTCCGACTCAAGAAAACGACCTTTAGATGGTGATACAGATAATGGAGTCAGCAAAAGATCAAATCAAGGTGCATTTTTGTTTCAGTTTTCTGCAGATTCGGTGTGTATTGTGAAAATTTTGCCTTCTTAAAGCCTTGTCTTGCACAAGATGGCGGCTCTGTTGGCAGCCGGCATGTCCGTTGGCAGCAAAGAAATGTCTGGAATTTTTATGCTTGTGCAATCGAAGAACATTTTTTCTTGAGGGAAAGTGAAAAAAAATCAGCAGAGGATCTGGCGCACGTGTCATTTGCAGCAATTGCTTATGCAGTATTTATTCAGGTTTGATCGACGTGGTCAACTACCACAGCAGAAATGTTTTACAGCAATGACTGCTACGAACGGCGCTTGATTGATAGGCCTAGAACTCAATACGTGCATGAGCATGTGTATTGATTATGTGCTTTTAATATTTATTCAATATTTGATGAAAACAATAGAAAATAAGAGTGTTGGTACGGCGATTTATGGCGAAGTAGACTAACATATTGGCACTAGTTCCGTTAATATTGCCACCCACTGTCAGTACTTGCCTCGTGGCCAGTAGGCCTACACTCCGCTTGACATTTTCTGTCGGTCACCTCTGCGATGTCGCGAAGGACACGACTCAGAATTAACGATGTTGGCATATATTTAAAGATGTAATCAATAGCATATTACCTGAGATGGTGAAACTGAAACAGAAACTGCCAGCATTTGGCAACACACACTATGTTCAGACACAAGACAGTATAGGCTGACAGAACTTTGCTCAAGATCTCTGTCAATCTGATCTGCACTTTCAGTTTCCACCCACTTCCTCTTCAGTGCTTTTGTCTTCACTGGCATGTGACAGTAGTGTTCAGCAGAGGAAATAATAATGCAATGGCAGTTCTGATTATAGTTTACTCTAAGTCTAGTGATTGTAATACTAATACTAGTATTAGTAATAGTGATCATAATGTTGAACACTAGAACAGGATACAACTTTACAAGATTTTTACTGAGCCAAGATCATGCAGCAGTAAGGAATGTATTCTAGATAGTTTGCAATAATTAGATTCACACTGTTTGGCCTAAGCAGTTTTGATTTTAATTAAAATGTAATGTCTTTAATTATCAAGTAAAAGGATAAGGCATGGATAAGAGTGATGTACACGCAGTGACACACACACACACACACACACACACACACACACACACACACACACACACACACACACACACACACACATGTGTACACACACATGATTTATTTGTATGCAGGAATAATTTTTTTTAAAGTGTACATTCCCTCCCTCCACACCCCCGAACCACGGAACACACACACACACACACACACACACACACACCTCTCTTTCTGTCATTTCTTTTCTGTAGGATGTAGAACTTTCCTATTTCAGGGTAAACAAACTTTGCTTTGAAGCATTGAATATATTCTTATGATTGTGAATCAGATTGCATGAAGTTGCTTACCAGCTCACTAATGCCATAATGACTGAGTTGCATTTTATAATTTTTAAAGTTGTCTTACTTAAACTGTCACAGAGTCTCTATCCCTATCCCAGAAACAGATGAAATGAATACACTCATTTTAGAACTGAAAAAATCTTTTCTCTCTTTTAGATTCAAGCCATGAGAAAGTTATAATTAGAGAGACGGAAAGAGAATTTTTTTTTGTTATTCAGCTATTCCGTTCATTGTTCTTTTAGAGCTTACAGGTTTACTATCAGTATTCAAGGAGTTGTTTTGCAGGCAAAACTTTTTGTACTGTATTCATTTGTACTGTATTCATTTAAAAAAAAAGAAAAGTAGTAGGTAGTACGCTATACAAACAGAATTTCTTCACTGTTGGACTTGATCCAAATGGCAGGGCATGTTCAGGCGCAGTATGACTGCTCAGCAAGATAGGCGTGATCCTGTTGAGTTTTTGTATACATCTTTACAAAGATTCTTTGCAAATCTAAAAGAAACAACACAGTAATTGATATAAAAATCCGCATATTATTGGGGTCAAGCCAAACATAGCTTACTTCTCAATCAAAATCTGCCGTGCTACAAGGTCAAAGTCTGGGTAAAGTCAAAAAATAGGGCAGTTAGATTGCTTGTACCTAGAATTTATTGATGAAGAATTTCAAGTTTTAGGAAAACGCCTTAGAGGCTGTCTTTCCAATTTTTGAAGAAATATAGGACATAGTTTCACTTTCAATTTACTGTGTGAACAAAAATGTAGGAAGCATTTAAGCACAGAATCATTAAACATATGAATGAATGCCTATACGTGTAGGTAGTCCAGTGCAGTAGTACATTACAAAAGTCAAAATTCAGTAAAAATTGCTCACATAGGCACACACACTGACAGAGGCACACACACACACACACACACACACACACACACACACACACACACACACACACACACACACACACACACACACACTACTCCTCACTCACACACAGGTCCACACACACACACACACACACACACACACACACACACACAACACACAACACACAAGGCACACAGGCACACACACACACACACAACACACACACACACACACACACACACACACACACACACACACACACACACAATCAGAAGGTGCAGAAGTTCAAGTTTTAATTTGCCATTGACCCCTCTTGGGGCATGGAGGATTTCAGAAAACAAAATCAACTGTAACATATATAATTTGCATTAATAGAACACACACACACACACACACACACACACACACACACACACACACACACACACACACACACACACACACACACACACACAGAGGATAGTCATGTGGTTGGAGTGTCGTGGTTGCGATCTGATGGCCTGGTTTGAACCACCATTGAGATGGTGGTTCTTTCCCTGTCCAGAGCTAACATCAGTGCCAAGTGGAGTCTAGAGTCCTTCAGATAAAACTACAAACTGAGATCTATACTATGTCATGCATACAGAACATCTTGTGCACACGTTAAAACTTGCTCCAGACCTTTTAAAAATTTCAAAACAGTAAGCACACGGGGAATAAATGTTAAAAAGCACACTGGTTGCCTGTACTTCATTATCCTTAAAATTAAACAATTGAAGTTGAACCCCCCCCCCCCCCCCCCCACACACACACACACACTCCTTCGGATGAGACTAAACCGAAGACTTTTTTTTTTGTATTCTGTGTTTATTTTTATTTTGAGGATAAATTAATGGAATAAACACTAATGTGCATTTTACATCTATCCCCCATATGTATACATGTAAGCAGTTTTGTAAATTTTGTCATCCATTCCCGTCACACAATCATGTGACAATGGCCTACTCTTCCGAAAAGCGGAACAGGTTTTATATGAGCACAAAATGTTTCGCATGCATTCGCATACAGGACCTCGGTTTATAGTCTCGTCAAATCACTTTAATCAGTCTCATTATATCGCATTATCAGTAAAGAACAGTAGAAAGACTTACAGTGTACATGTATTTAAACCAGCTTTGCAAACTCATACTTGCAGTCTGCTAGATCTATGTGATTGATTAGTAGACCCAAGTCTACTATACCAGGTCAGTGCAGATCATTTTCAGCCAACTTCATTATTTTATTACTAAAGAAAGATGAAGGGTTGCATTGATTTTTCAAAGTGTTTGTCTCATTGCCAGTGAAGATAAAACAAGATTCTGATTACATCAGTTGAAAGCTAAATAAGTTGCATTGTGTTGTATTTGTACTGTTTGAATTCTTTTAGGGCACGAATGGGGTTGGGAGTTGACATTCGTAAGCAAATGATGACAGATTCCATTATGATTATTTTGTTTTGCATTGTATGCTTGAACTTCAACTTGGGTCAGATGTCACATGTCACTTGATTTGTGAACTAATAACAAGATGATTATATTCTGGTGGTTATGACTGACCAATGTTAGCCAATGTTATGGTTCATATTAATCGTACGCATACATCACTGATCTGTCTTAGTGTTTCTTTTTCATCACTGAATCAATGATGCTTTATTGGAAAAAACCTAAAGCCATCCATCATCTTTAATAATAGTTTGTTGATTTTTTTTTTGCAGTGTTTTATCTAAAAATCATAATGTTAGACTGATTTGATATTAAAGTAATTTGGTTCTTCAGAGATCCGTAGTGTTGTGAATTTATATGAAAGTACCATTATTTTTCTGCAAGACAATTTTCTTTTATTGTACAAGTTCTACATTCATCATTCTTTGTTCTCTTGATTCTGAATTGGGATATTGTACTGCTGCAGTGCTCACCATTTTCTTGTAGACTCTAGTCAGTCATGATCAATTTTCAGATTGCATGCTGGGTATGTTCATGTCACTAAGGCTAAAGATGGATGGGTGTTTACTTTTTGGCCTATTATAGTGTATGCATCATTAGCAGCATTGAGCAGGGTTACCAGTTGGATGCGTGACCGTTTGCATGCCTTGGCTTCAGTACAGTCCCCCAGTTTACCCTGTTGTAAATGGGTACCTGCCTCTATGACTTTAGGGTCAGGGAAGGTAAAGCAGCAAGGAAGAGGAGATGGGTGCTACCCTGAATATGCTGGCCCCTGGAGAAGTTGAGGTCTGATGCCTCGATTCCCTACAGCCACATAGGTTACAGGATACCTTTGGGTTTTTACCTTTTTATGTATCATTGTGACAAGATTTGAAATAGGTTATTTGCTCTGAAAATTTATTAGTTTCATCAACCTTTAAAAAAAAATATCACTGTTCTTATATTGTAATGTATTTTTCAGAAAAGCAGCTGTTTTTAACCTTTTTCCAAATGAATATTCTTTTGCTGCCAGTACCTTCATCCAGAAACTGTTTATATTGTTGTAAGAGGGTGTTTTAATTTGGGGGGAAGGGGGGGGGGGGGGGGGGGGGGGTACTATTTGTAGGTTTTAAAAACAAGATTTTTTTTTGGGGGGGGGGGGGGGGGGGGGTCATGTTCATGTCATTTGTTGTTTTTGATCATTTATAGATCTATATTTTAATGTTACCGTTGTATTAAACACATGTGTAATTCATGATATACTTTAATACCTTAATAACTCTTCGTAGGGGCTTAGCCTCCAAATTCCCATCCTGATCCATCCTACTTCTCAATGTGCTGTACCTTGACTAGGGATTTGCTTCTGGTCCTCACAGAGATTTTCAGCAACCTAAGTTAGACCTGCTGCATTATAAGCAGGCTAAGATTCACAAAAAGAAAGGTTTTCCTGTTCCATCCATGTTATCATGATTTTTTTCATTTGCTGGTTGGTAGATTCATTGACACTACTTTTAATGATTCCATCAATCCATGACTTGCCACTCACATGTTCTGCTTCAGTCTTCCTGTCAGATCAGCTTGGTATGAAATCATTCATTGTGAGCCATTTGTATTCCAATACTGCATTTTTCCTTTGGTGCCAGATAATAGTTATGTACCCCATTTTGTTGCACATAATGCAAGTATAATGTTTTTCATTAACTCAAAATCACTTTAAACATTTCATGTTGGTGTTTGTTTTCTAGTCCTGTTTTCATTCAGGCCATTTAGTACTCTCATCCTAATACATGAATAATTGGAAAGCATGAATCACATACTACTATTCAACTAGAAATAGGTGCCACAGCCATTTATTTCTGATTCGGTCATGGAATCTTTAAAAAAAAAAAACAACAAAAAAAACCCAGTATAGGAAATAACTGTTTTTATTTGACAAGATCAAGAAAAGCCATTTTAGTAGAACATTATATTATGTTTTAATTTCTGGAGAAGACTGGATGAACCTTTAGAGAAGGTGCATTCCAGCTTAGGTTGCTCTAAAACATTAAAAGGTACTCATGTTATTTTTTCTGCTTGAATATCATTGTTATTAGGTGCTATGTCACTGATTTTAGTATTCATGAAAGTTTGACATATTGACTACAGAGAAATAGGTTTAGTTTGCCTGTTATGTAAAACAAAGACCCTATTCATATGGTGATCGAAATGCATCCTTTGCTGATAAAAGTTATTAGGTAAGTGCTGCAAGAGAGTTCTGTTGATTTAGATGCTGTGGCTGTCAGAGAATAAAATGCTAACAAAGTATAATTTCCTTTGAAGTTAGTGGAACAAAATAAGTTAAGAGCTAAATGTTTTGATCTGTAATAAAATTATCTTTGAGTTTTGGGGTTTTATTTAAGTCTCATAATTTGTTTATCATACAGCAGCACTTCGAAAGGCAGTTATAGACTAGTGCTAAAATGTGGTATGGAAAAACAAAACAGAACCCCCTTACCCTCCACTACCACCCCCCCTAAACTAAGAAGAAAACAAATGTACACCCATCCCCTGAAATAAAGGACTCACCCCCCCCCCCCCCCCCCCCCCATCTCTCTAAAACCTGCCTGGCACAGAGACATAAGCAGAACATTAGAACTGGCAAGAGCAAGTTCAGGATGGGACTTGCAAACATGGATCAGAAGTTTTTGTAACATCTGTTTGAGTTGGAATCAGACCAGTTGACTTATTGCATGTGTTTTTGACTGTTCCACAGGCCCCTCCCACACAAGCTATTCGGCCACAGGGGAAGGAGGTAGGCAGCTCATAGTTCCTTGGCTGTTCCCAGCTCTTACTTAGTATTGATTGATTTTATGTGTCTATGATAAGTGACAGCCTTAAGGAAAGAAATTGCATGAAAGTTTTTTGGTCCAGTTATGAAGAAGGGATGATCTTAATCTGTAAGTTTTTGGACGGAAAACAGACAACACCACAGAGCATTGTAGCATTCATTTATTGTTAAATGTTATACCTCTGAAATCAGAAAGTTCAATACATTCTTTGTTTTAAAATTAAGCATGGTTTGATACTTGCTGAGTTGTTTGAGCAGCTGAAACTTAGAATTTAGTGTTTTATATTGTGAAAGCATTCAAAGTGTTACACTGCTGAATATTATTGTGAAACAAAAAAAACTCAATTTATTTTAGTTTTTTTTTTAATTAAAAAAAGAATATATATTTTATAGTAAAAAAAATTAAAATGTATGAACTTCATAGTTTGTAGTGATATTTAAAAAATAATAACAATAAAGTGCCTTTTTCTTTTTATTCATGACACTAAGTTCTCAGTCCAAATTAATTAAGATTCCAATTGTTTTAGGGATAGATCCTTGTGTGTCATTAAAAAGTATATATTATATAGAACCATTAAATAGTAGAATACCCAATTGGAGTTTGGAATTTTTGTGTGTGGCTGTCCATATTTTGTTGTCATTACCATTGTTGATCAACATTTTGTATATTTGGGTGCTGGTGTTATAGTGATAGTTTCATTAAAACATCATTATGATTCGTAAAGAAGTTTTAATTTCCTGATATTCAGCATTATGTAAAAAAAAAAAATAATAAAAATTTAACACCCTTCCCCCCAACCCCCCCCCCCCCCCCCCAAAAACACACACACACACACACACACACACACACACACACACACACACACACACACACACACACAAGGGATTTAACTATCACCCACAACTATACTATCATTTTCATTATCAGTGTTTTCCCTCAAATTTACTTTTCTGTTAGTGTGTAACTTTTCCTCCCTTGTTGTGGGAGTGGCATGCTAATGCTTTGTTTCATGTTATGGCATTATGTCAGAACTAAAAAATCACTTAATAATTATATTTCATGTTCATTGTATAAGTTTTAAGAAAGGAAAGGTGCTAACTCAGACAACAGCCCTATACCTTGCAAAATATCTTATAACAGTAAGTATGTTCTTTGGTAACAAAGAATATATGGAGATAGTTTTTGATATTCATGACATCAGTCTGAAACAGAAATAACACACAAGCCATTGCTCATTAAATTATGGAAGCCCCCCCCCCCCCCCCCCACGCCTCTCACACACACGCACGCACACACGCAAGTCGTGTCATGGATATTCTCACACCATCTCCCAGCATAGTCAGAAAAGTTACAAAAGGGAGATGACTGATAGCCAAATTCATTGTATTGGTTGGTTAATATTTATAAATTTTTATATAAGCTACTGCAGTCACAATGGTGTTGAACTGTTGTTGTCTTAGTTAAGTTTGTGATTTGAGATAAAAAATGTGTATGCATTTTTAAAATCAAATTTTTTATAATCACAATACTTGAAGTAAATGGTTTAATTAATTAGTAACACAGTATTTAGGCATTGTATCTGATTATTGTATAGAATTTAAGTTTATGCCAATATATCCAGTTTGAAATAGAGGAGAGTTGCTTGGTTTTGTTGTTGAACAGACAGCTCCGGTATAGGGGAACAGGCAGGCTTGGAGACATCTCACCTCTCACATCATAATGAATCATCTGGTTAGTATCATTCCCTTTTGTTCTTGCACAGTAGTTCATCTCTTCCGTATTTGTTTGAACTTTGTGTCATCTGCTCTTGAATCTTGTTACAGATGTTGAAATTATGGTAAATTTCCCCCCCCTTTTTTTATTTTATTATACATAAATGTTGTTTAAACTGTTTTATCTGTGAATGTGCATGTGTCTGCATTTAGTGGTGTTCATGCTTGCCCAGGTCATTTGTATTACACAATTTTTATTTGGTTTAAAAGTAGTGCCATTATAGATCCTTTTTTTTTTTTTTTTTGTATAACTTTTTGCCTTAGAAAAGGGGTTGAAGGCTGGCCTTTTAATGAGTTGTTGTCTCTTTAAGAACTTGGATGTGTTGAGAAAGAGAGGATCGAATGTTGATTCAACCCAAATATATTGAGGGGGGGGTTCCCCCATTGATTTTCTTCTTGCATGCAATGTAAATTCCACCACTATCTCCATCACACAATCTCCCGTCGTCACTACTGTCAAAATTTAGGTTACTGAATAAAACTTAGATCAAAACTCAAAACATTTTGTAGAGATGAGGAGCGTGTTTGAAAATCATGTTTAGTGGGAATCTGAGTTTGATTATGAATAACTGATGTAAGAAAATGAAATGGTTTTGACCATTGTTCAGTGTACAGGTCTGCTTATTGTAGATTAATACATCTTCATGAAATCCGAGAGAGGAGGAGGAGGATTGGTAATGAAGGGACAAGAAGAAAACAGTAAGATTGTGTACTTGTCGTTAACATTAGCCACCATTTCTTTGTTGTTAAAATTAATCAGATCATTCAGTGAGATGTTCATCAGTACACATGATTTCTACACATCCGATTTGACGGTTTGAAGAAAGAAAGGTACTATCAGCAGACTTGCAGCAAGCAGTTATTACACAGGCAAAAAACAACCTTTGGTGAACTCTAAACAGTTCACTAGCAGTCAGTTTTGTGCACAAATCCTACTCAGATTGATTGCTTTGTTTCCCTCGCTTTCCGCCCTTTGCTTATGACAGTAAATTTCACAGATTTGGTTGTCTTGCTTATAAGTAGTGGAAGGTGGTCAGCACTGTCTTTACTCTGTGTGCGCAATCACAGCTAGATATGATTTTTTCCTTCTATTTATGCAGGAAGTTTGTAACGTAAAATACATGTTATTATCATTGCTGTAAAGCACACTGAAGAAAACTTCTGAAGTGCTCTCCATTCTCGTGATTGATCGTAATATGCATAAAGGAGATTGTAGCTGATTTGCAATTCCGCTCATTCACTTTGGAAAAAGGCCAGTGGCCCCAACAGATCCACTGCGCATGTCATATTGTGAAAAAACCCAAACTGCGTTTGTATTTTTAAATAGCGCAGTTTGCTGATGGGATTATGATAAGATGCAGAGGTATGCAACATAGTGCCTACAGTATAATCGTTTACAAACAGAGGTGTTGAAGATTTCCACTGATGCATCATCATTTTTATGTGACTCGTAATGATCATTAAATTTTGTAGTGGTTTATGTGAATGCCCTGTTAATGTATGACTAAGATAAGGGGTGTGTTTAGATCTGGCTAAAATGCGTGTTTGTTTTGGGAACAACATGATATAAGGGTAAATGTTATTTTCAATCTGTATCTCTTTCTTTTTGTGTTCTCTGTGTGCTTTTTCATTTGGCATACTTTCAATAGCTAGTTTTCTCGTAACACACCACACACACATGGAGGAGGAGGGGAAGACTTGATTTGCATTCACTCCTTCGTCATCTAGACAGATCTCTAACTCTGAAACTGCAAACACAATTGACTTGAACCCCCCTTCCCCTCTCTCTCTATGTAAGAGGGGGGGGGGGGTAGGACGATTTGGCCTGCCTTTTTTGTTTGAATCTGATCTAGCTTCTACAAAACTGCAAAATGATGGACAATACAAATTTGACTTTGACTCTCTCTCTCCTTCCTTCCATCCCCCCCCTCTCTCTCTCTCCCTCATTCTCCTTCCCCCCCTCTCTCCTCTCTCTCTCTCTCTCTCTCTCTCTCTCTCTCTCTCTCTCTCTCTCTCTCTCTCTCTCTCTCTTCTCTCATCTCTCTCTCTCTCTCTCTCTTATGCAAACAATTCATCTCCTCCTGTATAGATGTAGTATGTATCCCTCCACATCTGAATGTACCACAATCTTCCCCCCCCCCCCCCCCCCTCTCTCTCTCTCTCTCTCTCTCTCTCTCTCTCTCTCTCTCTCTCTCTCTCTCTCTCTCCCTCTCTCCCCCCCCCCCCCCACCCCACTCACTCTCTCTCTTTCCTGTGTAAGAAAATCATTTTACAGACCAGCTGCAATACATAAGGTGTATATTAAATCCTGTCTGCCTACATACCATCGTGTTTGTTTTTGTTTCTCGTTCTTGAAAAATAGCAGAAATCAGAGTACTAACGGTATTAATACTATTATGAGCAAAATATAATACTTACTACTTGTCCCCTTTTTATGAAGAGAAAAGGGGGGAGGGGGCAAATGCCCCTTTTTTTCATTTTAGGGGCCCTTGGGCCCCCTTTTTTGAAATCCTAGAATCAACACTGATAAAGGAGAGTGTACTGATTTTAGCAACTTGCTCATTCCTTTGGAGAGCAGCCTAGTTATGCTGAACAAGTTCACTGCAGCATGATTATATTGCTGAATATAAACCAATATTCATGCTTTTATTTTGGAAGGCGAGTTTGCTGATGTATTATGATAGAGATGCATGTGTGTATGTATACATATGATACATGTTATATGTGTTCCATAATCAGGAGAGTGTTGTCAAAGATTGCACTGATGAGATCATGCATTTATTTGTAGACTCGTGTAATTGCATTAATTTTGTACTATATTTATGTGCACATGCCTGTTTTTGTATGATACTGATAGTGGGTGGTGTTATATTGGGATGAAAACTTTGCTGTGTTTTGTTTTGTACAGACAGAATAAGTTAATGTTTATTCTCATCTGTATGTAGTTTCTTGTTTGTGTGTACTTGTGTGGATTTGTTCATTTGGCATACTTTCAATAGAGTAGTTTTCTCGGGAAACACACACACACACACATGAAAGCAGGCACATGCACACACGCATACACACACGCACACACACACTTGCACACATGTTAAATCCTGTTCCACTTTTCGTAAGAGTAGGCCATTGTGTGCTGGTGGGAACAGATATTAACAAAACTGCATACACATGACTGGATGCAAAAAAGCACAAGAGTGCTTATTCGATATATCCTTGATATATAAAAAAATAAATAAATAAAAAAAATGAAACACACACACACACACACACACACACACACACACACACACACACACACACACACACACACACACACATACACACACAGAGTATTAAGATTTGCAGTGCAGTGCACAAGTACATGAATTAGTAGTAGGCCTTGAAGATGAAAATACCTCAGTGGTCTTGCATGTGGTAATGTACCAGTCTGCCCGTGTTTTATCATGTGTAAATGAATTAAAGCAAACATGTCAAATACTTTTTATGACAGTTTGGAATGGGAACTCTATTATTTTGTAGATCATAGATTTTGAAGCTTTTATTAGCATGCAGCATTTGTTCAAGATCTGTATTTGTCAAGCATAATGATGACTAGTAAATCACAAAATGTGTATGAAATGCATGCAAATTACTTTAGATCATTTTTATGTCAGTGTTCAAATAGTTCGATTTTTTGGGATTGTTTTTTTTCTTGTAATGATCCCTTTCCATTTTAGTTTGGTCATGAGGTGTGTGTGTGCATGTGTGCGTGCGCACAGCGCGTGTGTTAGTGTAACAGCATCTCTCTATCTGTTTAATGATAAGAATCTCCTGGATTGATTTATGTTATCACAGGTCGTTTTCCTTTGATGCTGGGGAACTTGCTTGCCATTGTTTAAGAAAGAATGTCATGGCATGTTTACAATGTACAGCAGATATGTAATGTATAATATTAACGAATGTTCTTTTGTTTCTTCTGTTGACAATTCCACCTGTTTGTGTGTCACCTCATCGCTCACCACCACCCTTGATTGATCATCTGAATCCATCATCATCTACCACTTCAATCATCATCAATGCTGTCCCATGTTGCCCTTCATTGTCATTGTCGCAGAGCATGAGGAGAATGAGGGTAGGTAGTTTACTTACTGTTTTTCTCTCTGGAAAGTAATCAAGTTTGAATGCTTGGATATGTTTTTTTGTTGTTTTAGAGGGGGCGGTGGGTTGTGAAAAAGGGGCAGCTATCATATTTAATGTAAATTTTTTTAAAGTAGTGTGCTTTTTATTATTTGTTTCCATTTCTGTGTTTGTTTAAATGTCATGCTCCAGTTTGTGGTAGACTGTTGGCATTTCATATCTTGTACACCATCTGTGACCAAAAAAAACCAAACCATGGAAGACAGTTATGATGATAGATGTTGATTAGATTTTTCCAGCTAGTGAAGAGTTTGTGTAAATTAAGTCTTTAATTGGATCTGTATATTTTTATTGCTGGGAGGAAAAAATCAAAATTTGTGTCTGCACTTATCCTTTGTGTCACTGGTAAACAGCAATTTAAGCACTGCAGATACTGTAGCCAAATAAGAAAGAAATACTTACATGCTAGTTTTATGGACGAAGCATTAGAACTTTTTGCAGTACATGTTGAAATTATGAAAAGCTGATAATGCTGTAACATTGTTTTGGTTTTTTTCCCCATAGGGAAAAGGCCTGTATTTACAAGTAATATCAGATAAAGATGCATTAATTAGTGAGCATATCAACAGGTACCTTGCAGTCAAATTCACAAGGAAGTAAAATTTCATGGATGAAGAGTAATCTGAATAGGATGGACATGTCAAAGTATGAAGTAAATTTTTTTTCTTTAAGTGAGAAAAAAAGAAAGATTCATTCTGTTTTGTTTCACAGAGGGAATAACTGTCAAAAGTGTTGTTTTCTGTGCAAACTTTTTATTTTCTTCTCTTTAAAAAAAGAAAAGAAGTGCCTTTGATGTTTTGTATGACAATGTGATCCTGACTGTTTGTGTTTCATTCATCCCATCGCTCACCACCACCCTTGATCATCACCTGAATCCATCATCACCCTCCCCTTCCTTCCATCATCGTCTTCCTTCCATCAACGCTGTTGTTGCCATTCCTTCGTTTCTGTTGTCTCAGATCTTGAGGCATGTGAGGGTAGGTAGCAGGGCTTTTTTTGTTGTTGTTTTTAAAGTCTCCTATGAGCATTTATATCTGGTATTCATTGCTATGTTAAGGCCTTGTTTCATTTTGACTCAAATGCAAGTAGGAACAAACAGCATGGATTCTTGTGATTTCTGATTGTGATGCTCATGAATGTTGCAATGTTGAATGTGACAAGCTGTTTGTTATCCATATGCATAGCTGCCGACCATATCTTCTTTCCCAGAATTTTTCAGTTTTTAGCTGCAGTTCTGGCTGTTGTTTCCAAATTTTGAAAAAAACAATCTGCATTATTTGAGTAGAGCATCAGCACATGTGTATGTTTTCAGTGCCAATGACCAAGATGTTGCAGATGATGTTAAACACAAACTCTGATAGCTGTGTCTGTCAGAGGGTTGGTTTTCAAATACAAGGAGGATTGTCCATACATTGATCAGTTTCAACAAGGCAAAAGTTACACCTTTTGCTGCAGTCCTATCTATGCCGGTGTGATTTAAATTTTGCATGGTGGACGAAATTACAGTACTGCATATGAGAAGACCAGTTGTTTATGACTTGGCATTGCAGTTCTGATATAAACTGTCTTGCTAGCACAAACAAGTCAAGTCAGATAAAAATACATGATTTAGTGAGCATATTAACAGGTGCCGTACAGTCACATTTTTAACTGAACAAAATTTCATTGATGAAGGGTGATCTAAATAGGATGGACAGTGTTGAAGTATGAAATAGATTTTTTTTTTTTTTAAGCCAGAAAAAAGCAAAGATCCATGCTGTTTTGTTTCACAGAGGGAATAACTGTCAACACTGTTGTTTTCTGTGCACACTTTTTTTTTCTTCTCTTTTAAAAGAAAAAAATCAGTGCCTTTGATGTTTTGTATACATCACAATGTTATCCTGACTGTTTGTGTTTTCATTCACCCCATCGCTCACCACCACCCTTGATCATCACCTGAATCCATCATCACCCTCCCCTTCCTTCCATCATCGTCTTCCTTCCATCAACGCTGTTGTTGCCATTCCTTCGTTTCTGTTGTCTCAGATCTTGAGGCACGTGAGGGTAGGTAACATTGGTTTTTGAAATAAGACTATTATGAGCATTTGAATTATATCTGCTATTCATTGTTATGGTTAAAGTCTTGTTTTAGTTTGAACAAATGCAAGTAGGAACAAGCGTCATGGATTCTTGTGATTTCTGTTGGGGACGCTGTTAGTATAAATAGCATCCCCACCCAGAAATTCTGTGCTAAGAATTCTGTCTTTTTTTTTTGTCTTTGTTTCTAAGTCTGCCTTGCTCCTTTTTTTTCCATGTCACCTCCTTGTGTATTTTCTGCCTTCTGGGTCCATTCCCCAGCCTCATTTTCCACAAAGACTTAAAATATAACAATTCTGTCCCACACTGAAGTTAGATAAACTGGGCCTGACTTGTCAGGCTCTTAACTGCAGGGCAATGCATTTTCGCTAACAATAGTTGCTGTCCGAGAATTCATTGAAGAAGACAATGGATAAACGCTTAATCACAACACCCTTGGTTTACTAAGTAGACTTGTTAAAAGCTAGTAAGTAGCAAGAAAAGAAACCCTGGACTCCTTCAAACTATGATGATTTTAGATATATTTTTTAAATTCTTGTATATCGAGGATAATGGGATAAGCACTCGTGTGCTTTTTTTCATCCATCCCTGTGTGTATGCAGTTGTGTAAATATTGTCATCTGTTCCCACCGGCACACAGTGGCCCACTCTTACGAAAAACGGAACAAGATTTAACGTGTGCGCAAGATGTTCTGCATGCGTTTGCACACGGGGCCTTGGTTTACAGTCTCATCCGAAAGACTTTTGGGGAGAGTAGAGTCAGCACTGATGTTAACTCCAGGGGGAAAAATCCCCTCCAACGGGAATCAAACTCGGGTCATCAAATTGCCAGCGCAATATTCTGACCACTAGGCTATCCTGTCCCCTGAGGTGGAGGAGAGAGAACCAGGAAGGGGCTTGGTGCAGTTGGAAGTGGAAGCTGCTAGCAAGGGAGTCGAAGAGGAAAATATCAGTGATTTGTACAGCCCCTCTGTCAGGATGTCTGTCCACTGTGGTGAGACTGGGATGTGACAGGGGCTGAGTGGACCGGTTTTTTACGAAGTGACTGTCAAGTGTTTCACTTCTAACTACTTCAACTGCCCTGCCACCACAACCACTCAGTGCTGGCCTCCTGCATAGTGGGTTCTTTTTTAAAGTGTGTGTGTGTGTTGTGTGTGTGTCTCTGTGTGTGTGTTTGTGTGTGTGTGTGGTGTGTGTGTGTGTGTGTCTGCGTTGGTTTGTGTGTGTGTGTTGTGTGTGTGCGTGTGTGTGTGTGTGTGTGTGTGTGTGTGTGTGGTGTGTGGGGTGTGTGTTGTTTTGGGGTTGTGATTATTTGGAAGAGTCAATTCTTTTTTTTTATACAAGCAGTCTTTCGGTCATAATTTTTCCATCTATGTAGTGTATGGTTTGGTGTGGTAAATGTGTGCATGTTGATGTGTTCTGGTTTTTTCTAGGCTGTGTGTGTGTGTGCGTGTGGTGCGTGTGTGTGTGTGTGTGGTGTGGTGTGCGTGTGTGTGTGTGTGTGTGTGTGTGTGTGTGTGTGTGTGTGTGTGTGATGAGAGACAGAGAGAGAGAGACAGAAAGAGAGAGAGAGAAAAGAAGGGGGGGGGGATATATTGAGAAGGGGTGTGGTAGTGGTGGATGAGGGAATGTGGAAACCAAAGGAGTAGACATTGTAGGAAACAAAGATGACTAGATATTTCCAAACAAGAGTTTACAGGCATGAAGGTTAGAATCGATAACAAGATGCCGTGTAGCCCATAGAAGGAAACAGGAAGAATGCTGTGTGGATCAGGTAGCCTAGATTTCCTCCTTGTTCCATGATAGATGACCACTTTTTTGTCATTTCATGAACACTTCTGTCGTTAGATTTGGTATTCATGAAGTTGTTTGTTTGTTAATAATTTCAGTAATTATAACAGAAAGCAGTAACTAAATGTAAGGCTACACTATTCAGCAATGTGGGGAAGTTGGTTTATTCCTCCCATTAGCATCAGCACAAGTAACGTCAGTAACTTTTCATCTTAGAAATAGGTGGGGTTTGGGGTTGGTTTAAAAAAAAATTTTAGTAGTGATATTTGATGATGAAGAGCAAGAATTATGTGTTGTCAGTAAATTTTTTTTGTATATAAATTCTGATAATATTATGATTAATTATTTCAGAGAAACACACACACACACACACTCATAAGCACACGCACAAACACACACACAAACACACACAAACGTGCACACACACACACTGACTCGCTCGCTCACTCACTAACCCACTCCCACCCACCCACTCGCCAAGCGGTGAACGTGTGTACATTATCAGGCATGGATAACAAATGTGTGAGAAACAAGAGTGGAAGGAATGAACTGACTGCCCCATGTTGCCTCATAGTGTAGCATGTTGCATTTGTTCTTGGCGATTAGCAACCCAGACTTGGACTTCAGCCAGATTTGAGATAGTTTGCACCTGAGAAGTTACCAGCTTAGTTATCAGAAAATGTTCTGGGGGCTGTTACTTTGTGCGCTCCTGATAGACACTGCTGCAGCTTCGTATTAGCTTTTTTCAATCTCCTCTTCTGTATGTCCTTCATTTGCTTTCAGCCCATTCATCAGTATCTGGTGTTGTCCTTCATTTGCTTTCAGTCCATTCATCAGTATCTGTGTTTCCCTTCATTTTGCTTTCAGTCCATTTGTCAGTATCTGGTGTTGTCCTTCATTTGCTTTCAGTCCATTTGTCAGTATCTGGTGTTGTCCTTCATTTGCTTTCAGTCCATTCGTCATATCTGGTGTTGTCCTTCATTTGCTTTCAGTCCATTCGTCAGTATCTGGTGTTGTCCTTCATAGTTTGTGTTTCATGCCGTCCATTCATCAGCATCTGGTGTTGTCCTCATTTGCCTCACAATGTCGTTCCAGCTTGAGCAAACACACACTGTACATGGCAGTGATCTGTTCTTTTGTGTTCAGGGACAAACCCTAAACAACAGAACTTGCCAGTCACTATATGAACCTGTCATGATCACAACAGCTGTTCTCTTTTCTATGCGGCTGGTGTCTTTGTGGAGCACAGCAGGGAAGCCGGTAGATAGGCTGTTGGTTTGAAGTGCCACTCTTGCCAGCTGGTGGGTTTCAGTGTTGTGTGCGAGTGTCAAGTGGTGGTGAATGGCTCTTTCCCCACCCACTGTGTGGATTTGTCACGACCTGACAGGAGTGGCAGCTGGGGCCAGCAGTGATCATGGCCAAGTGTGACAGGCCCATGTCACATCATTATAGACATAAAATTCCCCAAAATGTTGAAATGTGGGGCACAGGTGCACACACTACTCCTCAGCTTTCTGCACATCTATCTGCTTTGTTTGTTCTGTTTGTATGTGTTTTTAAACTTTGGTTGCAAAAGTTTCAGTTGTCAGACTGTGATAAATTCGTCTAGACAATTGGAAGATGATATGATGAAAGATGATCTCTCTCTGTCTATCTCTCTCTCCCCTCTCCCTCTCTCTCTCTCTCTCTCTCTCTCTCTCTCCCCCTCTCTCTCTCTCTCTCCTCCCTCCCCCTCTCTCTCCTCCCTCCACCGCTCTCTTTCTTCTCACTGTCTCTTCTCTCTCTCTCTTTCTCTCTCACTCATCCTTCGGATGAGACTTTAAACCGAGGCCCCGTGTGCGAACGCACGCAGAACATCTTGGCACACGTTAAATCCTGTTCCGCTATTCGTAAGAGTAGGCCATTGTGTGCCGGTGGGAACAGATGACAATATTTACAAAAACTGCATACACACGGGGATCGGATGAAAAAAAGCACGTGATTGCTTATTCTGTTATCCTCGATATAAAAGAATAAATAAATAAATATGTCTCAAGTTTGTTCAAATTTTTGCTGTGTGGATTATGATTATCAACTCTGCCCATCTTTTGATTAATTTATTTGACATTGGTAATGTTACCAAAAAAACCCTGAAGATTGTAAGTGCTTAAATCCCTTGTGCTCTGTTATTATGATTGGGGTATGAAAGATGTTGTTTTCTTTGTGTTAAGGGTGCAAGAGAAGAATTGTGGCTTCACTCAATTCTAACACCTCTCTTCAACTTTTATGCACTCGCTGTGATTATCAGACACATGTTTGTTATGTACCTGTTTGTTACAGAATGAGTTCTGTACACCTTCCAACTTCCAGTACTTATTACACTGCATGCTGCCTGAACTTTCAAGCTATGCCATTTTAGTGTTGTCATGATACACTGGTCAACCACCCATTTTTTCTGTTGATCTGCTTTCATCCATCTGTCATCCTTTTTGTCATCTCTCTGTGTTCATATGTATGCAGTGTTGATTCTTGTCATTGCATAATTCTTGCATATTTCATCTCCTGGGCTCAAAGAATTTTGCGCAGAAAAACATTTCTTGAAATTTTTTTTTTTACTCTTTGCAAGTTTACCGTTAGATGGACTCCATACCATGCTTTGTTTGATGACTGTTAAATCAGTCAAAATTTGTGAATATCACTTTTGGTCCTCTGGCCCTTCCAGTGAAGGCCTTATGTAAATGAAATTTGATTCAAAAAAACACTTTTGTGTACAGTGTGTGTAAAGAAAGCCTAGTATTGTTTTGGTACTCAGAATTATAGCAATCCATACATATCATGCCTCTCTCAAGCTGAATGCCCATCTGAGCCTGCCAGGCTGTCTCTCTGTCTCTCTCTGTGTCTGTCTGTCTCTTTTTCTGTTTCTGCATAACTGTTTATATGCTTGTATTTATATAATTGTGCAACATGAAAACCTTGAATTATATAGTTTGAAAATACCCCCCAAAATTTGGGCACCGAAAATAAACAGAGCCCACAGTTCTAAACAATGGATTGGCTACCGTGATTACCATGTGTATATACAGCCTGTATAAAAGTGAAATCAAGAACCGTTTTCTGTTAATATATCTGTTCGGCTGAGCGCTTTAGTTCTGACCAACCATTGTTTTCCTTTTATCACTGTTGCACTTATCTTCAAAAACAATACTGTGAAAGCTTGGATATGTGATTCAGAAAGCAAAAAGCAAGAGAGACAACAGTGGCAGAAACAGAGGGCCAGAGTTTAAATCAGGCAATTAGAAATGTTATTTTTGTCCACTTGTCAATAAGTGCTTCTCTTTGTGCAATGGTTGATTCATTGCAGTGGTCCTCTGGTTACAGTAGGTTAGTGACCATTTTTATTTTGATTCACACCCTGAGTAATTTCTGATTCAGGAAGCTGGTTATACTGCATAGATCAGAGGACAAAAATGATAATGATGTCAAAGATCAAAAACTTGCAGAAGTGAATAGAAGTGATGGTATGCCATGTTTTTGTGGAAGCCAACAAGTCTGTTGATCATCGACACAGTGTATGCAAAGATGATAACATAGTGGAGTTTGGGAGGTTGGTTGGCCAGTGTGTGTGCATTTCAGGGTGGGGGAATAGGATAATGGAGAAAGGGGTAGAGTATAATAATAATAATAATTGGAATTTGTATTGCGCTGTATCTTGCAAAAACAAATCAAAGCCCTTAGGATTACATTCCCCCTATTTTGTCATCAGATCTTTGTCCCCATTTTGATTGTAAGGTCAGTATCAAGGAATCCTGGAATATTTTCACTATTCAGTAAAACGAAGACAAGATTCTCCGTCTTAATTTAAAACAGGCTACCCCCAATCACTCCGACCATAAAAAGTTTTCTTAAGCATACTAACTTAATTTGGAGTTGCTCCCTTTTTTCTTTACCCACCCCCTCTTTGCAACCACACAAAATATACTTCCAATAACTCACTTAATCTGTACCTCTCCTTGCAACACATGCTGCGATGCACACACCATACACACACAACACACACACACACACACACACACACACACACACACACACACACACACACACACACACACACACACACACACACACTTAGATGCACACACATACATACACACTCACACTCACACACAGGGGGGGGAGGGGGGGGATGCATGATTATGTACCTGTAAGGGTTAGATGGTGGTGGTTTTAAAAGTGAACTGAGCCACAACTAGGATAGGACTGTAATTATTATCAGAGCCAAGACTCTTCAGAGTTATCCTGACTCTGGGTTTGACTGAAAAATATCAATGAAGAGATTTCATAGGTGTATAATTATGCACATATTACATGATGATGTAAATAAGCAACGAAATTACTTTTGTACTTGTAGGTTTGGGGGGTGGGGGTGGGGGTTAAGGGGGGGAACAATGTCCCCCTTTTAGAGGGGACCCTCTGTCCCCTAAAAGGGGCCCTCCTGTCTCTTTTTGAGATCCTGGAAACACCATTGTGTATGGATGTGTATCTGTTTGAAAACCTGGAATCTGTGTCTTTTCTGCTGTGTTTGTTTGCCTGTATGTATGTATTGAGGTGTGTGGTGGCTTTGTTTCAGGGGATATCCACTTCAAAATCCTCGTGCCCAGTATCGCTGCCGGTGCCATCATTGGCAAAGGAGGGGAGACCATCGCTCTGATTCAGAAAGAGGCCGGTGCACGAGTGAAAATGTCCAAGGCCAATGACTTCTACCCTGGTGAGAATTTGAGTCTGTCCTCCAGTTTGTGAAAGCTTTAGTATTGACATTAATTATCTGTATACACAACTAGTTGTGTAGTGTGAAGTGTTTGTAGCAATTGAACTGTCTTTGACCGTGATCTGTCTGCCTGTCTACATTTCTGTCTGTCCCTCTTTAAGGGCTGAGCTCCACCCCCACCTCTTACTTTTGCCTTTGTAAAATATGAAGTGTGTTTCTAGAATAAGGTGTTTTGAGCATTTGTGTTTAGAGCATGTGTCAGAATGGTGAGGTGTGGTACAGCAGGTTGTGCTACAGGAGCCTGCCATTGTCACCAGCAGGAGGCAGGCACATGTCATAGGCCAGATGCAGTGTGGAGCAGGAGGCAGCTTGGCCACTCTTACAGGGTTTATCCACATGTTAGCTGGTTAAGTCACATCTCCAGTTCTCTTCTCTGAATGAAAGGAAGTTGATTTATTAGCCCTGATATTAGGCCATGATGTACTACTATTCACAGTGTTACACTCAAAATGGATGTGACAATGCCATGTCTTCAAAACATTGCAGACCGCACCCTGATCTACTGCTCTCAGTTACAATCATACCAACAGGCTGGCTACCTGTTGTGATCTGAGCATTGCACCTGAGACCAGTATGCTGCTGCTGCTGCTGCTGCTGCTGCTGTTCATATTTATAAGACTTTCAGTCATAATTCTTCAAGTGCATTGCCCTGTACATTGTCACATCAGACCACCACCTAGCATAGCCCATTACATCGACATTTTGAACCTCTGCAATTTCCCCTTGCATTTTCAAAGATTGTTTATCACATTGTTCAACACATTGCCACTTCACACCACATTGTGTTGTCCTTTACATTGCCATTGCATTGATTCCTGTACTCATACTTTGTGCCAAGTCTTCTCATCCACATATGTAATAGGGTAAACTGTTTGATCAGGTCTGTTGCAGTGATGATTTTTGATGAGCAAAATGTTCAGGTTTTGATCCAGTTCTGTCACCCTTTTAGACAGAAGGAATTGTGAATGTGGGAGCCCTCTTGTGAGAGATGATAGACTCTGTCAGCTGCACAGTTTCTTCATGGAGAGCTTCATGGTCTGACAAGAGCTGCAAGTATGCAGGATTAAGACGGTTACTAGGGATGCAAAAAAAATCAACAGACCAGCTCATAACTAAATGCAGTAGTAAACTTTTAAACATTTTATCACAAGTGTTGCCAGACAGAAAAAAAAGCATTTTATAGGGATGGCCAAATTTATTCCAAAGAATATCATCCTTTTCAGAACCAGTTTTGCAGAGGTAAGTTGACAGCTAAAACTAGTCGCACAGAAGTAGACCACAGCCAAAAAGAGAGAATCCATTGTGCATCATTTTCAGTCCGTTACTTGAGAAATAAAGATGGTAATAGAATGGATGATGTGTTCTACAAATGAAAAATCAGTTCAGTGAAATAAAAGAAAAATTATTGTTACGATTTGCAAAGTTTACATTACTGTCAAAGAAAGTGAACAAAGCTACATTGCCCATCTTTCTGATGGGTTAGTTCTTGAGTGTGGATGCACAAATTTTGAAATCAAGGTTATATGTAGAAAGCAGTTTTGATTTTGGCCTCTGAAATCATGTACTGCTTTCAGAACAAACCAGCTGGTGGTAAAGTTTTGTATTTGCAGCGTAGGGGAGAGGGCGGTATAGAGTGCAGAAGGAAAGTCAGGCAAAAGACTTCTTGAATCTTGGACAGTGCACTGGAGCAGACCAAGAAGCATGAGAATCCAGCCTAGGGTACAGTAAGGAAAAGAAAAAGGAGGCAGGCCTCATAGTCCATGATTCATCCTCCATATTCACTTTGTGTGTGATTCCAGGAACTACTGACAGGGTCTGCCTCATCATGGGCCCAGCAGAGGCCGTCAGAAAAGTTCACATTTTCATCATGGAGAAAATTCGAGACAAACCTGATCCTATCCCTAAACCTGAAGATGCCAAAACTAATTTTGAGAGGCATCGACAGGTAATTGAGGTATTTCCACTTTTTGATCATCATCCCTATCCATTTCCACGTCATCCTCTTCGTCGAAGACTTGGCATTTTCTTTTTCCTCATGGAACAAACCACCTGTCCCATCAGATCACCATTATCATTGTCATATGTAGATGGTGAGCTTGGGCAGTTATCATCACTGAGTGTGAGTGACAAAAATCACCCACTTCCTTTTTTGTTTTTTTGTTTTGAAAGTTTACAAGGGGAAAAGCGCTTTTTGATTGATTTCATTTATATTTTCACCGGGATAATGTTTTCCGTTTATTCAGCAGAGCCAATGAACAGAAATTTCCCCTCCAAATTGCCGTGACTGAAAAAGCAAGTGCCAACTCCTTCGACCTGTCTCTAGAGCAGGGATAATGAATAATTCTCTCTTTTACGTCAATTGATTTTGGTTTTTTTTAACCAGCTGATTTATCTGATTAGCGTGTAGGCTTTTTCTTTATATTTGTTGTGTGGTGATTTGTTTGTGTTAAGATTGTATTGATATATTTTACTTGTAATTGCATGTGATGTGTTTCAAATTGGACAGAGGAAAAGGAAGGTGGCAGGATGGTTTAGACATTCACCTGCCTGACAAGTAAACCGTGAGGTTTGGGGTTCAATTCCCAGCCTTGCCCTTTCTGTTTAGTTTTGACAGGAAAATTGAACTGAATGTCAGGTCTTTCGGAGGAGACTAAACCAGTCACACATGTGTGCTTACGGACTTGTACACGTGAAAAGAATCCACAATAGTTTTAAATCAGAAAGAGCAGGGGGGTACCTCCCAGCTGTCCTGGCAAAATGTGAAGGTTCAATTCCCAGTAGTATCCCCATAGTCGGAATGTGGCTACCTTCATGGTGGGGGAGCAAACGTCGCGTGTGCAAAAATCTTACCATTGGTGAATCTCAGAGCTGTAGCTGAGAATGGAAAAAAAATACTGGACATAGAAGAAATGTGATTTCTTATTATACAGGGAATTGTGTGCAATGTATTTCATGTTGAACGTGAAAGAATTTGAGTTCAGTGCAGAAAGATTAAGAAACATAACTTTGATATTATGCCATTTGCAAGCTCAGACCTGATGTATTTATGTGGTTTGTGATTTGTTAAAGCTTTTGTGTTTGCTTTACTCAGGAAATATCTGTTAATTTAGAAAATCAGAAACAGAGAATGATTTACTATGTTAATATAGATATATGTATTCAAGAAAAGATATTAGTTTTAGGTTAGAAATGAATATATATGTGTGTTGCCGAGTCCTATTGGTCTGTTTGCTTCCTTGCTTGTATGTTTTTTATATACTCAAATTTGCTATTTTCAGACTGTTTTCAATCTTCATTCCAGTAGCCACAGAGGCACAAAACCTCCTTCATGTGCACAGACACACAATGCACGAACATACACACGTACACACACACATTTTGAGAGAAACACTGATGCTTTAGAAACATTTGTCAAGAATTTTTCCAGAGACAACAAACTTTACTGGACACAGGACATTCACAAAATTTAGGAAGGAAATTTCCTTTTAATGTAAATATCGGGTTTCTTTAACTTCCACTAATTCCTCTTGTAAATATGTTTTTGTCTCCCATCAGTGGCTGGTAACTGAAGTAAACTAGATCAGTATGTGCTACCACTGTATAGTTCATTTTATTACAGTAAAATGTAGGTGTCCTGTTTGTTTGGATTGACGGTGTACTTCAGTTTTAGCTTTTTGTTTGTTGAGTTTAAAAACAACAGTCAACAGCCAATCGTGATAAGTCATGACACCCTTGACTCTGATGGTGGTTGGAGTAAGCAGAATGCAGACATTCTTTTCCAGGCTCTCCCAACAGTGGCTGTTGCCATAGCACACACCCTCAACTCCCCACCCCACTCCAGAATATCCTGTCTCCTGACTTTTCAGCTTTTCCTCCTCTTGTTTTTCTCTGTTCCAAACCACCCATCATTTTTGGAAGTGATCAGAGCAGCAATGTAATTATTCTAACAGAAAAAGTTTCACGTTAATTATGACAAAGGCCTTTTCATTGTGATAATTCTAGAGACTTTTTATGAATGGTGCTGTCAGTCCTGAATGGCTGTCAGGATGTGAAAACAATGTAGCTACGGAATATTGAGGATTGTTTTGTTTTTGAAAAAACAACAACCCCCCCCCCCCCCCCCCCCCAGCTTTGCCTCACATTGTACTTAAATATTTCTCACTGTTAGAAACTCTGCTGTTAGCCATGTTCGAGGGTTGGCCATTTTGTCGCTTCTTCAACTTGGCGTCTGTTTTTGGGAATGCGGCTGTAACTGAAGGTGAAGTTTATTGTAGAATGCTTCTTGAAATGCTCAGCCAGTTTCCCCTGTAAGGGAGAAAAAGAAAAAAAGATGCAAAATCTTGAGGCATACAGGTAAATTTCCTGAGAAACATTTGTCTTTTCTTACAGGACAAATTGCAATATTGGTAATGCACTTTTACTTACAGAATGAATGGAAAAGTCGCTTGTAAGTGTCCCCATAATGTCTGGTTTAAAAAAAAAAAAAAAAAAGGTAAATAATCTTTTAGTTATTTTTTTTTTACTGTAATGTTGTGAAATGGGGAGTGAGTGGAAGAAAATTATCCATATAATTGTCGTGAAGGTTGTTTGGAGGTCTTTGATATTTTGTCACTGGAGTCCTGTGTGAACTCTGTTTAGAAACCTTTTTTGTCCTAATGCATGAATAGAAGCATGCAAGAGTTCTCAACCTGAGAAATTCCCTCAGGGCAGCATAGCGCTGTTGTTGCTGTTGTATTGCAAAACAGGTAGTTTATTTGGTCACTTGTATAGAGCTGATGGATGCTACCTATAATCTCTTGTTCCTGCCAGATGTCTCCCTGCTATGTACTGCTTCAGCCTTTTAGCAACGGTTCATTAA
>CM060324.1:3835275-3862775 GCA_030674155.1 Stramonita haemastoma
CAGCAGTTCACCGGCACCAACATCCAAATCTCAAAGAAGGGAATCTACGCCCCGGGTACCCGTAACAGGATCGTGTCCATCACAGGCACTCCCTCCAGCATTGCACGTGCAAACTACATGATTCAGCAGCGCATACAACAGGAGGAGTTAAAGAGAGCTCGTCAGGTTACTCAACGTTAGATGACCCCTTAGTGCTTTTAGTCTTGACACTAGAAGTTTCTGCCTTGGCTTGGCCAAATCTTTTCCCAAGCTGAATAGCATAGAATTGGTGAAAATATGAATGAAACAAGTTCTGTTTCATCTATGTTATGAACCAACCCCTCTAGCCAGTTTGGTTCGGTTCTCATTTTGTTCAAGTCCTTTTAGTTTTAACATTTCTTTTTAAAACTGCTTTATTTTTGCATGCAGTTTCCTTTCATCATCTTGGCCCGTGCGTGTTGGGTGTTACATAGTTAACTGAAAAAAAGTATTTAACATGGCAGTAGCCATTGGCATGTCTTTATAAAAGTGGATTTCTTGGCCTTGAATAAGTGCTCAGCCTCTCCTGGAGAAAGCTTTATTTTCAGCTACACATACTATTCTGCAGTTCACTACATAAGTGAAGCTATGCACTAATCTGTCTCATAAATTCTGATAAGTCTGCATTGGGCAAACACAGCACGCAAATCCAACATCACTCGGTCAAGAGTGCTAAATTTAGTGCACCCCTTACTTTTACCTAGTCCAAGTGTGGTCAGTTCCTGCTATGATTAGCACCAACTGGCCCCAATGAGCGGGGATTGGGTAGAATGGAGAGCAGCTGAAAGTTGGGGAAACTGACAGCTGTGCAAAAGCTTGTGGCCGGACATAGAAGTAAGGGAGTCTGGTGTGAATTTTGGCCAAGGTTTTCTTTAAATACTTTTTTTTTTAATGGATGATCTTTGTGACTGGCTGCTGGTGTCAAATGGCTGAGTCTGTGTCTGTGTCTGTGTGTGTCCAAGTCATACAAGTCAGTCAAAGTGTTTTTTCCAGATGATACATTGAATAAGCGATGCATTTGCTTTTTATCATCAGGCCATCTAAGAACATAAACATCATCTATAATAACCACCGCATTAACAATAACAAAATAAGAAGAAAGAAAAAATAACAATCACTCACCACCACCTAGGCAACAACACAGCACAAACATCAGTATAACTGATGGAAAAAGACGTCAGGGGTGGGTAGAACATCCAGAAAGAAAGGGAGAAAAATAGTTATATCTAACCAACACATCAACCATTGCCTTTCATTTTTCTGTTGTTGGATACAGATTAATACACATGTCTATGTAACTACACACTTTCATTAACATTGACAATAACAATGACAAAAATGCCTCTTCTCCCCCCCCCCCCTAAAAAAAAACAACAACAAAAAACATGCAACATCGTATGGATTCCAATCACGTTAAAACAGCATCAGAGACCTGTTTAAAGGGATGCAGAAAATGATGATGGATTTAAATAGAGATAATGCAGTTGCTGTCATTTTCTGAACACTTCTGTATTATAAGTTAGTTAGATATGTCCAACTGATTTTTGTTTTTGATACATTTTAAACTTCTTGGGAGATTCTGTGTTTTGTTATTCAAGAGGATTTGATTTTTTTCCTGAATTCTTCTTTTTTGTGATGGTGGCGTGTCGTACACTAAAATAAAGGTTTATCAAAATTGTGCAGGTTCATTAGAGCCTGTTTGAAGTGATTATGACATGTAATGGTGAATTTATCAGGTCAGAAAAGAAATATCACTCTTTTTAGTTTTTAAACCATCTGTAACAGATAACTTTGTCTTATTTTAGGAATTCTTATTCAGTTTTTAAACCCTTCTTTACACCAAGTACAGTACAACCCACAGAATTATGATAATTGCATCCACATGAGGGGGCATACAACTCTGTCAGTGTTGTTCTGTAGTAGTGTAGATATGATCTGTAAATGTTATAGTTACCCATTACTTGTGTCAGTCTATTAGTTCAAGGCCAAACCATTTGGCTGAGGTTTAAATAAGTCTGTTAAAATCCCCAAGAATAATTTTTTCATGGTTTAAAAGTGTTAATTAATCATGAGAGAGTTGATTTTTTTCTAACAAGTCTGTAATTTTTAAGGATTTCTGAATCGCAAACTTACAAAGAAGAGGAACCTACAAAAATATATGAACTATGAGAAAAGCACTGAACAAAAATGTAATAACATAAAACACAAATAAAAAAGAAATGCTGGTATAATTCTCCAATAAATGAGTCTTGAGTATCAGTAAAACGGACAATTAGCATACCTTCTTTACAGAGTTCACAATCTGAAAAAGTACCAAAATTATACTAAACATTCATACACTACAAGTAAATGTATTTTTGATAATTTAAGGTTACCCACAATTTTCTGGGAATCATCGTATCTCATTTGTACACTACAACTATTCATGTAAAACTAATGTAAGGAAGACACAGAAATGAGATAAGATACATATTTTAAAAAGTCCAATATATTATTTTAAAAAAGTGTCAAGTCACTTTTGATCAGGTCCTCTAGTTTGACTTAGTCACTTAGGTCTGAGTTGAAGGTGACTTGAAACAGTGCCAGTATGAGTATAAAACTTTACAACTGCTCTATTGCAATAGTCTGCAAGTTAGATACCTGCTGGATACCCCCAAATTGTTGCAGTCAAGCTTGGTGGGGGTGGGGGGTGTAGTGAGAGGCCTAGTTAGACTAAACTGTTCAGGGGATATTGGGGTTATTATTTGTATCCTTATTTAGCACATTGCTCACACAGGCAGGCTCACACACACACACACTTACACACTAACACACACACAACCACACACACACACACACACCACACACACACACACACACACACACACACACACAGAGTTTTTTTGGGGGTTGATCTGACTGCAAGACTTGGTGGCAAAGGAAAACTGATGAAGGATTTTGTTGAGAGCTGTGACCTTGGTCACCGTCTGTCACTTGTGGTGTCTTGTCTGTGATGGCAAAGCCAGGCTTATACGGGAACAGTCCCATGATTTTAGGATGGACTTTCTCATTTTTGATGGCATTGGGTCACTTAGCTCTGCTTCTGCCCTCTGCAGACTTATATATTTGAGACAGCTTAGTGCACTGATGTTACATAGGTATTAGCTAGCCATGGCAAAAATTGTGTGTCAGAATTTTTTAAATTTTTTTTTTTTATTAAAGCCATCAGTAGAGAGAGAATGTGTGCTTAACCACAGAGTTTTAAAAAGCACTTGAGAAATAAAGGAAAAAAGACAGTGTTAGCACATACAAATTAATAATCATTTTCCTTCGACTTAAGTATTGGTATTGTAAAATCTTCAACAAGATTTTCCAAAAAAATAAAGAAAGAAAGAAAACAAAACATAAAAACTCAGATAAAAAGAGAACAGAATGATGATATTGGTGGACGGAGAGAAGGATAACTCAGGCATGTTGACTTTCATAACTGTGTTATCACATTATCATGGTGTAGTGTGTGTGGGTAGAGTATTGTGGTATAATTTGTGCATGTACGAGTCTCGTCATTATCAGCATATTTCTCCCTCTTGTCATCTTACCTCTCAGTGTGTTTATGTAACTATAATATGCATATATTTTTTATGCTTTTTTATGTATGGATTTTTTTAAAAAACCGAATTCTCTATCAAGCAGTTTCTGCACATTATTTCGTATTCTTGATCACAGCCTTAGATGACCATATATACACAAATCCTTTTAACAGATTCGGGGGGGGGAGAAAACATTCTGATACACCTTTGCTTTCTGGATTGAGACGTATATTTCAGTGTCCCTGAAAAGGCATCTAAGAAAATTAAATAATGAAAAAAAAAACTCAGTCACAATAAAAGCTGTTGTGCTAATGTAAAAAGGAGAAAATCGCACTTTTTGTCAAGGAAATAAAATATTTCTTTGTTGAAGTAGGAGCACTTAGCAACTCCAGAGGCCCTGACAAATGCCATGGTATGCTGAAGGCCCTCCAGGGGTCTAAAGAGTTTGTCCCTCATCAGCAGGTCAGTAGGCCCCAGATATTAGTCCTCAGGTTGTGGTGTGCTGGACAGGTCTGGGGGAAGTGTTACTGTCATGGGAGAAGTACCATAGCCGGCATAGGGGCAAGCCTCAGAATCATTCATGTGGAACTTGGTGAACATGGGATGTCTGAGTCTGCAGCACGCCCTCACAATGGTCACTTGGTCTTTTCTAGGTGGGAAGTAGAAAGTCGTCCTTACTGTTGAAACTGGGTGCTGCTGAAGCCTTTTTCTCTGTTCTTTTCTTCACTACAGTCTTATTTTTCTCCATACATCACCTCCTGCTCCTCTTGAGGCATCTGACCTCCTACCTTTGTCAGTCAGTGGGTCAGCTGCCTCATTGCCATGGATGCTGCAGTGTGAAGGAGCCCGCTGCATGCTCAGTGGACACGCAGGGCAATAAGAGCGGAGACGAGGCGTTAAGTTCCGTGTTCTGTGTGTTTTGAATGGTCCAGGAAGGTGACAACTGTGGCGTGAATTGCCTCCTTGTTGGCGCAGGGTGCATTGCAAAAAAACCTGCTTCAGTCCTGAAGTCTGTTGAACACTTTCAACTTGGTACTGACTGTCGGATTTCTGTGCCATCTTTCAATGTAATGAAGACTCCATCGCCTCCATTTCTAGTAGCCTCTTCTGCTGATCCATCTGTGGATGCATGTGTCCACAGTTCTTGTGGATAGAATCTCTTCCATATACCTTTCTCTGATTTCTGGATTTTAGCATTGTAAGGTCTTCATTCAAAAATTCTGTTTTTACAGACATGCTTAATCAAGTTCTTTAAATTTGCCCAGAAAAAATCTTGACACCTGCACGTAGCAATTGATAACCGGAAACCCCCCCCCCACCCCCTTCTATAAGTACTCTCATTTTAACAGAAACTAAATTGTGTTGGATTTATTTCTTTTTTTCAGAAATGTTCCTGTGTCTGTCTCTCTGTTTCAAAAGCCAATTTTGAGTTGATTCTAAGTCAATTACATAATGATGGAAAACACTTTTGATAACAAAAAAAGACTAATTATAACAAGTTGCTGAATAGTTCTGTTTTTATGTAACCCTGTAGGTAAGAAACCACATGTTTGAAATGCATATCTATGTTCGGTGTTTCATCAGTAAACACGAGACACACGCAAATACACGGGCTCTCCTCCATGAAAGGAAATTTGGCACCTGACCCACTTTTCTGCTTGAAGCCATTTTAGGTAGGTGGGGGTCACGGTTGTCAATTTTGAGATTTGGATTGATTGAGAAATCATAAACTTTCTTCTGCCTTGCACTGGAGTATCAGAGTGTTAGTTATTTTCCTTTTGTTTGAAAAATGCCTGGCCCTCTCATCCTGACCGCCTGGTGTGATGCGCTGCCAGTCTGATTACGTCACTTCCTGGAGCCTAGCATTTCAATTTATAATAATTTTTCATAGAGTTATACAATTTTCAGTCTGTTTGTATGAAATTGCTTTAAAAAAAAAAATATATATATATATATTATTATATATATACTGCAGATGAATAGCACATCAACAGCTAAAAACTGACCTCCAGTGCAATGCAGCTCCTTCTGATCTGGTGGCGGGTAACATGTTTTGGTGACTACGAAGCAAGAGGCTCTGCACTGATGTGCTTGAAGTTGGCAAAAAAGTTAAAAATTCAGAACAGTTGTGCCTGAAGAATTGGCTGGCAGGCTGTAAGAACAAGCCACAATGTAATGGTGTAATGTTGTCAGTACAAAGAAATGCCTGTTTTGGGACTGGTGATACATTTATAGATGTATATCAAATCAGTCACAGGCTTGGTTTTGACTGTTCAGAGCTGATCACTTCATGTTGATTAAACACTGAAGGAGTTATCCATGCTTTGTCAGTGGAGCATTACAGTTTCTTTCTGTATGTGGGAGTGTTAGTGTGGGTGTGTGTGGAGGTCTGGGGCAAGTCAGAGAGAGAGAGAGAGAGATGGAGAGAATGCATGAGCCCAGGTTTGAGAGAGGATTTGAAGCAGTCATTGTGGAGAAAAAAGTGTTGGTATTGATTGGATTTGAGGCAGAATGTTTGTTTTGTTTTTTGGTTTTTTGTTGTTTTTTTTCTTAAGAAATGCAAAAGCATTTCAGGAATATGTTGTCAATGAGGAATATACGAAATAATTGTTACATACTTTATGTAATAAGGTGTGTGTATCAGAATACTATGCTTTGTACAGAGACTCGCTGTTTGTGTGATTGATGTCATTGTTAAACTTCCAGTGTTAACCATACATTCTGTATTAGTTCAGATGTTATTATTATTATTGATGTTTGTATAAAATTTGTTGGAGGGTTGGTTTAACCGTTTTTCATTCAGAACCATTTTCACGCAGTTTGTATAGTGGATTTTGTTTTTGGTCTTCTACTGCCCTTTTCCTTGCACCCCTCCAGTACTCATTGTCGTTGTCTTGGGAAAAGAGCTGTGAGTTACTGAATGAACGGGTACTTCTTTACATCCACCTTGCCTTAAAAATTAAAAAAAAGAACATCTTTGCGCATAGTGTAGAGTTCTTGCTGAAAAGAAGGAAAGTGTTAAAAGATTTGGCGTCAATATCTTCTTGATGGTGAGCACCTTGGCACAGTTGTTTTTCTTTCTGCTTTGAAATAATTTCTGGGACTGTCTCTGAACTTGAATCCCTCGACTGACCCATCTCTGACGGGGCTGGTGCATGAGGTGATCAGCTGACCCTGCACAGAGGATTGAAGGAAGCTAGCTAGAGTAGGATTCAGCAGGATGGATAGCAGCAGCTGAAGGATTGAATGTAGTAGTCCATAACCACTCCGGTACTTTGCCTTTTCTTCTTTTTTGATGGCTTTTGAATGGCTTGACATGAAAATCGAAAAACGTTAGCTCAGCAGTACTGCTTATCTTTTTATTTATTTATTTATTTTTTTTGTATTTGTAGGCATCACTGTAAATTATCCATGAAATCAACATCCATCATTGTTACATCAGTACCGCATTGTTGAAAAGTTACCCATAACATAAAAGATCTGGATATGTCACAGCCCAATGTCTTTCCTTTGTTGAGGTGATGGGGCATTTTGCCGTCGGCCATTTTCAAAAGAAGTGTGCCCAGATGATGAAATTATGTCTAAGCAACTTAGTCTTCTGTGTTTTTTGAGCATTGCAATATCTTTTCTTTCTTTTCTTTTTTTTTGGTTTACTTATTGGGTTTGTTTGTGTTTTAGAATCTTCTCATCTTTTTCGATAGTCATGTAGATGTAACTTCACATTTCTTTTTTGTACTTTGGCTTTGGATTCAAGAGGACTTGGCTTTTTCTGTCTTTTCTTTGGAGTAGTGTTAAAAAGTCTTACTGAATTGAGTGCTTACACAAGATTGTGTGTGATATTTAATTGTTACTATCTTATGTATTCGAGACAAAAAAAAAGTATGGTTGGTTATCATTTTTCACTCATATGTAAATTGTTCATGGTCATTTTTTCCCCCGAAAAGAACAGATATTGTACATTGCCAGAGAGAAAGAGAGAATGTTACCATCATCTTATTAATTTATTTATCAAAAGTTGAAGCATAGGAAATGGAATGTTGTTTTACTGTAATTAGCAAAACCAAGCCACAAGACTTTTAGCAAGGTTCTTGTGCTCATTCCTGTCTTTCAGCCTGTCTCATCCACATCACATCATGGTCATTCTGTAAATTTGCCATCAGACATGAACGTCACTTCACTTCACTGTAGATAAGGACATCTCCATTAATCATACAACACTCGCTGCTTGGTGATACAATGGGTGATACACAGGGGAAGGGGTGGGCAGTGGCAATCAAGATTTCATCCCTGTTTTTTTTTTCTTTTTCTTTTTTTTAAAAAATGGAATGGTTTCGTGATGGGCTCACCGAGCCTGTACATTTTGTTTGTTCTAAGGCTTGTACATGTCAAGTGTCTGTGTTTGTGTGTGTGCGTTGTTTTTTTTAAAGGGATGTTGGTTGTGTTTGATCTAAAAATATTTACGCATTGGTTTTCTTAAAAAAATATTTTTTAATCTGCTTATTTTAATTTTGACCTGTAACAGTTTTAAAAATAACAGTATAGAACTGAAAGCTTTTGTCAGTTTGATAATACAACAAGAACAAGGTATCTAAACAGACCACGATGGTTGGTAATTATTTCAGTGGGGCTTTTCGATTTTGTTGCTTTTTATTCTCTTAATGTCATTTATTTATTGTGCATTTTTAAAAACTGATTTTTTTTAGGGTTTATGAAAGGGGGCAAACTAAAGCATATGATTTATTTATTATTTCATTGTATTATGTTTTTTCTCTTTGTGCCAAACAGTCCTCGTTGCTCTAGATAAATTAAGTATGCTAGTTACTCACCAATTTTGTTTGGTTAATCTTGACATCCCAATGCTTGTATCAGTGTTGATGTATCAGTTACATGTCCACGAGTGTCACTCTGAAATAGTTCCTCCCTAACATGATAAAGAAAGCAATCAGGAAGTACATAAGGGAATTTTTTACTTGGTGTTTCAGTCTGGATATGGCTGACATTGTTATACTTTAAAAAAAAAGAAAAGAAAAGTAAGAAGTAGTATCAAACCCAACACCATATGAATAAATAACTGAAGTGTATGTCCATGAACAACATGAATTTTTTTTAATTCAGTAGGCTAATATACCAGCTCTCACTTCTCCTGTGCATCGGGCTGTGTGTGACTATCATAACCAATATATTTATTCCATCAATCATTTATGGCATGATTTTGATTAACCCATACCCAGTTTCCTGTCATAAGTCAGTATTTCAGTATTAGCCATGCTTGTTGTGTGCATTAGTTCTGAGTTTTATAGAATAATGTTGAACTGGGGCTCGACTTGTGGAAAAGAAGCAGCAGCAGCAGAGAGTAGCAGGAGAGTAGGATGCCAGATTGGGGGTTCTGATGTCGTTTCACATCTGTGGTGACAGATTGTGCGTTAATTAATGCATTTTTAGGGTAGTTGGTAATGTACATTGTATATAGGTGAAGAAAGAGAAAGTAAACACTGTGTAATTCCATTCAAGGTAACTGTTCAACTTTAAAACGGACTAGAAATAAATCTGACACAAATGAGGTTGAACTAATGAAAACACCAGCAGGTAGGGTAAGCCTTGTTCTAGGTAGCTGTAGGGAGTTTGTTTTTTTTGTTTTGTTTTTTTAGGATAAGGCAAATGAATTTCTTTATTCTTTAAAACATAGTTGGACAAAACACAGAGAGATGGATGTTTGTTTTTGTATTATAATGTTGGTTTTGTGCTTGTGTCTTTTGTCTTAAGCTGTATGTGGATGGATCTCGGGGTTACGTTTTGATCACATGTCTGCTAACAAGCAGATATTTCTTATGTGGAGGCAGACCTTCAACATGCCCTCAGATACTGTGAAGAAAATAACCATGCTGTCAAGTGTCTGGACAATATCCTGAAGTGTTTGATTTACAGCTAAACAATGGAGAAAGGAAAGGAAATGGCTAAACAACAATAACAGCAAGTCTTCTGGGTTGAAAGTTGCATATTTTGAGTTGAAACTTGAATATATCTGTTCAAATTTGTTATGTTGATTTATGAAAAACTTAGTTTTGTCTTGGTTTAGTTGTTAGTTCATAATGCATTTTTAACCAGAGTGGAGTCGGGTATTCACCTTCATAAACAGTCTTGCAATAAAAACCAATAACAAGATATCAAACATAATTTCTTTTTTTGAAAAAAGTTTTTAGAGAAATGTAGTTGTAACATCTTAGGTTTCAGAGCGTGTATTTAACACAAGCGTATGGAGAGAATATTTTGTATGCCATCACAGTCATAGCAATAAAACCATACATATTAATAAATAAGGAAATCATCTGTGCATAATGTTGGACGTGATCTTCCAGCTGTTGGTAACACCATTATCATCATCATGGACTGTGTATTGCTGGAAAGACACCGAAATTCTCTTTTGGATGGTGCATGTGTGCCTGAGGTGCAGTTGTTTCAATATTGTTTGCTTTATTGATTTTTGTACCTTAACAATAAACCATTGTCAAGGTGTACGGATCATTTGTGAGCTCCTCCATCTACTTTCAGACAGGCAGAGAGAGAGAGAGAGAGAGAGAGCACTGCAGTTTGAGGTTTATGACAGTGAAAACATGCGAACAGGTTTATCTAGGCATTAAGGCGTTGACCTGTACTGTGTCCCATTGCCTGTGAAGCTATGGCCATGTAAAGCCTGTCTTTTTAATGAAGCTATGGCCATGTAAAGCCTGTCTTCTCAGTGAAGCTATGGCCATGTAAAGCCTGTCTTCTCAGTGAAGCTGTGGCCATGTAAAGCCTGTCTTTTCAGTGCTCTGTCGTATTTCTACTCTGCCTTGTAGGTGGAAGATGTAGACTGTACACAGAAGGAAAATACCACACGATCAGGGAAAACAAACATGGAGATGATGATAAACTTCTCCTTTGCAGGGTAGGGGTGCCTTTCTATTTCCATAACAATCCAAACAGATTTGGAACCTACTTCTCACCAACATTGTTTTTTTTTGTGTATGGACTGAACATTTCATGCTTGTATTGTTTTATTTTTGTTTTGGATTTTGTTTTAGTTTTGTTTCTGCTGTTCAGGGTGAAGTGAAAACTTCCTCCACTTGGAGATAAAGGAGTGTAGACTGAAGTGAGGTTGGATGTGTTTTCCTGCCATCATGTAGCTGTGGCTCACAGGCTGGGCTTACTTTGTGTAAGCAACATGCCTTTTTAGAGGAGATTGGAGACCTATAAATTAATGTTAATTAATCCTTGTTTGTTCATTTTGTTCGTCTACCTCCATGCCAAAGAAATCATCCAGAAAGTGAAGGGAAAAGGAGGAGGATAAGATGGCCGCGGTGGAAAAGCATATCAACATTCTTGTCGTTGTCTTCAACAGAAATAAAGGAAAGAAATGCTTCCAAACAATCACTGTTGAGACATGAGGTGTTAGGGTTTATTCATAACAGGCCACAGAAAAACCCAGTTGATTTTGAATAGTAATTCCTTTTATGCTGGTTGTAGTTTGATGCTAACCACAAGAATTTATAATTCAATAGATCATTTTTGATGGGCAGGTATCTTCTGTCACCATAACCGAAACAACAATTTTCACGGTATTGGGTAGTTGTAGTTGTCAGGTTTTTGTGTGTTTTGTTTTCTCTGGGGGAAAGAGTTGAGAAAAAAAAGCTGGTAGTAATGTATAGCTGGGTAAAAGCAAAGTTTGATGAGCGAGTGTGAACTGTCTTGTCTTGGTTTCCCCATCCCTGAATACAGAGTACACAGTAACCAGTATAGAAATTGATGTGACGTGTGCATGCTGTGGCTAGTCGTCGGTGATCCATTTATCAGCCCTGTCATTATCTTTGTTATGTGGGGAACTATTCTACTCCCATGTATTCATTGTAGGTCATTGTAGTTACTTTGTGTAACCTGAGTGTACCATAATATTGTCGTCACCCTTAGCCTTTGGTCACTTGTTTTTTGCGGGTTGAATCCATTGTGGTTAAATTGTATCTGAGTATGGTGAGCAGAACTGGAACTACAACCGTTTTTCTTCTTACCCTGAATCTCTAGATCTTTGACCTCGGCTTTTTGGTTCATTGACGTTTTCTTGTCTTGTCTAATTTTTTTTTCCATACAATGCTTCTTTTTTTTTTCCTCCCTCGTTGACATCTGTTATGGAAACCTTTTCTTTTTTGTCTTTTCTTTCTGTGTATTAGGCACCCTCTACCCTGAAGAAAATCAACCAGAACATTAAGATCAGTGCGAAACAGGAGAGAGATGAGAGACGTGCACTGCCATTTGAGTAATGACATTGTGACTGTGAGCCAGTGGAGCTGACCTTAAGATGATTTATGCAGTTGCACATGATTAAGTTTCAATAAAACTGAACAAAGGTGTTCTTTATTTGACATTTGGTGTTGTGTGAAATTTGTCATTGAGTCCCTGTGTGTGAGCGGATGGGCATGTGTGCATTTGTGTGTGTGAGTGTGTGTGTGTGTGTGTGTGTAACACTAATCTGAAGACAGCATTAATAAACATGGCCATTACAGCCAAGGAAAGCTCCTACCCAGAGTGAATGTGCTGTGGGATCATTTAGAAGACTGGGACCACACAGTCGACTTCATCCACTTTACGGATACGATATTAAGAGTGTTGCTCAAATTACCTGACCAACACTTCAGGGGTCTTTATCTCTCGGGCCTCGTTGACACTGGGGTACATTATGATAGTAAACATTGAGTTCAACCCTGTCAAGTAGTCTTAAAGCACATACGCACTTCCATAGTAGTATCATTACATCATCCTCATCGATCACCATGCAATACTTTTTTTTTTTTTTTAAGCCACTGGCTTGGTTGCTCTGGTCTCATGGTGACCTCAGATTCGGTTTCCCCGCACGCTTCTGTGCCTGTGGTGAATTTGTGTCAAAGCCTTCGGGTTGGAGGTTCACAGGGGATGGTCGTTGGAGGGACGTTTGAGGTCGCAACCTCGGGTGGGTGACTCACTCAGTCTGGCTCCACGACTGAGCTAATACTGTCGCTAGTAGGGGGCTTAGTAGGTGGTGTCCTGCGTATGTCAGATCAGAACAGGCACCACTGAACACCACCAAAGTGACCAGCAGCAGTGCAGGGCCCCTCTGGCTGATGGCCCCATGGTGGCCTGAGGATGATGGGTTCCCTGTGGACTTCCGACCCTGAGGATGAGATAACAAATCTGGGTATGGCTGTGGCGGGGAGACTGAAAATTAATGAGCTGCGTGGAGAAAGCGGGACAAGAACGTGACAGAAGAGGAGGCAACGGAAAAAAAAAGGTCACTCAATACTCGACTCAGAAAGGAACACACACGCGCGCGCGCGCGCACACACGCACACCCCCCCCCCCCCCCCCCACACACACACACATTCACGCGCACGCGCGCGTACACACACATTGTGTGGTGGGGTGGGTAGGCCTAAATATGCCTAAGCATGTCTTGCACATATCTTGCGCACACGTTAAATCCTGCTCCGCTTTTCGTAAGAGTAGGCGATTGTGTGCCGGTGAGAACAGATGACAAAATTTACAAAACTGCATACAACGGGGACTGGATGAAAAAAAGCATAAAAGAATAAATAAAATAAAATAAAAAAAATAAGCAAATGCAGCAATTAATCACAAAGACAATTGTTGATGAACAACTAGACTAAAAGCAACACATATCAACCACCAGTCACTCAACACTGACATACATTCATGGGTCACAGAAACACATAATTATTCATTGCTAACACAGCCAGTAGTCTAAAACTGAACAAGAAAGAAGAAAACAAAACAGCACGTAAACTGACAAGAAGATAACAAAACAAAGAAAAAGGGAGAAGAAACAAGTGAAAATAAGAATGAGAAAAATGCAGGTGTCAATTTGGGCTCGTAAAGCAGTTGAAGGCAGAGCAGAAAGAGGAATGGAGGGAACTGGCTGTCAAGTCTTCTGGGGTGCCCCCACGGTCGCCAGACTAAGGGACAGACAGACAGACAGACAGACAGATAGATTGATAGATAGATTGATAGATAGATAGATAGATAGATAGATAGATAGATAATAGATAGATAGATATAGATAGATAGATAGATAATAGAGATAGACTGATAGACTGATAGATAGATACATAGATAGTTTAGATACATACATAGATAGATACATACATAGATACATAGATAGATAGATACATAGATAGAAATCAGTTGAAGACCAGGAAGCGATAGAGAATGAACATGACAAGTAACCTGATTTCTCCTCGAATCAGTTAAGCCCTGCTGGTAGTGTTGCCACGGATCCTTTTGTCTAAAGCTACCATCGCAAGTTTGCAGTACATAAGATCACAGAGCCAGAATGAATGCAGACATTAGCATCATTTAGGCCTACCCGTATCTTCAGTTGTGCCCCCACGGTCCACAGGACTATGGGACAGGTGAAGACCTGTATTTTATTCATTATCTTGACATAACTTGTCCATTACTTTCTCTTTTTGTTCTTTATATTTTTTCCTTTTTTGAGTTTATTTATTCTTTGAAAAGGAGAAAAACCAGAGAAAATACTGAATTATGAAGCAGAGGAAGAAGATTTGTCGTGCTAAGAAACTGGCTATAATAATGATAGTTATAATAATGATATTAACAACAACACCAACCCCAGCTTTAGCCTATTTTTACTTCATATGGGTGGGAACGCTGTAAAACAAATTTCACCACCCCCACCCTACCCCCAATTTCACACACACACACACACACACACACACACACACACACACACACACACACACACACACACACACACACACACACACACGTGCCCTTGCACATGGCATTATGACCTGCGCATGTGGGTCGTCAAGGACAATAACTCTAACAATAACTCAGTCAACCCGGAAATGCTGGTGTCAAGGTCAACCATGCGGTAAGAAGCAGACAACTTGGAGCCTGAGCAACTTGAACAACCAGTGTTTTTTTGAGCTCCAGGTCTGTTGTGATAGGATCTGAATATTCTGTGATGTTAAGTTTCTGACACGTTCTGTACTTTCAAATAAGGTATTTTGTTTGACTGTAAGTTACGCAAACATTTAGATGATATAACAACCAGACGGAAGCTTGAGGTCACGTTGTTGTGAAACACATGTCGTCTGCAACACAGTGGAACTGTGAAGGTGAACTTACTGATGTAATGCTTAAAGCTCTGCCAATATCTTTGTATAGGTCATTCGTTTCGATATTTTGCATACAGGTAAGGTGTGTTGAGTTTTACCGATTCATGGTTTAGAGGGATCAAACGTGCTCAGTTAAAAAGCTAGGTACCAAATTCTTCTCTCTCTCTCTCTCTCTCTCTCTCTCTCTCTCTCTCTCTCTCTCTCTCTCTCTCTCTCTCTCTCTCTCTCTCTCCTCTCCCTCCCCCCTGTCTTACTTTCTTCTTCTTCTTCTTTTTCTTTTCCCTTCGTTCTCTTTCTGAGCCTCCTGGGTTAAACAACTGTTGATAAATGCATAGCTAAAGTATTCTCTCTCTCTCTCTCTCTCTCTCTCTCTCTCCTCTCTCTCTCTCTCTCTCTCTCTCTCTCTCTCTCTCTCTCTCTCTCGTATTTTATTACCTTACCATATATATGTCCTTATTCTTGTGTGTTGTTTGGTACTGCGTAAAGTTTCATTGTTTATATCTTTTCAACTTGATGTATCCCTGAAAAGGCGGACTGGATGTAAAAAGCACTGAGTGCTTATCTATTATCCTCGATAAATACTTTGCCTTGCCTTGCCTTGCCTTGCCCTGCCTTGTCTTGCCTGTCTCTCTCTATGTCTCTCTCTCTCACAACACACACACACACACACACACACACACACACACACACACACACACACACACACACACACACACACACACACACACACACACACACACACAACACCCCACACACACACACACCACACAGATACTACACCATCTGCTACACAATCACACACACACACACCACACACACACAACACACACACACACACACACACACACACACACACACACACACACACACACACACACACACACACACACACACACACACACACACACACAACACACACACAACACCCACACCACCACAACACACACACTGAGAAAAAAAATGTAGGGTCATGAAGAAGAAAAAGATAATTAAAAGATAAATATTTTTTAAAATCAGTATTTTTTTGCAGGTAAAACAGACCAATCCTCAGCGTGGGCTGGCCACCACAGGTAAAACTTTGGGCAGAGACAGATCTTCAAGGTGAGAGACAACACCATGGCTTGGCGCAGTGACGTGGCGGGCTTTATGAAGGGACTGGAGGCCATCACCCGTGCCCTGGTGGAGCATCAAGGGAGAGAAGCGCAGAAGGCATGGAGCAACTCCAGCATCAAAACGGCAGTGCAGCAGTCAGGACTCTCCTCACCAAACCCTCAACAGCTGCAGGTAGTGTGAGGTAGTTCAGGAATATGGGTGTCTCTTTAACGTTGAAATTCTGATTTGTAAATTTTTTTTTTTTTTTTCTGATTTGAACTGATGCTTGTGTGATGTTGAGGCCAACTCTTTGACAGAGAAAAAAAGATTGGTTTGGTTTACTGGCTAAGTCAGAACATCTTGTGCACACATCCAAACCTGTCCCTTTTTTTATACTCTTCCAAAAAATGGGATAGGTTTGGATGTGTGTCTACAAGATGTTCCGACTTAGTCAACCAACCAATCAGCTAACTGGTCAACTAATAAATGCCCTTCCCTGCCCCCCACCCCCCCCCCCCCCCCCCCCAAAAAAAAAAAATGACGAAAAAAGAAAACAGAACCCCTCAGTCCAAATCAAGCAGCAACACAACTTTCCTTCAGTATTCCTAACTAAGCGTTTCCTTTTTTTCTCCAGCAAATGGTGGCAGAGAGAACGACACAGTTTTCAGGCCAGGCAGCCAGCATGGCGGAGTTGGTCAAAGGTCAAGTGTCAGCAGTGGTAGATGTGCTGCAATCTCGCGGCCGGACCCCTCCTTCATCATCATCATCATCGTCATCTGACATGGAAAGTTCTTCAGGAGTTCACTCTTTGGACAACATGGACACTCTGTCAGAAGACGCTATCATACAACAGGCGGCTGCTGCCTTGGATTTCAAAACAGACTCAAGTGACAGTGGCGTTTCTTCCCATGAAAGGGACTCAGCCTCAGTGAGTTCAGAGACAGTGTTGAACTCAGCCCTGTCAGGTGCTAGTCATGTTTCCACTGCTGGAACAGCTGCTGGGATGGGGCAGGAATCGTGGAGAGAATCTGCTGGTGGTGGTGGTGGTGGTGGTGGGGGTGTGAACTCTGTGAAGGTGGAGAGTGCGGCAGCAAGTTCGCAGAGTTCTCAGCAGAAGGCGAGTTTTTCTGCCGCACCCAAGGCCAGGAAAAGTATTCCTGTTCCTCCTGTGCAGAAGGTGAGTGGTGGTTTTTTATTTATATTTTATTTATTTTATTCTTTTATATCGAGGATAATGGAATAAGCACTCATGTGGCTTTTTTCATCCAGTCCCCATGTGTAGGCAGTTTTTGTAAATATTGTCATCTGTTCCCACCGGCACACAATGGCCTACTCTTACGAAAAGCAGATCAGGATTTAACTTGTGCGCAAGATTTCTGCGTGCATTCGCACACGGGTCCTCAGTTTACAGTCTCATCCGAAAGACTTTTGGGGAAAGTGGAGTCAGCAGTGATGTTAACTCCAGGGGAAAAATCCCCTCGATTGGGAATCGAACTCGGGTCGTCAAATTGTGAGCGCAGTGTTCTGACCACTAGGCTATCGTGTCCCCAGATAGTTTGTGGTTCTGTGTGTGTGTGTGTGTGTTGTGTGTGTGTGTGTGTGTGTTTGTGAGTGTGTGTGTGTGTGTGTGTGCGTGTGCGTGTGCGTGTGTGTGTGTGTGTGTGTGTGTGTGTGTGTGTGTGTGTTGTGTGTGTGTGTGTGTGTGTGTGTGTGTGTGTGTGTGTGTGTGTGTGTAGTAGTATAGATCTATTACATAAAAAGTTAAAGGGGTATTAGGACTTGTGTCAAATCATGTGCTGTGTTACTATTTTTATTTCTTATTTTGGTAATAGTGCACTTATTCTCTGGGAATTATGGTAACTTGACTTTCAGATTATAAATATATGTTGACAGATGGACTATCATTATCATCCCTGTGACATTCAATGGTGAATCATCTGAAACTTGCTGTTTTCACAAGTTTTCATGTAGATTTTTTTCCCATATATAACTAGTAATAACTGTTTTACAGTTGAGTGCCAGAGCTCGAGAGAGGCGAGTACCTGCCAACAGAATCAGTCGCCTGATGAGCTATGGAGGTGAGAAACGGAAATGTTGATATCATACCTGTACATTTTCTGTATTCATGCTTTTTTAAAATTTTGTAATTGTTGTTGGTCATATATCTTGGTGTAGCTATATAGACCAAATCAAGTTTTTTTTTACCGATTTAAATATTACCCTCCTCTTTCTCATTACACATGTATTAAACTTGTATCTCCCCCCCCCCCCTACAAGAAAAGGAGCAAATAGGTTTGTGTGTGTGGGGGGGGGGGGGGAGGTTTAATAAATTCTGTGATGTGCCCTTTTTTTTTTTTTAATTTCAATAGATTGTGAAAAATTTAACATCTAGCACCCTCTCACCTCTCCTTAAAAAAAAAACAACCCCCCCCCCCCCCCAACAAAATAACTAAAAGCAAAACTTACTTCACTTCATAACATTAGCTTTGCTTTCCATAAATAAAAAACAACACGAAAAGGAATAAGAATGAATTAATTGTGAGGACAGTTCCTTTATCCACTGCAAATAAAGCTTAGATATACACATGTATTTCTTTCTCAGTGTATGAAGTTCTTTTTGTTTGTTTTGACTGAGCATAGTGGTTCTGGTTGATTATTCATTTGATTGATTGGTTGATTGATTGATTTATTGATTGACTTATCGATTGATTGGATGGTTGATTGATCTATTGATTAGTTGATTGATCAATCAATTAGTTGGTTGGTTGATTGATTGGGTGATTGATTGATTGGGTGATTGATTGATTGGTCGATTGATTTATTGATTTTTTTTTTTTTTAAACTGTGGCCAGGTTTGGCAGCGGGCCTAGGAGCTGGTGCCATTGCTGAAATGACCAGAAGATCTTTGGGAATGAAACAAGAAGACAGTCAGTATTTTCCTGTGTGTGTGTGTGTTTGTGTGTGGTGTGTGTGTGTGTGTGTGTGTGTGTGTGTGCGTGTGCGTGCGTGCGTGTGTGCATGTGCGTGTGTGTGTGCATGCTTGTTTATTTTCTCCTTTGTGAGTGTTACCTGGATGGATTCACTGGATAGATCAGTTCAGCAAGGCAAGGGAAGTAATGGGATATTTTGGAAGAAACAATGATTTCCCAAGTATTATTGTTTTTAAATGCAGGAGCCTTCATTAACATATTTTTTTTATTATAACAATAATTAATAAGATGATGTCTTTTCATTTTTTTCAGAAAAAACAATATGAAAAAAAGCATAAATATATAAAATGTAAAAAACACAAAAATACTGTGTGTTATGTTGGTAATCCTGTTTAGTTTAGTCATATTCTACTTTTTTTTTTTTTTTTTAAGTTATGCATTTCTAAATCATATCTATTATTTGTGAATTGTCTGTATTTTCAAATCGCTGTAAGAGTGGTGTTTGTACAGAGCTGACGGGGGGCCTGGTTCAAGCAAGTCCTTTCCTGACGGAGGCCAATGTGGAACGCATTGTCAACACATTGTGCCGTGTTCGGGGAGCCGCCTTAAAGCTGGGGCAGATTATCAGTATTCAGGGTGAGAGAGAGAGAGAGAGAGAGAGAGAGAGAGAGAGAGAGAGAGAGAGAGAGAGAGAGAGAGGTGTGTGTGTGTGTGTGTGTGTGTGTGTGTGTGTGTGTGTGTGTGTGTGTGTGTGTGTGATGTGTGTGTGTTTGTATCTTTGTGGGTGTGTGGGTGTGTTATATTCTTGCATTATTAGTATTAGAGAGAGAGAGAGAGAGAGAGAGAGAGAGAGAGAGAGAGAGAGAGAGAGAGAGAGAGAGAGAGAGAGAGAGAGAGAGAGAGACTGTTGTGTGTGTGTAAGTGTGTGTGTGTGTGTGTGTGTGTGTGTGTGTGTGTGTAAGTGTGTGTGTGTTGTGTGTGTGTGTGTGTGTGTGTGTGTGTGTGTGTTGGTGTTTTGTGTGTTATATTCTTGTATCATTAGTATTATCATCTGACTGAACATACCTTCTTGTATCCATGTTGTTCAATTCATACCAGTAAAAGCTTTCCCAAGCTAAGGTTAAGCAGCATTGAGGGTGGTTGCCAATTTGGATGGGTGACCATTTGCGCACCTTGGCTCCGGTACAGTCCCCCAGTCCACCCAGCTGTAAATGGGTACCTGCCCACTTAGGGTCAGGGAAGTAAAGCAGTTAGGGAGAGGAGATGGTGCTGCCCCTCATAATGCTGGCCCCTAGAGAAGCTGAGGTCTCTGATGCCTTGCTTCCCTACGACCACATAGGTTATGGGACACCTTTTCCTGTTACCTTTAAGAACTTTGTCCCATTCACGGATGTGGGAAATGGTTTGCCTGAAACTGTGATATCAATCTGTGCTATTTTATGTGACAAATGTTTACTTGTCAATTGTTTCTAGCAATGCTTCTACCCCACATGAATTTTTAATGTTTTTGGAGATAATAAATACTCATATTCATACTTGTAGAATGCTTTTCGATGCTTTCAATTAAAGTATGTTTTTTTTTCAGACAATTCCTTCATCAACCCCCAGTGCAGGCGATCTTTGAGCGAGTGCGACAGAGCGCTGACTTCATGCCGGCCAAACAGATGTCGGTAAGTGTCGCTGGTCTGCTGTGTAAGGAAAATAAACAGTATCGAAGCATCTTATCATAATATTTTAAACATGTTGTAGACTGTCCTTGTCACTCTTCTGTACACTCTGACGAAGAAGTGGTGTGATGAGGATGCTATTCTTTGTCTTCAGTGTGTGTCTGTTTCCTGTTCTGTTCTCTGGTTTGTGAACCTGTGTGTGTGTGCGTGCATGCGTGGATAACTTCAGTTGTAGACCATCCTTGCCACCTTCCTAATTTTAAGCAGTCTGTCTGCCTTGTTTGATGCCTTTATGTATAAAATATCAAGTTTGTGTGTCACAGTGAAAAATGCACAGCAGTGTAGGCCTGCTCATTGCGGTTGTCTCCCTTCTTTTCTTGTTCTCATACAAACTTCTTTTTTTTTCTGAGTTGTTACCAAATGAAGTTTTTGCAGCATTTTCTTCAAGGTGTGATTTCCTTCATTTATTTATTTTTTGTATCTGGGAGTAACTTTGTTTTTACTTCATGTGAAAAATTATCATCAGATCACCATTGGGTTTAAGAAAGGGAGAGAAAAGACCTTTTTCTTGGAGGGGGGTGGAGGGGGAGAAGGGGTGTGTATGTGTGTGTTGGTGCATGCCAGTAATGTTTCAATTTTTGTAATTAGGAAAGGACCAGTGGTTAGTTTGGGAAGCTGATTTTTAAAATATTTTTTTTAATTAGCAGTGTCAGGTGTGACTTGTTCCCTTCTTTTCAGTTCATTATTTGCTATCAGGGAGCAGACTCACCTGTCTCACCTGTCGCTGTCACCAAGTGTAGTGTTTGCCACCACACCCAGGTAGCAGACTGTTTTTTGAATTTTTTTATTTTATACCTTCATGTCACAGTAGATTTCTCTGCGTGAAATTCAGGCTCTCTCCCAGGGAAGTGTGTCACTACAAGTGCAGCGCCTACCCATTAATTTTTTTTTTTTATTTTTATTATTCATTTTCCCCTCAGGGATGGTATCTAAACAGACACCTGTGTGCATGCTGGTTTGTATAATTTTGTCATCCGCTCCTACCAGCACATGATGGCCTGCTCTTCCGAAAGGCGGAACGGGTTTTAACATGTGCGCAAGATGTTCTGCGTGCATTCGCACACGGGGCCTTGGTTTATGTCTCATCCGAAGGACTGTTCAACATAAAATCCTGTTTGTGCAGAAAGTGCTGAACGAGAGCTAGGACCTGACTGGCGCAGCAAGTTTGGGACGTTTGAGGACAAACCGTTTGCTGCTGCATCCATTGGTCAGGTGCACCGGGGGACCTGAAAGATGACAAAGAAGTGGCAATCAAAATTCAGGTGAGTGGAGCACGTAGCGAACAGGTGTTGTGTAAGGGAAAGCAAAGCAAAATAAGTGATATCTGTTATATGTGTGTTCTTTTTAGGAAAAAAAGACAAAATGAGTGATATCTTTGTTTGTATGAGTATGTGTTTCTTTTTAGGAAAAAAAAGACAAATGAGTGATATCTATTTATATATGGTGTTCTTTTTAGAAAAAAAAGACAAAATGATGATATCTATTTATATACTGTGTTCTTTTTAGGAAAAAAAGACAGAATGAGTGATATCTATTATGTGTTCTTTTTAGAAAAAAACAACAAAATGAGTGATATCTATTATATATGTGGGTTTTTTTAGAAAAAAAAACGAAATGAGTGATATCTATTATGTGTTCTTTTAGAAAAAAAACGAAATGAGTGATATCTATTATGTGTTCTTTTTAGAAAAAAAGACAAAGAGTGATATATTATATTAATAAGTGGAAAATAGAAAAAAAAATAAAAAATATGTGTTCTTTTTAAATAAAAAGAAAAATGAGTGATATCTATTATATGTGTGTTCTTTTTAGAAAAAAAAGACAAAAAGAGTGATATCTGTTACATGGAAATTTTATCTCCTATCAAACAAGTATGTAATCTCTAACTTCTTCTTTTCTCATCTTTTTTGTTTTGTTGTCTATCACTGAAAATATATAAGAATTCCACATGTTTTCCCAGTCTGTGTGTGATCGTTTATCTTAACAAATTATTTTTTAGGGGGGGAGGGGGTTGTTTTTTTCTTTTTTTTTCCTAGTAACTCTCCTCCCTCAATGTCTGGTGATCTGCCCTACTTATGTCTCATTCATCATTTAGCAACATTGGATGACACTATAAACGAGGTCCCGTGTGCGAACACAGGCAGAACATCTTGCACACTCGTTAAAACCTGTTCCACTTTTCAGACACCTTACCTCTGTGTGGTGTGTGGTGTGTGTGTGTGTGTGTGTGTGTGTGTGTGTTGTGTATGTGTTCTTGTGTGTGTGTGTTTGTGTGTGTGTGTGTGTGTGTGTGTGTGTTGTGTGTGTGTGTGTGTGTGGTGTGTGTGTGTGTGTGTGTGTGTGTGTGTGTGTGTGTGTGTGTGTGTGTGTTTGTGTGTGTGTTCTGTGTGTGTGTGTGTGTGTGTGGTGTTGTGTGTGTGTGTGTGTGTGTGTGTATTTGTGTGTGTTTCTGGTGTGTGTGGTTGTGTGGTGTGTGTGTGTGTGTGTGTGTGTGTGTGTGTGTGTGTGTGTGTGTTTGTGTTGTGTGGTGTGTGTGTGTGTGTGTGTGTGTTGTGTGTGTGTGTGTGTGTGTGTTGTGTGTGTGTGTGTGTGTGTGTGTGTGTGTGTGTGTTGTGTATTGTGTGTGTGTGTGTGTGTGTGTGTGTGTGTGTGTGTGTGTGTGTGTGTGTGGTGTGTTGTGTGTGTGTGTGTGTTGTGTGTGTGTTGTGTTGTGTGTGCATGTGTGTGGTGTGGTGTTGTGTGTGTGTGTGTGTGTGTGTGTGTGGTGTGTGTTGTGTGTGGTGTGTGTGTGTGTGTGTGTTGTGTTTGTGTGTGTGTGTGGTGTGTGTGTGTTGTGTGTGTGTGTGTGTGTGGTGTTGTGTGTGTGTGTGTGTGTGTCTGTGTGTGTGTGTGTGTGTGTGTGTGTGTGTGTGTGTGTGTGTTGTGTGTGTGTTGCGTGTGTGTGTTCGGTGGTGTGTGTGTGTGTGTGTGGTTTGTTGTGCAGTATCCCGGCGTTGGCTCAGAGCATAGAGAGCTGACATCAACAACCTATGTCTGTCTGAACGTGGGCAACATTCTCCCTGAAGGTATGACATACCTTCATCCTGTGTTTGTGTGTGTACGCCACTTCAAGTCATGCAGTTTTTGATTTGTTTGTTTGTATTTGTGTGTCACTTCAAGTCACGCCAGATTTGGTTTCTTTGTTTGTGTTTGTTTGCCACTTCATGTCACGCCAGTTTTCATTTCTTTGTTGTGTATTGTATGCCACTTCAAGTCACGCCAGTATTTAATTTCTTTGTTTGTGTTTGTATGCCACTTCAAGTCAGCCAGATTTGATTTCTTTGTATGTGTATGCCACTTCAAGGCACGCCAGATTGGATTTCTTTGTTTGTATTTATACGCCACTCTAAGTCAGCCAGATTTGATTTCTCTGCAGAAATTCGGGCTGCTCTCCCCAGGGAAGAACATGTTGGTACAAGAGTAGGATCACCCATTAGTTTTTGGGTTGTTTATAATTAATGGGTGGCTCCCCGGGGAGAGCAGCCTGAATTTCACTGCAGAGAAATCTGCTGTGACATAAGTGGTAAAAGATAAATAAATATAAAAAATAAATAATGAAAGGATGGTGTGTGTTTGCCCGGCAGGTCTGTATGTGGACAGTGTCATCAAAGTGGCCAAACGAGAGCTGTCCTGGGAGGTGGACTACATCCGGGAAGCAGACTGCGGCAATCGATTCAGGTATTTTATTTATTTATTATTTTATTTATTTTATTTTATTCTTTTATATCGAGGATAATGGGATAAGCACTCATGTGCTTTTTTTCATCCAGTCCCCATGTTATGAAGTTTTGTAAATGTCATCTGTTTCCTCCGGCACACAATGGCCTACTCTTGCGAAAAGCGGAACAGGATTTAACGTGTGCGCAAGCTGTTCTGCGTGTGTTCACACATGGGGCCTTGGCTTACAGTCTCATCTGAAAGACTTTTGGGGAGAGTGGAGTCAGCACTGGTGTAGGTGCATTGTGTGTGTGTTCAAGTTTCAACTGTCGTTTAGTGACTAGTCTTCAGTGTTGTTGTGAACTGTGGCTGTTATAGTTCAGCCATGTGGTAAGTAACCACATCTGATTTACACCAGACTGACTCACAGCTAAGCTGGTATTGCATGAATCAGATATGAGTAGTGTAATCATCTAGCTAAACAGTGGCTTGAAACAGAAATCCTCCTTTTCATACTTTTGGTAGGCTTTAAATTTTTTTTTTTTTTTTTACCTTAAACAAGAAGGAAATTAAATTGAAAGAAACTAAATTGCACTGTAGGAATGCCAGGGTCCTGTCAGTATAAACAACATCCCCACCTTCTAAAAACTCTGTTAGGAATTCCTCTTTTCTATCCTTCTCTTTGTTTCTGCCTTGTTCTTTTTTTCCTGTCAAGTCCATGTCTTTTTTCTGCCTTCTTGGTCCATTTTCCTGCCTTTTACCAGAAAGACATTCTCCCCCATGCCAAAGTCAGATGTGCTGGGCCTCACTTGTCAGGCTCCTAACGGCAGCATGACACAATTTTGCTCATATGACAGACAACAATGAGTTACTGTTTGAGCGTTTGACAAGAAAGAAAAAGAAAGCAAGAAACAAAAAAGAATTTGTTCTAGTTGATAACATCGTGCAAATTTATAGTCTGAATACTCTGAAAGAGGCTATTAACGATCAGGACAACCGTAGACATTTAGGTAGGGTGGGAAAAAAGAAGAAGAAAATGTTAACCACAGGACAATTCTAGATATTTAGGTAGGGAAAAAAGAAGACTATTATTTTAACCTATCAGACTCGTCAGAGAATTGTGTGCTGACTGACAGGAAGTTGCTGGAGGGGGACAACTTCCTGCACGTGCCGGCAGTGGTGTCTGACCTCAGCACGCGCCATGTGCTGACCACAGAGTTCGTGCAGGGCGTGCCTCTGGACAAGTGTGTCGACCTCGACCAGGAGACCAGGGATAAGGTGGGTGGGCAGTGTTCTGGTCTCTCTGCAGTGTTCTGGTCTCTCTGCAGTGTTCTGGTCTCTCTGTGTGTGACGCATGCATGGGCACATGCATGCATGTACGCTTTCATGTACACTTGCACACGTGCGCATACACACATGCAGGCACAAATACACACACATGTACGCATGCATGCACACACACACACACATGCATACATTTAAAAAAAAAAAAGTTTATACCACTTTATGTCACAGTAATTTCTCTGATGTGAAATTTGCGCTGCCCTCCCCGGGGAGAACATATCACCACAAGAGCAGCACCACCCATTATTTTTTCTTTTTCCTGTCTGCAAGTGTATTTGTTTCCCTATCAGAGTGGCTTTTTTCTACAGAATTTTGCGAGGGACAACCCCCTTGTTGCCATGGGTTCTTTCACGTATGCTAAATAATGATGTGTAACACATGGGATCTGGGTTTATCGTCTCATCCGAAAGACTAGCACCTAGACCACCAATTATGGTCTAATGGATGGGGGAGAAAGTTTTAGGCCCAAACGGGATTCGAACTACCGCACACTCCGACCCGGAGACGGTCGCATTAGACAGGCGCATTACCTCTAGACCACCGATCCATCTTTGTTCATTCTATCACTCTGTGTCTGTCTGTGTTCATTCTATCACTCTGTTTCTGTGTTCATTCTATCACTCTGTTCTTCTGTGTTCATTCTATCACTCTGTGTCTGTCTTGTTCATTCTATCACTCTGTGTCTGTCTGTGTTCATTCTATCACTCTGTGTCTGTCTGTGTTCATTCTATCACTCTGTGTCTGTCTTTGTTCATTCTATCACTCTGTGTCTGTCTGTGTTCATTCTATCACTCTGTGTCTGTCTGTGTTCATTCTATCACTCTGTGTCTGTGTTCAATCTATCACTCTGTGTCTGTCTGTTCATTCTATCACTCTGTGTCTGTCTTTGTTCATTCTATCACTCTGTGTCTGTTTTGTTCATTCTATCACTCTGTGTCTGTCTGTGTTCATTCTATCACTCTGTGTCTGTCTGTGTTCATTCTATCACTCTGTGTCTGTCTTTGTTCATTCTATCACTCTGTGTCTGTGTTCAATCTATCACTCTGTGTCTGTCTGTTCATTCTATCACTCTGTGTCTGTCTTTGTTCATTCTATCACTCTGTGTCTGTCTGTTCATTCTATCACTCTGTGTCTGTCTTTGTTCATTCTATCACTCTGTGTCTGTCTTTGTTCATTCTATCACTCTGTGTCTGTCTTTGTTCATTCTATCACTCTGTGTCTGTCTTTGTTCGTTCTATCACTCTGTGTCTGTGTTCAATCTATCACTCTGTGTCTGTCTGTGTTCATTCTATCACTCTGTGTCTGTCTGTGTTCATTCTATCACTCTGTGTCTGTCTGTGTTCATTCTATCACTCTGTGTCTGTCTTTGTTCATTCTATCACTCTGTGTCTGTGTTCAATCTATCACTCTGTGTCTGTCTGTGTTCATTCTATCACTCTGTGTCTGTCTGTGTTCATTCTATCACTCTGTGTCTGTCTGTGTTCATTCTATCACTCTGTGTCTGTCTGTGTTCATTCTATCACTCTGTGTCTGTCTTTGTTCATTCTATCACTCTGTGTCTGTGTTCAATCTATCACTCTGTGTCTGTCTGTTCATTCTATCACTCTGTGTCTGTCTTTGTTCATTCTATCACTCTGTGTCTGTCTTTGTTCATTCTATCACTCTGTGTCTGTCTGTGTTCATTCTATCACTCTGTGTCTGTCTGTGTTCATTCTATCACTCTGTGTCTGTCTTTGTTCATTCTATCACTCTGTGTCTGTGTTCAATCTATCACTCTGTGTCTGTCTGTTCATTCTATCACTCTGTGTCTGTCTTTGTTCATTCTATCACTCTGTGTCTGTCTGTTCATTCTATCACTCTGTGTCTGTCTTTGTTCATTCTATCACTCTGTGTCTGTCTTTGTTCATTCTATCACTCTGTGTCTGTCTGTGTTCATTCTATCCTCTGTGTCTGTCTTTG
>CM060324.1:3867775-3880275 GCA_030674155.1 Stramonita haemastoma
GCCTTACTTTATAATTATCATAGATTCTGTTATAGCTTTTTAAAAATAGAAAACTGTCTATGTATTCATCTGTTTAATTCATCTACATGCCTATCTCTTATAAAAATCTGTATACACCTTCTATTACACAGACAAAAATAATTTATTTGAATCCGTGATCCAATCTTAATATTCTTCTTCTCCTCCTTGCTCTCTTACTCTTCGTTGAAGAAAAAAAAAAAGGAAAGCCCATCTGTCAAGATGAATTAGTATATGGATAAGACAGATTAATTAAAGGGAAAACGTGTATGGCCGGCACACAGACCGAGGACTGTCTGTCATCAAGCCAGCGGTGTCCGTGATTGCTGCTGCTGCTGCTGCAGGAGATAGACACGAGCAGAGCGGTGGGGCGGGCACGGTTTGGTCTTGGTATGGCCAGAGAGAATCAATAGAAGTCTGTTAACATTTCTTTCCATGCTTTCCTGACGCCACTCCCTCCTCCATTCACAAACCTGAGTAGGCGTCCACATGTCCTTTGATGTCAGCCCAAACCGTACCCAGATGTAGAACAAGTGGCGTTACACGTGACAGATTTACATCACCGCTTCTCTGTCCGGCAGAACAGACTGTCTTGTGTTGGTTTTTTTCTGTTTTTTGATGTGGTTTGTTTTTTTGACGTCATCAAACAACATGTGCAAAAATGCTTGCAGCTGAAGGAAATAAGTGTTAAAAAAAGGAAAAAGGGGGAGGAGTAGGGTTAATCTGTACTGCAGAGTTGTGAGAAGTTGGCGGTGTGGCTGGTTCTCTGCATAAGGAAGGAAGAGGTTTCTGTGAGCTGACAGGATGGTTTTCAGCGTGAAGGACTGCTGCTAGCCAAACCAGAGCATGGCCAACCAGAATCACACCTCCCCCAACTCCTCATCCAGCGACCTTGACCTCAACAATTCCTCATCCAGCGACCTTGACCCCAACGCCTCATCCAGCGACCTTGACCTGACCTCCTTCAACACGTTTTTCGCGGTGACGGAGATCCTCTTCATCCCGCTCATCGTCTTCGGCAACGCTCTCGTCATCGCCTCCATCTGCGTCTTCCGACGGCTGCGGAACTTGACCAACTGCTTCCTGGTCAGCCTGTCGGTGGCGGACCTGGCGGTGGGGGTGGTGACCATCCCGCTGTACGCCTCCTTCTACCTGAAGCCGGCGCTGCTGCTGGGGCAACCGCGTGGCGTGCCTGGCGTGGTTCGGGTCTGTGATCTTCGGTGCGGGGCCTCGCTGCTGAACCTGCTGGTGATCGTGCTGGACCGCTTCCTGTCCATCCACTGCCCCTTCTGGTACCTGCGCCACAAGTCCGCCCGCAACGTGGCCGCGGCGCTGTCGCTTCTGTGGGGCTACGTCCTCCTCCTCAGCTGCCTCCCGCTGCTGGGCTGGAACCACTGGGCCCCGGACGAGCCGTGCAACTTCTACACCACGCTGCCCCGCGCCTACGTGACGGTGGCGGCCTACCTGACGGTGGCCGTCTGCACGTGTGCTCCTCGCTGATGTACGCCAAGATCTTCGCCACCGTGCTCAAGCACAAGCGCCGCATCAGCACGCTGACTGTAGGGGGCGGGGGCAAGGCGGCGGACCAGAGATGGATGGAGAAGGAGGTCACCTCCACGCGCCTCACCGCCGTCATCTTCCTGCTGTTCATCGTGTTCTGGGCGCCCTACTTCTGCCTGGGTCCTCTCAAATACTCCAGCCTCTCCCAGGAGGTGGTGGAGGTGCTGAAGAACGCCTCCCTCATGCTGGCCTTCGCCAACTCGCTGCTCAACCCCATCGTGTACAGCCTGCTGCAGCGCAAGTTCCACGCCGCCTACCGCCTCCTCCTCAACACGCGTGTCACGCACTGGAACGAGCTCAGCGGCAACATCCTCGACAGGGAGGAGATGGCCTCTGACCTCGACCAGACTGCCTGAGGGGACAGCGCGTGCTTGAAGGATCTTTTTGTGCTTGAAGGATCTTTTTTGTGCTTGAAGGATCCTATGTGAAGAGGACACAGCTGCTTGAAGGATCCTATGTGAGTAGGCCATTGTGTGCCGGTGGGAACAGATGACAATATTCACACAACTGCATAACACGGGGACTGGATGAAAAAAGCACATGAGTGCTTATTCCGCTATCCTCGATATAAAAGAGTAAGTAAATAATAATAAATAAGGATCCTGTGTGTTTGAGGAGGACACAGCTGCTTGAAGGATCCATGTGGGGACACAGCGTGCCATTGTGTGCCGGTGGAACAGATGACAATATTTACACAAATGCATACACACGGGGACTGGATGAAAAAAAGCACATGAGTGCTTATTCCACTATCCTCTGTATACAAGAATAAATAAATAAATAAAATACATATAGGGATCCTGTGTGTTTGAGGAGGACACAGCTGCTTGAAGGATCCTATGTGATGACACAGCTGCTTGAAGGATCCTATGTGAGGAGGACACAGCTGCTTGAAGGATCCTATGTGAGGAGGACACAGCTGAAGGATCCTATGTGAGGACACAGCATGCTTGAAGGATCCTATGTGAGGACACACTGCTGAAGGATCCTATGTGAGGACACAGCTGCTTGAAGGATCCTATGTGAGGACACAGCTGCTTGAAGGATCCTATGTGAGGAGGACACAGCATGCTTGAAGATCCTATGTGAGGAGGACACAGCTGCTTGGAGGATCCTATGTGAGAACAAGCTGCTTGAAGGATCCTATGTGAAGACACAGCTGCTTGAAGGATCCTGTGTGAGGAGACACAGCTGCTTGAAGGATCCTTGTGAGGAGGACACAGCTGCTTGAAGGATCCTGTGTGAGGACAGCTGCTTGAAGGATCCTATGTGAGGAGGACACAGCTGCTTGAAGGATCCTATGTGAGGAGGACACAGCTGCTTGAAGGATCCTGTGTGAGGACACACGCTGAAGGATCCTTGTGAGGACACACAGCTGAAGGATCCTATGTGGAGACACAGCTGCTTGAAGGATCCTTGTGAAGACACAGCTGCTTGAAGGATCCTGTGTGAGGAGGACACAGCTGAAGGATCCTATGTGAGGACACAGCTGCTTGAAGGATCCTATGTGAAGACACAGCTGCTTGAAAGATCCTATGTGAGGAGGACACAGCGTGCTTGAAGGATCCTATGGTGAGGAAACAGCAGCATGAAGGATCCTATTAGAAAACAGCAATCTTGAAGGATCCTTTTGTAGAGACACAGACTATGCTTGCAGGATCCTATGTGAGGATACAGCTGCTTGAAGGATCCTATGTTATGTGAAGAATCTGTGTGTGGTGTGTAGACTCCGGTTTGGTTACTTGTGCGTGATGGAAATATTTGAATACTATATTTTATGTGTGCTCTATTCCTGTTGGATTTTTTGTTTGGGCATCTGAGTTACCTCACTGTGTGCCGGTGGGAACAGATGACAATTTTACACAAACTGCATACACACGGGGACTGGATGAAAAAAAGCACATGAGTGCTTATTCCATTAACCTCGATATAAAAGAAAAATAAAAAATAAATGAAAAATAAAAACTGCATATTCTTTTACTTTATTTTTGAAGTATTTGTGAAACGAAGACATCCAATTTAGTAGGAAGAGATGTTACAAGACTTAGTAATAAATCGGGATATTATGGTGATAACATGGTGATAACATGGCGATGCTGAGTGGGTAATTGGAAGTGAAGAAGAAAGAAGTGAGGATAAAAAAGTTTGGTTTAATCAGGTAAGTTGGAAATTGCAGTATTCTTTTTGATAGACGAGGTGCTGCATGTATGCATTGCCATTAGACTTTATAGATTTTATCTGAAAATGTAGGATTTTTTGCATGGTTACTTATCCTTATATTTTTTTATCCAGTTGTTTGTCTGTCCGTCTTAGTGTCTGTCTACCAGCCTGTCTGCATCACACACACACACACACACACTCACGCACGCACTCGCTCACGCACACGCACGCACGCACGCACGCACCCACACGCACACACACACACACACACACACACACACACACACACACACCACACACACCACACACACCACTTGCCCACGCCCACACACACCCCCCCCGCCACCCCCCCCCCCCCCCCCACACACACACCACAACCACCAGCAACCAACCAACCAATCAACCCCACCAACAGATGCCAAATCACTTCCTTAAGTTCAATCTTATTGTTTATCTCCCCTCCAACCACAGAGGTCATAAGATTATCAGGGCTGTCATCTCGCCGATAGTTCTAACTCAAATTGAAACTGTGCAGTTTGTCATATACCAGAATTACAACCTATTCTTGAGTCGGTCCTTGAAATTGTAATCCGTTTGTTTGGATTGAAAGAAAGGGCTGTGGTCTTTTGGTTTCTGCAGGCTGGTTCTCTTTGGAAATTGCTTTCGATTTTAATTGTCTGTTGTTTTTTTCCAATGCGACATAGTTATGTTATGTTTATTTATATGTTATTATGTTTGTATCTTAAAACACTTTTTTTTAAACATTTTTTTTTTCTTCAAACTTTTATTTCATTCACCCCCCTCTCTCTCTCTCTCTCTCTCCTCTCTCTCTCTCTCTCTCTCTCTCTCCTCTCTCTCTCTCTCTCTCTCTCTCTCTCTCTCTCCTCTCTCACTCTCTCTCTCTCCTCTCCTCTCTCTCTCTCAAGAGTAGGCCATCGTGTGCCGGTGGGAACAGATGACAATATTTACAAAAACTGCATACACACGGGGACCGGATGAAAAAAAGCACAAGAGTGCTTATTCTGTTATCCTCGATATAAAAGAATACTCTCTCTCTCTCTCTCTCTCTCTCTCTACTCCTCTCTCCTCTCTCATCTCTCCTCTCTCTCTCTCTCTCTCCTCCTCTCTCCTCTCTCTCCTCTCCTCCCTCCCTCCCCCCTCCCTCCCTTCCCTCCCCTCCCCCCCTCCCCCCCTCCCCCCCTCTCTCTCCCCCCTCCGAAGGTAATATCGCTATTAGTGAAGGGACATTGACACATGCACGATCTCTGTCTGTCTCTGTCCGTCCGTCCGTCCGTCCGTCCGTCTGTCTGTCTGTCTGTCTGTCTCTCTAACGAACGCACGCACAAACACGCGCAGTGCACACGTACACATGCATGTACGCACGCACGCATGCACGCACGCACGCACGCACCACGCACGCACGCACCACACACGCACGCACGCACGCACCACACAGCACGCACGCACGCACACACACACCACACACACACACACACACACACACAAGCGCATATATACACAAATTCCATGTATAAATAAATAAATATACTTCCACCCACACACAGTTCACACACACACACACACACCACACACACACACACACACACACACACACACACACACACACACACACACACACACACTGATTACGCATGTATGTACATGCACACACAGATTTTTTTTGCAGTCTCTTCCTCGTTCTGCTCTCCTTCTCTTTCTTCTTTCTTTCTTCTTTCTTTCTTTCTTTTCTTCTTTCCTTTCTTTCTTTCTTTCTTTCTTTCTTTCTTTCTTCTCTTCCTCGTCGTCGTCCGTCGTCGTCGTCTCGTCGTCGTCCTCCTCCTCCTTCTCCTCCTCCACCACCACCTCTCCATTACCATTATTATTGACTTTAATGTGATAAACAGTGGTGGTGGAAGCAGCAGCAGCTGCAGTAATTGATTCGTTTTAGCTGCAGCAGTATCATATATTATCCTTCACACACGCACACGCACACGCACGCACCACGCACCACGCACGCACGCACGCACGCACGCAGCACGCACGCACGCACGCACGCACGACACACACACCAACACACACACACACACACACACACACAACACCACACACTCACACACAGCAACAACAAAAAAGTAAAACCCAACAAGCACAGCTGGCTTGGTTTTCCCCAATATCCCAGCCTCTGTTGTGCATAATTGCTCCTCAAGTAGGCCTAAGGGAACTGGTTCGGTGGTCTAGTTGGTAATGCACCTGCCTAGAAAGCGAAAAATCCGGGTCGAAATGTGCGGTGGTTCGAATCCCGTTTGGGCCCAAAACTTTTCCCCCATCCATTAGTCCATGAGTGGTGGTCTGGGCGCTAGTCTTTCGGATGAAATGATAAACTGAGGTCCCATGTGTTACACATCATTATTTAGCGCACGTAAAAGAACCCACAGCAACAAGGGGTTGTCCCTGGCAAAATTCTGTAGAAAAAAGCCACTCTGATAAGGAAACAAATACAGTTGCAGACAGGAGAAAGAAAAAGAAATGGGTAGGCACTGCACTTGTGGCGTCGCGCTCTGCCGGGGAGGGCAGCCCGAATTTCACGCAGAGGAATCTGCTGTGACATCAAGTGGTATGAAATGAAATGAAATTGTATTGTCATCATTGTGTTTGTTATGTCTGTATTGTCATCAGTGTGTTTGTTATGTTTGTATTGTCATCAGTGTGTTTGTAATGTCTGTATTGTCATCAGCATGTTTGTTATGCTTGTATTGTCGTCAGTGTTTGTTATGTTTGTATTGGTCATCAGAGTGTTTGCAATGTCTGTATTGTCATCAGTGTGTGTGTTACGTCTGTATTGTCATAAGTGTGTTTTTTTGTGTGTGTTTGTTATGCTCGTATTGTCATAAGTGTGTTATGTCTGTATTTTCCTCATCAGTGTGTTTGTTATGTCTGTATGGTCACCCTCAGTGTGTGTGTGTGTGTGTGTGTGTGTGTGTGTGTGTGTGTGTGTGTGTGTGTGTGTGTGTGTGTGTGTGTGTGTGCTGTGTGCAGATAGGGGAGGGGATACTGAGGCTGTGTCTGATGGAACTCTTCCAGTGGCGCTTCATGCAGACCGACCCCAACTGGTCCAACTTTCTCTACGACCCCGTCAACGACAAGGTGAGCAGGCAGAGCGGCAGTGTGTGCCATAGGCATCTTTCCGTGGGGGTGGTTGGGTAGGGGTGGGGGTGGGGTGGATGGGGGAAGGGATTGGTGGGTGGAGGGGGGGTGGAAGGGTGAGGTAAGGATGTGGAGGGGAGGAGAGGGTGAAGGGAAGGGAAGGGGACGGGGGGATGGAAGGGTGGGATAAGGATGTGGAGTGGAGGGAAGGGGAGGGTGGAGGGAGGGACGAATGGGGAAGGAGGGGTTTGTGTATGCAATCTTAGGCTCAGACGTGTAACTTTTGTCCATTATTGACGTAAGCTAAGTAAGTCCTGACTCGAGAAGATCATCAGAAGCAACAACATCAGCTTCGGCACCAAATACCACCTTTACAAATCCCTCGTGATATCTATCCTCCTATATGGCTGTGAATCATGGACTCTGACAGCAGAGTTAGAGAGGATAATCCAAGCATTCGAGAACAAGTGCCACAGAAGACTTCTCAAAATATCATACAAAGAACACAAGACCAATAACTATGTGAAAGAAGAAATCAAAAAGCGTGTGGGCCCCCAAGAGCCTTTGCTCTCCACCATAAAGAGGAGAAAGCTGATGTGGTTTGGTCACACCACAAGACACAACACCCTAGCAAAAACCATCCTGCAAGGAACAGTCGAGGGCAAGAGAAGAAGAGGCCGCCAAAAGAAATCATGGGTTGACAACATCAAAGACTGGACCGCCCAACCCCTACAACACCTCCTACTAGCCACACAGGATCGTGAAGCATGGAAAAAGATCTCTGTTGCGTCTTCTCTCATGTCCCCCCTACGTCCTTTGGGACATGGGACTGAGTGAGTGAGTGAAGTAAGTCCTAAGTGGTTGATGACGTGAGGTAAGTGCTAAGTGGTTGATGACGTGAGGTAAGTGCTAAGGGGTTGATGACGTGAGCTAAGTGGTAGATGACGTGAGCTAAGTGGTTGATGACGTGAGGTAAGTGCTAAGTGGTTGATGACGTGGGCTAAGTGCTAAGTGGTTGATGACGTGAGCTAAGTGGTTGATGACGTGAGCTAAGTGCTAAGTGGTTGATGACGTGAGCAAAGTGCTAAGTGGTTGATGATGTAAAGTAAGTGGTTGGCGACGTGGGATAAGTGTTAAATGGTTGATGACGTGAGCTAAATGCTAAGCGGTTGATGACGTGAGCTAAGTGTTAAGTGGTTGATGACGTGAGCTAAGTGCTTAGTGGTTGATGACGTGAGCTAAGTGCTTAGTGGTTGATGACGTCAGGTAAGTGCCGAGTGGTTGATGATGTGGGCTAAGTGCTAAGTGGTTGATGACGTGAGCTAAGTGACAAGCAGTCACTGATGTGAGCCAAGTGCCATGCAATTATTAGATGAAAGCCAAGTGCCTCTCAGTTCATAATGTAAGCTAAGTGCTATATAATTAGGGATGTCAGAACCTCTTTCAGCATAAACAGCATCCCCACCCTTGTGAAATCCTATGCTACAAATTTCCTCTTTTCTATCACTCTCTTTGCTTCTGTCTTGTTCCTCACTTTTCTGTCGTCTCTCACACAACAAAGAACGTTGACCAGCACTGACTGACCCTCCTCTTCCCCTGTCCTGCACAGCTGGTGTTGCTGGACTTCGGCTCCAGCCGGGAGTTCTCCAAGAGGTTTGTGGACCGTTACATCAAGGTCATCTACTCTGCCGCCAAGGGTGACCGCCAGGGGGTGCTGGAGGGGTCACGGGACCTCGGCTTCCTCACGGGATATGAAACCAAGGTGTGTGTTGTGTGTGTGTGTGTGTGTGTGTGTGTGTGTGTGTGTGTGTGTGTGTGTGTGTGTGTGTGAATGTGTGTGTGTGTACGTGTACGTGTGTGGGTGAGTGAGTGAGTTTGTGTGTGTGTGTGTGTGCATGCGTGCGTGCGTGCGTGCGTGCGTGCGTGTGTGTGTATGTGTGTGTGTGTGTGTGTACGTGTATGTGTGTGGGTGAGTGAGTGAGTGTGTGTGTGTGTGTGTGTGTGCGTGCGTGCGTGCGTGCGTGCGTGCGTGTGTATCCATGCGCGTGTATATGTCCCTATGTGTGCATGTGCAAGTCCATACGATCATGCATGTGTGTATGTGCTTGTTCTAATTATTGATCTTGTAGTATACATAATCTGTCCCGATGGTGCGTTACCTTGACGTGGTGGGATGGCTTGCGTGTTCTGTTTGATCCCCAGAGCTATGTGGGCGGGGGCTTCGGCCTCCGGCAGGTTCAACCATGCTCAACAGGTCTGTGGGGTAGGAGCCAGACTAAATTTGCACCCTGGTCCTCCAGGTTGGGGGTTGTGCTTTGGGTTAACAACCCATTCACTTAAAAATCAGTATGTTACAGAAACCACAACAATATCTCTAAACAGCGACCTGGTTGGGGGAGAGTCCTCTCTGGCAGAGTCTATGACGCGAGCTGGTGAAAGCCTTCGGGAAGCCAGTGCGCCGACAACTCTTCTGTCAACCAAGTCAACAACCAGGATAGGGACCTGGAACATCAGAACCCTATATGAAACTGGAAAAACAGCACAGGTATGTAGAGAAATGCATAGGTACAACCTGAAGATCCTTGGCCTGTGCGAGACTAGATGGAATGGAACGGGACGGTCAAGACTAGCGAGTGGAGATACCATCATCTACTCTGGACAGGAGGAAGGCCAGCCCCACACACATGGAGTAGCGCTGCTGATGAAACCTGAGGCAACGCGAGCACTACTATCCTGGGAACCAGTGTCACCACGGATCCTCACTGCCCGGTTCAACTCAAAGGGCAGGAAAGTTACCATCCTCCAATGCTATGCTCCAACAAATGCTGCTGACTTAGAAGAAAAAGAAAACTTCTACGAGCAAGTCCAAGCCATAATGGACAAAACGCCAAAGAGGGACATGAAGATCCTAATGGGAGACCTGAATGCAAAAGTTGGGTCAGATAACACCAACAGAGAACTGATCATGGGCAAACATGGCACGGGAGACCAGAATGAAAATGGTGAACTCTTAGCAGAGTTCTGCACCTTCAATGACCTGGTCATTGGAGGCACCATCTTTCCCCACAAGAAAGTCCACAAGACCACATGGACTTCCCCAGATGGCAAGACTGAAAACCAGATCGACCACATCACCATCGGGCGAAAGTGGAGAAGGAGCCTGCACGATGTCAGGGTGAAGCGCGGAGCAGACGCAGCGTCAGACCACCATCTTGTAATAGCCATCCTCAAGACAAAGCTCAAAGCCTTCACCGACAAGGCAGGAAGACCATCGCACAAATTCAACGTGCAAAGCCTTAAAGACAGAGCGAAAACAGAAGAATTCAAGCTGGAACTAAGAAACAAATTCAGCATGCTTGCCCAGATGCCAGAGGAAACAATCGAAGAGCAGTGGCACAGTCTACATGAGACCTGGAAGACAACATGCCAAGCAGTCTTGGGAAAAAATACAAGAAAACACAAGGAATGGCTGACAACAGAAACATGGGCACTGATCACCGAGAGAAAACAGCTGAAAGACCAGATCAACAGAACACAAGATCAGGAAGAGAAGCAGACATTACAAGCACGATACTGGGACAAAAACCGTGCAGTAAAAAGAAGTGCAAGAAAGGACAAGAGAAATTTCATTGAGGAGCTGACTCAGGAAGCAGAGACTGCAGCAGGCCAAAGAAACATGAAGAGACTCTATGAGATCACGAGGACTCTCTCAGGAAAAAACAGTAAACCTAATTGCCCCATCAAAGACAAGAACGGCAATACCATTCCAGGTGAAGAAGACCAGAGAGCAAGATGGGCAGAGCACTTCAAAGAAACACTCAACAGACCAGCACCATTTGTCCCACCAGATATCCCACCACCTACTGAAATCCTTGGCATCAACACCGGCCCCCCCACCAAAAATGAGATCACCAAAGCCATAAAGTCTTTAAAGTCAGGCAAAGCAGCAGGTCCTGATGGTATACCCCCTGAAGCACTGAAGGCAGACATCCAGACTTCAACTGACATGATGTATCCACTCCTACACAAGATCTGGGAGCAAGAGAGTGTGCCAGAAGACTGGAAGAAAGGCTACCTCGTGAAGCTACCAAAGAAAGGGGACCTGTCATCCTGCAACAACTGGAGAGGAATCATGCTGCTGTCTATACCAGGGAAAGTACTGACAAGAATAATCTTAGAAAGACTGAAGACGGCACTAGACAAGACACTCAGGGATGAACAGGCAGGCTTCCGACAAAACAGATCATGCACAGATCAGATCGCCACAATGCGCATCATCATCGAGCAGTCCCTAGAGTGGCAGACCCCCTTGTATTCAGTCTTTGTCGACTTCCAGAAGGCATTTGACAGCGTCGACAGAGATGTCATCTGGAGACTGATGCACCACTATGGTTTCCCACCAAAGTTCGTCACCATCATCCAACAGCTCTATGAAGATGCCACTTGCCAAGTCATCCATGATGGTAAATTGACGGAACCCTTCTGCGTACAAACCGGCGTTCGTCAGGGCTGTCTGCTGTCACCAACCATCTTCCTGTTGGTGGTTGACTGGATAATGCGACAGACCACAGCAGGCAGGAGAACTGGCATACAGTGGACCATCACAAGGCAGCTGGAAGACCTGGACTTCGCAGACGACATCAGCCTTCTCTCACACAGGCACCAAGATGCACAAGAGAAGCTATGGCATGTTGCGGAGGAAGCCGATAAAATAGGCCTCCAAATCAACATCAGGAAGACGGAGGTCATGAGGGTGAACAACAAGAAAGAAGACCCAGTGCGACTACACCAAGAAAACATCAAAGAAGTCGACAAATTCACCTACCTGGGCAGTGTCGTTAGTAAAGATGGGGGAACGGACGAAGACATCAAGTGCCGAATAAATAAAGCACGACATGCCTTCAACACCCTTCGCCCAATCTGGAGATCAACATCCCTCTCACTCCACAACAAGATCCGGATATTCAACACCAATGTCAAGTCGGTCCTACTGTATGGCTCAGAAACCTGGCGGGTGACAAAGACCAACACCCACAAACTCCAGACATTTACCAACAGATGTCTTAGGAACATCCTTGGTATCAGGTGGCCAGAAGTAGTCTCAAACGAAGAACTATGGGACAGGACCAGACACGCTCCAATTGACACGGAGATCAAGAAAAGGAAATGGGGATGGATTGGCCATACACTCCGCAAGCCTGCTTCAGATGTCACCAGCCAGGCCCTTGACTGGAATCCACAAGGGAAGCGGAAAGTAGGCCGACCAAAACAGACCTGGCGCAGAAGCATTGAAGCAGAGACGAAAGCAGCCGGAATGACATGGGCCGAGCTGAAGAGGATCTCCCAGAACCGAGTCCGTTGGAGGAGTGTTGTTGTGGCCCTATGTTCCCAAGGGAATCCACAGGCATAAGTCAAGTAAGTCAGTATACATAATAACAGATAATTGTGCGCGTGTGTGTGTGTGTGTGTGTGTGTGTGTGTGTATGTGCTTGTTGTCATCACTGATCTTGTAGTGTACACAACGGCAGATAATTGTGCAAATATGTGTATATGTGTTTGTTCTTATTATTGACTTCTCAGTACACGAAATAACAGATAATTGTGCACGTTTTTATTTA
>CM060324.1:3885275-3890275 GCA_030674155.1 Stramonita haemastoma
TTTGTTGTTTTTTTTTGCATTGCAGATCAGGCTAAAAACTGGACGATGAATTTTTTTTGCATGTATTTACAGTTAAAACAGCATTAATTGTTTATATGTATGTATAATATATATATAATGTACATATTTAATCCTATATGTATATATATATTTTGTTGTTGTTTTTTTTGGTGTGTTTTTTTTGTGTCCTCTGCTACGACTCTGAGATTCACCCATTGTAAGATTTTGCCTGTATGACCATTTTTGCCCACCATGAAGGTAGCCACATTCCGACTTGGGGATGAATTATACTTGACATCAAGTTTTAGTGCTAAGCTTTGGTGTCTGGGGATTCTAATGAGGTAGATTGTTCGTCACATCTTTTTTTTTGGTCTCATGATACATGTGGGGATGTTCTATGTTGTGGAAGCCTTAGGAAATTGTGCCTCATGCATCAATCATGACATGACTAAAAGCAGATGTGAGCTGATATTGCTGTTAGGTAGTTTTGCTGTGGATCCAGAGTTTTGTATCAACACAACTTTGGTTATAGGAAGCCTTTATTCTTTGAAGACTATGGAGTTGCACTCCAGGTGTTAATTCTGGTACAGTGTCAGTTGTGGCTGGCCAGTCGACATGGGAATGACAGTCCCTATGGCAGAGGGCACAGATGAAGTCTGACGCTGGTCTGTCTGCCTGGTCTGCAGCCTTTCTTCTCATTCTCTTTGCTTTGTGCTGCTGAGCAAGTGTCTCTTCAAACTTGGAGAGATCTTTCTGCACAGTCTGTCTCCAGGCTGACTGTTCAAGGGCTGTTGTGTTGCTTCCCAGTAACTTTGGTTATGATGCTGCAATATGTGTGTATTGTGAACAGAATGATAGGGATTTGTTGATATTTGAATTGTGAGACTGATTTTTTTTCTAATGTGCTGATTTCATAGAAAATGTTGAGAAATGTTGATGACAATAAGGATGCTGCATATCTGGGAGTTTAATGCAGTTTTTGTAATCATGGGTGAAACTTGCTTTCTGTTAAACACTTTTATTTATTTTCGTGTTTTATTGTCAGAGAGAGAGAGACATAAAGAAATTGCCAAATGCTTCCTCTGTTCTGTTGTGTGTCTTTAAAAAAAAAATGAAGACTGTTATTTGAATGGAAATATGGGTCTGGGATAGCTCAGTGGTCTGAGCACTTGCTTTGAGTGTGGTTACCAGGTGGATGGGTGACCATTTGTGTGCCGTGGCTTCAGTACAGTCCCCCAGTTCACCCAGCTGTAAAGGGGTACCTGCCCTCTTTAGGGTCATGGAAGGAAGGCAAAGCAACGAGGGAGAGGAGATGGGCGCTGCCCTCAATATGTTGGCCCCTAGAGAAGCTGAGGTCTCTAATGCCTCGCTCCCCTACGACCACACAGGTTATGGGACACCTTTACCTTCTGAATGGAAATGACTTGTTTGAATTTTTTTTAGGTTCCTCAGCAAGAGCTCCGAGGTTCATCTATCAAATGTGAGATTTTGCCTGTGAGACTGTTTACTCACCATTAAGGTAGCCACATTCTGACTTAAGGGATGATGTTTGAAGACAACACCAGTGTGCATGCCTTGTTAGGAAAAAAAATGTGTCATTGCTTCCTACTGGTATGCAGTTGCCTACTCTTCTGAAAGGCGGAATGGATTTTTAATGTATGGGCATGATGCTCTGCGTGTGTTTGCACACAGGACCTCAGTGTACAGTCTCCTGTGAATGATTCAACTTCAGTATGATGTGTACAACACTTTGTCACAATTCAGGAATGTGTAATGTGATGTTAGTAATGATATCAGTAAATGATTGATACTGATTCCAGTCACAGTTGCATACACATAAGTCTGACCATCGGTTCTAGCCGAGGAACGAAAACAAAAAAAACAAACAAAAACAACTCTAAACCGAGGTCGCAAGTGCAAATGCACGCAGAGCACTTTGCTACATGCTGAAAAACCCCATCCACTTTTTGAATTCACAAGAGAAGGCAGCATGTACCCATGTAGCATGTGGCTGTTGGTGTGGATTGAAACACCAACATACCCAGCATGCAGCCTGTACCTGGAGAGGGATGGGCTCTGCAGGGTCAAGTGTCCCATGGATACATGGCATGAAACACTTCAGTGCAGTGCTCCAACAACTCCTCAAGGAGTTACAGGGAGAAGTCATGTCAGGTAACTCATACTGGCATGAACTGTTGCTGTTGTTGTTGTTGTATGTTGTTGTTGTGCGTTCTCCAGCTTAAACACTTTGGGGTCTGTTGCCCAGAATGTGCACTCTGACTCGCTCATCCCCCACCTTAGAATCAGTGTGAGATTCAAATATACACTGGATGAGAAATTTAGCGTGTATTAAGTACACCTCACTATATAGGCAGCCATCTCCAACTTAAGAGGACTTTTTTTTCTACTTTTAAAGTAGAGTGCTGGAGGTTGTTATGTTCAGAGCTTGTCATGGTTGGAGGCAAATCTCAGCATAATATTTCACGACATAACAAACAACATTTTAACACAGACCTTGCACTTAGCGTGCATCAAGAACTGACAGAGTTTTCAATAACTGGGCCAGTGCATAAATGATTGCACTTCTTTGCTCAACACCCCACCCCCACCCCTACCCCCCAAAAAACAACAAGCTAACAAAAACAAACAACCCCCTCCCCCTACCAAAAACAAAATCAAACTAAACAAAACAACAAATTCTTCTGGAAAGTGGTCGGTTTTTGTTGTTGTTTTGTGTGTGTGGGTGTGGTTTTTTATATTTTAATATAAGATATTAAACCCACTATTGGTCAATTCTACATGTATTATACAGATTTATCAACAATATTCACTCAAAGGGTAAAAGTGTCCCATAACCTATGTGGTTATTGGGGAGCGAGGCATCAGACCTAGCTTCTCTAGGGGCCAGCATGTTGAGGGCAGCGCCCATCTCCTCCCTCTCCCTCGCTTTTTTACCTTCCCTGACCCTCAAGGGCAGGTACCCATTTACAGCTGGGTGAACTGGGGGGAACTGTACCGGCGCCCATGGTTACCACGCTCGATGCTGCCTAACTTTGGCAGGGGAAAGTGAGTGCTCTGACCACTGAGCTGTCCCGTCCCCTTACAATATATCGCACAGACCATCTGACCCGGCAATTTACATCTGCAAATAAAAATCATATAAAAAGAGGATGTTTACTCTGTGTTACTTTGCACATTAAACGATAGTTCTACTCCGACAAGATCGGAGCGTCCCGTTGCAAGGCTTCACTGATCATAGTGAGAATGGCTGAAGTTAAAAACCGAACTGATAAATTTGCACTGGTGACGAACGCTATAGCCGAGTGGTTAAGACCGTTCAACTCAGTCCCAGGGGGCCATGAAGTCGAGGGTTCGAATCTCGGCAGCGTCTAGTGAATTAAGGGTGGTGATTTTTTTTTACCATCTCTCAGTCAACTCCAAGTGCTGACCTGCAGTTCCTTAATTCCTTTAGTGTGTAATAAATACACATACAGAAGATCAAATGTGTACGTTAAAGATCCCGTAATTCATGCCAGTGTTCGGTGAGTTATAGAAACAGGAACATACCCAGCATACTTCTCTGAAGAGGACTGGATGTAAAAAAGCACAAGAGTGCTTATCCCATTATCCCGATATAAAAGAATAATATAAAAATAATAATAAAGTCGGAATGCCTCTTCCTTTAAGACGGCAAAAACGGCGGCATACACAAACTCTCACCATCGGTGAACCTCGAGCTCTAGCTGAGGAACAAAAGAAAAAGTGTACTCACAACAAACAATGATTATGTGGAGAAAATGAACCATCATTGTGACCAGTTTAATTCATGGATGACTGATAGTTTCAGAACAGTTTTGTCAAATGTCCACAGTATTGCAGCGAGAACTGTGCCCAGCAGTCAGAGACATTCAACAGGAAACAGCACAAGTTAAAACCTGGGGGAAATGGCAGGAAGCTTCTGTTTGGGAATGCTGGTCTGTTGGGACATAGCACAAAGAATAGGGATGAAAAAGAACACTGATCACTGAAGCAGTGTCGCATTTCTTGCCCTGTTCCAGCAAACACAGAGTTTGTTTTGTTTCGTTTTTAAAGAGAATTTTGTCCTGTATGATTCAACCTCTGTCTGGGCCACACCCTGTTCTGTGTTATTTGTATTCATTTTTTTTAATCCCCCGGCCTATCAGTGATTTCCAATAATTATGTTGTCTTTGAATAGACAGTAACGCACAAATGGCTGGAGCTGATAGATCTTCAGCATTTTCAGGAGAGGGCAATAACAAATACAAGTCTCATTAATGTCGGATGATGACCTCAAAACTACAATATTTGACTTCCCCTTGAACGATCATAGGACCGCGGGGCATAAAGTTGTCATTGTTTAGTGGAGCCGAAGTTTGCAAATTTACTTAAAGCTGATGGGGGGGAGGGGGGGGAAATTCAAATGTCATCCTGACTTCGCCTCAGGAAAGATTAATAGCTGGTGAAAGGTAGGCGTCCACAGCTTGGTGAAAAACAAGCTCTATTGATCAATCCCCACATCTTACATCACCCTACAGCTAGCTCTGAACTGAGATAAACCATGGCTGCGAGCTGAGATAAAAGAGGAGGACTACGCCTTAACCTCTTCCCTAGGTCGTGAGGTCACATCTGTAAAGGTCAAAGACTGTGACGAAAATTAATGCACTGAAGACTGGTTTCTTATCTGTTGCTGACCAAAGCACGATCCTCCATGTTGGCCGTGGGATGAATAAACAGGCCAGTTATTCAAGACATTGAAGGGCGTGGCTGCATTTTTTTTTTTTTTGGTCTTCTTAAATTAAGCAGATTATACTGTCAACCAAGACATGTTTGAAAGGCGAATCTGATTGGAAAAAAATCTCTTTCCACAAAAAAAGTTTTAAAAAAATTTCAGGAGAGTATGCTAGCACTTGAAGTTGCACCCCCCCCAAAAAAAAAATATCCTGGCTGCTATATTTTTTGAATGGAATAAAACCGGACAA
>CM060324.1:3895275-3900275 GCA_030674155.1 Stramonita haemastoma
AACCAAACCAACCAAACCTGAACTACATACTGACTGACTGACTGACTGTGACTGACTTGACTTAAGAACTGTAACTGAGGCTGGACTGTTCAAAGCTGTTTTTTATCATGACAAAAGAATACCTACTCAATTCATCTGTTTTCTTAACTCACGACTGACTGACTGACTGCGACTGATACGACGTCAACTTACTGCCATTCTGTCTTCTCCACCACTCCCTCCTCTGATTACTCACCACGTGTCGAACATCCTCGAAGAAGGCGATGGTGACCTGCTCGTTGGGCATTCCCACGGCGCCCAGGGTTCCCTCCCCTTGAAGGTGGCGAAGGGGGGCACGCCGTAAGGCCTGAAGGGGCGCGGCCTGGTGACGTTGCACTTGCGGGTCTTCATGTCCACCACGTACTCCACGTCCTGCCACAAAACAGGGATTGGTGAGGGGAATCGTTGTTGGTGTTGTTTTTGTTTTGGTGTTGTTTTGTTGTTTTGCTTGTTGTTGTTGTTGTTGTTCATCATCATCATCATCATCATCATCATCATCATCATCATCATCATCATCTCTCATCATCTTCTTCTTCTTCTTCTTCTTCTTCTTCTTCTTCTTCTTCTTCTTCTTCTTCTTCGTCGTCGTCGTCGTCGTCATCATCCTCATCCTCCTCCTCCTCCTCCTCCTCCTCATCATCATCATCATCATCATCCTTGTTCTTGTTCTTTTTTCTTGTTCTTGTTCTTCTTCTTCTTCTTCTTTGCATTTTCCTCTCCATTCTTCTAACGCTCAGACAGCAACTCCTGCTGTCTGCTAGATGAGCGAAAATGCATTGCGCTGCCGTTAAGCGCCTGACAAGTCAGGCCCTGCCCGTCCGACTTCAGCTGTAGGAGGGGATTGTTATCTGTTAAGTCTTTCTGGGGGTAGGGGTGGGGGTGGGGGGTGGAGGCAGGAGAATGGATCAAGCAGGCAGAAAACAGACAAGAAGGAGGAAACAGGAGGTAAGGGAACAAGGCAGAAATAGAGAGAGGATAGAATAGAGGGAATTCCTATCACAGAATATCTAGAAGGTAGGGATGCCATTTATAGTGACAGGCCCCCTGGCATCCCCACAGGAGAATGAAGTGAATGACATAACCTAGGTCAAATCTGTGACACCCCTGTCACATCAAGTAGATGTTACTGTCGTTGTCGTTGTTGGTGTGGTGGTGGTGGTGGTGGTTGTTTGTTGTTGCTGTGCGTTCACCAGCTTAATTCACCACGTTCAAAGTCCTTCGAAGAGACTTTAAACCGAGGCCCCGTGTGCGAACACACGCAGAACATCTTGCGCTCACGTCAAATCCTGTTCCGCTTTTCGTAAAAGTAGGCCATCATGTGCCGGTGGGAACAGATGACAAGATTTACAAAACTGCTTACACACGGGGACTTGATGTAAAAAAGCATATGAGCACTTATTCCATTATCCTAGATATAAAAGAATAAATAAAAAACCCAAAACAACACTAAATGCTTTGCGTCATTCTTACTCGAGGGACAAGACACAGGCCGCGGACTTACCAGGTCGTAGAGCTTGAGCTTGTCGTACACCATTTTCTCAGAGCCCACCTCCTCGAATTCGAACTCACGAACGCGCTTGTTGACCTCGTCATAGAAGATCTTCCCCTCCACGGAGAAATTCCTCTGGCTGTCCACCTGTATAAACATATAAATAGAAGCAATACTGATAGAAGTGTGTTTGTTTTGAATGATTTTACCACCTAGTATGAACACATAAACACAAACAATAGTGATAATTATAGGTATGTTTGTTTTGAATGAGTTTGCTGTTTGTCCACCTGTATGAACACATAGATATAAACAATAGTGACAGAGTGTGCTTGTATTCAATGATTTTGTCGTGTATCTGCCTGCATGAACAAATCAACACAAACAACACTGATTATCAGTGTGTCTCTTTTGAATGATGTTGCTGTTTGTCTACCTGTATGAACAAATAAACACAAACAATACTGATAGAAGTGTATCTGTTTTGAATGATTTTGTTGTCTGTCTACCTCTTTTAACAAATAAACATAAACAATACTGACAGAAGTGTGTTTGTTTTGAATGATTTTTGCTGTCTGTTTACCTGTACGAACAAATAAACATAAACAATACTGATACAAGTGTGTTAGTTTTGATGATTTTGTTGTTTGTCCACCTGTGTGAACAAATAAATAAACACTAACAATACTGATACAAGTGTGCTTGGTTTGAATAGTTTTCCTGTCTTACCTTCAGTAGTGCTGCACCTGACAGAATTATGAGATAATCACATTGTCTTGGAATCTTGAATAAAGAAAAAAAAGCCTTTATCTGCTAATACTCCACCTGTGGGGAAGGGGGGTGGGGATGGGGTTGGGGGAATAATTGATAAGATTAAGAAACAAGCGGTAACTAAACGAACAGCTCATTGTAGGTGTACATTCTCTTATTTCTTTAATTAAAAAAAAAACCCCCACATTTTTGGGGAGAATAAGCCTAAATGTATGACAGCCTGGAGAATACATTGTGTTGTTATGATTATCGTTTTAGCAGAAATTTCCGATTTAGGGACTGGAAGCTTGCAGTGGTATTAGCGTTCATTTATATAACCTGGTGTCTGACAGAGAGTTGAAATGCAGGGTGTGCGAGACGCGTGCTTACACGGCCTTCTCTTACTCTATTTTTATTTATGTCGGGATGTGGACAGTAAAAAGTCTATATGCCAAGCCGAGAACATCTACTATTTATTATATTTCAAAAAAATATGTTGTGAAAAATTCGAAAATTCATTTACCATTTTGTTTTTCTTATTTTCCCTAATACCCATCGATACACGTTGCGCACATGCGCGACACTGTCAATTCCCTCCCCTGACCATGAAAAACGCTGTTCCCTTCTTTAAAACTACTAAATTTCATAACGGCTTGTCGCTCCGTGCTTTGAATTGCCTCCCTTAGCAAGAACGCTGTTGCCTTCTTTGTTCTTACTAAAATTCATAAAGGACCGCCGTTTCAGGGGAGTTAATTAAAGAAACCCACAAAATAACTTACTCGACGAAGTCTTTCGTGTCGAGCTTTGCATATATTACATTATTTACAGCCCCCCAAATATCTTTCTGACGGTAAAAATCCCAAGATTATTATTTTGTTCGACTTTAGAAAACATTTTGTTTTGAACTCAAAGAAATCATGCCGATACATCGAACATTCTAAAGGATTTTTTTTTTCTGGAGAGATTTTATTTTATATGTATTTATTCTTTTATATCGAGAATAATTAACTAAGCACTCATGTGCTTTTTGTTTTTGCATCCAGTCCCCGTGTGTATGCAAATTTGTAAATTTTGTGATCTGTTCCCACCGGCACACAATGGCCTACTCTTTCGAAAAGCGGAATAGGAGTTAACGTGTACGCAAAACATTGCGTGCGTTCGCACACGGGGCCTCGGTTTATAGTCTCATCCGAAGGACTTCTGGGGGGAGTGGAGTCAGCACTGATGTCAACTCCATGGGAAAAATCCCATTGAACGGGATTCGAACCCGGGTGGTCAGATTTCGAGCGCAATGTTCAAACCACTAAGCTATCCCTCTGAGAGAGAGAGAGAGAGAGAGGGGAGAGAGAGAGAGAGAGAGAGAGAGAGAGAGAGAGAGAGAGAGAGAGAGAGAGAGAGAGAGAGAGAACTCACATGACGGAAGTTTCCAGTGAAAGATGTAGGTCCGACTGAAAAAAGAAATGAAAAGAAAAATTGCGAATATTACTGTCAACAATTTTTTCAGCAATATTTTTGTCGTCTTTTATAAATACATTCTAATATAATATCTTCTTCTTCTTCTTCTTCTTCTTCTTCTTCTTCTTCTCTCTCTCTCTCTCTCTCTCTCTCTCTCTCTCTCTCTCTCTCTCTCTCTCTCTCTCTCTCTCTCTCTCTCTCTCTCTCTCTCCTCTCTCTCTCTCTCTCTCTCTCCATCATGACCCGGGTTCGATTCCCGGTCGAGGGGATTTTTACCCTGGAGTTAAAATCAGAGCTGACTCCACTCTCCCCCCAAAGTCCTTCGGATGAGACTAAAAACCGAGGCTCCGTGTGCGAACGTACGCAGAACACCTTGTGCACACGTTAAATCCTGTTCCGATTTTCGTAAGAGTAGGCTATCGTGTGCCGGTGGGAACAGATGATGTAAAAAAAAAAAAAAAAAAAAAAAGCACACAAGTGCTTATTCCATTATCCTCGATATAAAAGAATAATAATTTAAAAAATCATCATCATCATCATCGTCATCGTCATCATCATCATCGTCATCATCATCATCATCATCATCGTCATCGTCATCATCATCATCGTCATCATCATCATCATCATCATCATCATCATCATCATCATCATCATCTTCTTCTTCTTCTTTTTCTTCTTCTGCACCCTCCTACCTCTGTGAATGTTGTCACTTGCACAGCGGATACTTTGTCCTTAAGAGCACCTAGATTCAACCTATCTACCGTTGGCCGCCGCTCTTTCTTTATTTCTGGTCCATCAATCTGGAATGACCTCCCTCTCTCCCTTGGGCAAAAGCCTACATATGACACTTTCAAATCCAACCCCAAGACACAGTTATTTCAACCTTAAGATTTTCGCCTTCTGTTTCCATCTCATAGTTATCTGCCCCCGCCTTCAACATCTGAAATCCCCTTCACCCTACCATAGTGTATAACCTTTGTAAGTGTGTGCGCATGCGCGTGTGTGCGTGCGTACGCGTGCGTGTGTGTGTACATTCGAATTTGCTAAAACTGTTAGTTATTATTGATTACTTGTGTGTTTTATGGGTCGAACGCAAGCCCTTTGATTTTTGTTTTGTTTTGCAAGATATAGTGCTATATACATTTCATGTCTTCTTCTTCTTCTTCTTCTTTTTTTCTTTTCTTCTTCTTCTTCTTCTTCTTCTTTCTTCTTCTTCTTCTTCTTCTTCTTCTTCTTCAATGTGTACCGCTTTACAGTGAAAAGAATA
>CM060324.1:3905275-3935275 GCA_030674155.1 Stramonita haemastoma
TTTGATGGTAGATTTACCTCCCCCCCCCCTTTCCACACACACCAATTATTGCTGAAAACTGAGTTCAATGTTCGATACTTTACATGCCCAGTACAGTACTTTGTTTGCCCTCCATTATTCAATCTGTGTTTCCATCTGTCATAATTATTATGTGTCCGTCCCTCTGCTTTATTCCCACTCCTTTGTTTCTGTTTCTCTCTATAGTTTGGGCTGCAGCCATTTTTTCCCTATTTTTCGTTATTATTGTTTTTTAAAATTATTATTTAAATTAAAAAAAAAAAATCTTTTATATTGAGGATAAAGGAATAAGCACTCGTGTGCTTTTTTTTTTTAAATTTTTTTTTTACATCAATTTACCGTGTGTATGCAGTTTTGTAAATCTTGTCATCTGTTCCCACCGGCACACAATGGCCTACTCTTACGAAAAGTGGAACAGGATTTAACGTGTACGTAAGATGTTCTGCGTGCGTTCGCACACGGGGCCTCGGTTTATAGTCTCATCCGAAGAACTTTTAGGGAGGGTGGAGTCAGCATTGATGTGAACTCCAGGGGAAAAATCCCCTCGAACGGGAATCGAACCTGGGTGGTCAAATTGCCAGCGCAATGTTCTGACCACTAGGCGTTCTCTCGTTATTGTTCAATATATGTATTGTGCCCAGTCCCCTTCCCACTGTCCCCTGGTGAATGGGCTGAAAAGCTGAATTAAATCACAATAAACTATTGTCATTGTCATTGTTTTTGTGGGGCAGGAAGTTGCTGTTACTTTCTGTTGGGTTTGGTTTAGTTTGGTTTGGGGGAAGGGGGGATTGTCTGTTTTTTTTTTCGTTTGTTTGTTTTTCTTTTTTGTTTTTGTTGTTGTTTTGATATTCCCTAATCAGGGCAAGGGCCTGATGAAAAACAAAGTATGTGAATACTTATTCTGTGACTCTCGAAAAATAAAGATTATCCATTCTCTCTCTCTCTCTCTCTCTCTCTCTCTCTCTCTCTCTCTCTCTCTCTCTCTCTCTTATATATATATATATATATATATATCTCTCTCTCTCTCTCTCTCTAACACACACACACACACACACACACACACACACACACACACCACACACACACTCCGGTGCGCGCGCGCACACACACACACACACACAACATACCACTCACTCACTCATACACACACAACACACACACACACACACACACACACACACACACACACACACACACACACACAACACACACAACACACACATTCGCGCGCGCGTCACATACATTTAAATTTTCTAAGTCAGTTTCAAGAGGCCCATTACATATAAAGACATGGATAGATATTTCCAGACATTTATCAATCATCTTAGCAGCCTACAACCTAAATTATTCTCTTCAGTCTGAGAAGATCTATATCTATGACTTGTCATTCTGGGCATTTTTGACGCTATCACGAGTCTAGACAGTTTGAAGTACAGGGTATTATACATATTCGATGATGGAGGAAGCTGACAACATTGCCTAAAATTCAATTCAAGGTCTTACATTTTCATACATTATTATTTGATGCTCTCTCTCTCCATTTATCTTTTTAGTCCGTGAATTTGTCTTCTTGGTTGTTTGGTTTTTTATCATTTGCCTCTCTCGCTCTCTGCATTATAAATATACATATATATATTATGTAATAGATAAATAGATATCTATTTTTCACACACACACACACACACACGCGTGCGCGCGCGCGCGCACGCACGCACGCACACACACAATCTCATTATCACACATTTTCCCCGATACTGAGTTAGTACTAAAGTTATTGTTTCACCATTCGGTATTCAGTGGATTATTTTCAATTCCTTGACGTTTTTCTTTTGCTATCATTAAGAGTTTTTTGTCTATAATTGACGTTTGTTGTCTCCAAAGTGCATAGCTATGTGCATGTGCGTTAATCCAAAGACAACTTCTACTGTAACACGATTACACACACACACACACACACACACACACACACACACACACACACACACACACACACACACACACACACACACACACACACACACACACACACACACAGGGTTACACTGGCCGTATTTCTTTCTTAGTCACTAGGCTTTGTAAACACAAACATCTCAAACATTCAATTTTTTAAGTGAGTTTGAATGAAGCAAAGATGTGATAGTTTTCAGATCATTTGTTAACATCTGTAACTAGGAGAGGCGTTTAATTACAAAATGTGTCGGGAGTTCATCTCATTTATTGTGCTGATTTTGTAAATGTCTGTATGAAAGAAAGGATAGAGGTTGATACATACACAGAGAGAGAGAGAGACCGAGACAGAGAGACAGAGAGAGAGACAGACAGACAGACAGACAGACAGCAGACAGACAACAGCCAGCAACAGAGAGAGAGAGACATACAAAGAAAGAAGTACAGATAAGGTGTATATGCATCCCAAATATGCACATACTCACTTCTAATTACACATTCATTCATTCATATAACTGAGCAAAACCTTTGGTCAAATCATTTTTTATTCATGATTTTTGCGCTTATTTGCACCACTTTTCCAAGTTTTCACACTACAAAGTCATTCTCAAGTTTCCTGTACATTTGATTTCAGCTGCGAGCCGGCTACCCAACCCTAACTCCAGCCTCTATTTGCTGAAGGGGGAGGTAGGCTTTTCCCAATGCTCTGACCAGCAGTGACACAATGACCGACCAAATGACTTGTTCACATTTGAATTTCCACACCATTATTTGAAATGTCTCAGACCACATTGGTGTATTCATTTCAACACGCTTTAAACACAGCAGTGGCAAAAAGCTTAATTCCAGCCATGTTATCTTTACAGCCAGAAAGCACAGACACCCTGCATAAGTTCAGCTTGTAAGTTTTCAAGAAGAGGGAGTCATGCAAGCCTGCTTTTTAAATTTTTTATTTTATTTTAAAAACGTCAGTTGTGAAGTCGAGTGCCAGTGGTGTGTGCTCACCAATAGATTTCCTATTTTAATGTAAAAACATTTATCAGTTGTGTACAGGAATGTTATGAAATACAGACAAAACTGGAATACTGCTTACAGGAAACTCATTCTTGATTCCATAAACGAATAGAAAAATGGGCACTGCTTAGAATGGTTACATGCAACCAAATACAGCTTCTCCGATAAAGCCGAGAAATTTCAAGCATAAAAAAACTATTCAATGCAAAAAAATACCATTACTGAATATGTTGTTTTAAAAGCATCATGTGATATTATTCAAAAAAGGCAAGTATGGGTGCAGAAATGAGCACTGATCAGTGCAAAGCCTTTCACCTTAGTCTTGCCAATATAACCAGATTTGTGTGAGAGCTCCGAACTCATTTCTTTCATTGTTTTCCGCTATTGTTTTGGGGGATTTTGTTTTTCTTAAAATCACCTTGAGGAATCTCCAACCTCTTTGTCCTAATTTATTTCAGATTCACCGAGGAAATAGTAATGGAGGGAAACAAGTGCAGGTAAACAGATTTTCAGATTTAACCGCACAAAAGTACAAAATAAATTAAAAAGGCTGTGATGCTGTACATTTATGCTGACAATGGAAATCCAAAAACAACCGGAAGACCTGCAGATGGAGTAGTTTATCATGGGTACTTTCACCTGGGAAATGGGCCTGTCCCTGACCTATGACAAATTAGAAAGCGAAAAAGAAACCAGACAGGACAAAACAACATGCCTGCAATATACATAAAGAATGAATGGCAAAACTTTAGACCAGATTTTGTAAAATAGCGAAATGAAGACTTTCTAATGCATTTTTTGGGGGGGGGGGGGGGGGGGGGGGGGCATCAAAATACTGCATTTTTTAATACGACATTCCAATATTTTCTCATCTCACCCGTTTCAAAATTATAGTAAACATTTTTTCAGCCAGCGTTGGCTAAACGGTAAGAGTAAAGGTGTTCCCAAAACCTATGTGGTCGTTGGGGAGCGAAGTGTCAGGACCACAGCTTTTCCAGGGGCGAGCATATTGAAAGCGGCGCCCATCTCCTCTCCTCGCTGCTTTACAGGTTTTTTTTTTTTTTAAATCTCGATCTTATCCCTGATAAGGATGGGGACTTGATGTAAAAAAGCACACGAGTGCTTATTCATTATACTCGAAATAAAAAGAATTCAACTCGAACTTCCCTGTCCTAAAGAGGGTAGGTATTTTATTTTCAGCTGGATGAACTGGGGGACTGTACTAAATATAAGGCGTGTAAACGGTCACCCATCCACAAGTAAAGCACGCTCAATGCTGCTTAATCTTAGCTTGGGGAAAGCGAGTGCTCTGATTACTGGAGCCAGCTATCCTATCCGTTTTGGCTACAGCTGCTAACATTTTAAAATGTTGCACACACAAACACACACACACACACACACACGCACACGCACCACGACACGCACGCACGCATACGCACGCACGCACGCACGTCAGCACGCACGCACGACACGCACGCACGCACCACACACACACACACACACACACACACACACACACACAACACACACACACACCACACGTACGTGTATGCAACTTTTGAGCTGGTTGACCAAAGTAGCACACGAAGGGGATGCATTGACGACCTACGGTATACTACTCCATAAATTTGCCTGGACTACAAAATCTTTCCTAACACACACACACACACACCACACACACACACACACACACACACACACACACAACCGACCTGCACATTCTTCCCCTCTTAAGCTATTCTGTAGGACATCCTCAGGGTCGATCTCCCAGTCCCTAACCCCAGTGGTTACTCAATACTACGTTCTAAAACATTTTCTGAAATGCCATCCCCGTCAAATTATTCGACTTATGTATTCTAAAGCCAACACGCTCTACGTTTTTTTTTTCTTTCTAAAATGCTCCCCTCTCCCCCCCCCCCTCCCCCACCCGCACTCAAATTTTGGTCTACTGCCCCTTATCCCCCCGTCTCGGTCAGTATCCTTTTCCCATACCATGCCAATATCCCAGTCTAACGCCCCTCTTTCCTTCCTAGCATCCTTTCCCTGAAATTCTAGCACTTCTCTCTCTTCCCACCAGCCCTGGATAAACCTGCGAGAACCCAGTTGAGAACGCATGCAGAACTTCTGCTCAAGTTAAAGCCTGTTTCACCATGTTTTCGAAAGAGTAGACAGACTGTGCCGGTGAACACTGAGAAAATTTACAAAATCCATGCACACGGAGACTGGATGTAAAATAAAAGTACGCGAGTGTTTTTTATTTCCTCTGAATTTTTTTTTAAATGCGGAGACTGGCTGTATAAAAAAAAACGCGAGTGATTCGATTATCCTCGAAATACAATTTTTTAAATCGGAAACTGGATGTAAACAAGTGCGCCGATTACTTATTCCATTATCCTCGGAGAAAAAGAAAGGAATGTCTAGCCATTGTGTCAGCTTATGTCATCCGCCTGTCTTTTGTGTCCATATGCGGGGCCAGGGTTAGAGTAAAGGTTAGTGTGTGTTAGGGTTAGTGATAACCAGTTAATAGCAGGCAAGGGGATGTCTGTCAGCTGCTTGGTCTGACTGTTGGAATGCACGTGGACACAATAGTACAGACAAAATGATCTGTAGCTGTAGACACAATGGTTACGTAGCTTGCAGTAGTATGAAGCTTAACATCCCGATCACCAGTTCTCTCCTAGCTTGCAGTAGTATGAAGCTTAACATCCCGATCACCAGTTCTCTCCTAGCTTGCAATAGCATGAAGCTTAACATCCCGATCACCAGTTCTCTCCTAGCTTGCAATAGCATGAAGCTTAACATCCGATCACCAGTTCTCTCCTAGCTTGCAATAGCATGAAGCTTAGCATCCCGATCACCAGTTCTCTCCTAGCTTGCAATAGCATGAAGCTTAGCATCCCGATCACCAGTTCTCTCCTAGCTTGCAATAGCATGAAGCTTAACATCCGATCACCAGTTCTCTCCTAGCTTGCAATAGCATGAAGCTTAACATCCCGATCACCAGTTCTCTCCTAGCTTGCAATAGCATGAAGCTTAACATCCCGCATCACCAGTTCTCTCCTAGCTTGCAATAGCATGAAGCTTAACATCCCGATCACCAGTTCTCTCCTAGCTTGCAATAGCATGAAGCTTAGCATCCCGATCACCAGTTCTCTCCTAGCTTGCAATAGCATGAAGCTTAGCATCCCGATCACCAGTTCTCTCCTAGCTTGCAATAGCATGAAGCTTACGATCCATCACCAGTTCTCACCTAGCTTGCAATAGCATGAAGCTTAGCATCCCGATCACCAGTTCTCACCTAGCTTGCAATAGCATGAAGCTTAACATCCCGATCACCAGTTCTCTCCTAGCTTGCAATAGCATGAAGCTTAACTCCCGATCACCAGTTCTCTGCCAGATAAAGCTACCACGGGACATGGTGTCCACTATTTCCAGTTTTGTTGCATCAATTTTTTTAATCTGTTCTTGCCTAAGGCATTCTAATCACCCCTTCCCCTGCCTCTCCTCCTCCCTCATCTCTTCTACCTCCCTACAACCACCCCTTATACACACCTTTTCTATCCCCACTGCTCTAAATGTGCATACACCCCCCTCCTCAACACCGCTTTCCTTTCTCTAACCACAACTACCCCTCTCTCACACCACACCAACACACACCACACCACACACATACCACAACACACACAACACACACACCACACATACACTATACACAACACACCAACACACAACACACACACACACCACAACACACACACACACACACACACACACACACACACCACACACACACCCTCAGTAAAATTATAACTGTTTTGTGAAAAATTAAATACTTTGATTTTCTATAGACGTGAATTACAGTCACTATTCCATCAAAATATGGCATCGTGCCTTAAAAAAATACATAGATATTGGGTCAGGCATAATCTTACAGACTGCAATATACTATTTGTACTCTGGCCAAAATCGATGGTCGTTTAAAATCTGTCTGCCTTAAAAAATGATGACTGAGGATAACATTGTTAATTTTGTACTCCAGCCAAAATCGATAGCTGTTTAAACTTAAAAATGTTGGCCGAGTAGGATTTTTTACATCATAATTAAATTTGTACTGTAGCCAAAATCACTGACCGAATCCGAGGACCGTAGCCAAAATGACTGGATCGGAATTTTTACAATGCAATTATCTATATCATATATTTACACGGTTTGATTGACAATTTTCCAATTTCTATTTTCCGTTCTTCACACTTCCCTGCCCAATGACAGCATAGGTTGGGGAACACATTCACATATTTTTCAATAACAAAAAAAAACTATTTAAAAAAGTTCGAAGCATTGCTAATTATACTAGCATCAAAAGGCATTTTATCACAAAGTTACCAATTCACTTAAAAAAAATATTTTTAAATATCGCTGGTCCCACAAAGCATTACTTTTGGAAACAAATCGTGAATCATTTTTTTAAATGCTATAAAAACTTTAAATCAGCTAAAAAAAACTGCCACTGTCGTAAACGCATAGAACTTGCGAAGGCTGTTGTGTTTTTTCTTAAATAAACAGTTCTGGTTCCTTTCAAAAAGAAAAAAAAAAAAGCCAGAAGGCTTTCTAGACAGTTATGTCCATACCAGATTTTTCTCAAGGCAAAAACATTGGCTCGTTAAAAAAATCCTACATTTTCAGAAACCTCAGCAGAATTTATGTCAAGTACTAAGTATTTGTCTCGGGCATTCATTTGACACGATTCCTCATAAAAAATGGCAATCTTACATATAATACAAAATACAAGCTATTCTCTCCAACAAGTCTCCAGAGGCATGTATTTACTTGATATTTTTAATCTTTTTGTTTTCTATTTGGTTTTGATTTTGGAACACTTCTTCGGTGGCACTTTATACATATTTCTTAAAACAAAAAAAGTTTCGAATTATTCGATAATACCTAGGAAAAGCTGTGTAAAGCCCGCATTACCTGGAGATTTTTTTTTTAATGAGCTCTTGATCTTCTCTTGATGTCTTCTCCCTCTCGTGTCTTCTTTTATGTCCCTTCGTTCTCTTTTCATGTCTTCCTTTGATTTCTTTTCATTTTCCTCTCGTGTCTTCTTTTAATGTCTTCCTTCGTGTTTCTTTTCAATGTCTTCCTCTCGTGTCTTCTTTTCATGTCTCCCTCCGATGTTTCTTTTCATATCTCCTTTCGGTGTCTTCTCTTCCCTCTCATGTCTTCTTTTCTATGTCTTCTTTTGATGTCTTCCCTCTTGGATGTCTTCCGTCTTCCCCCTCTTGATGTCTTCTCTGTTGTCTTCTTTTCATGTCTTCTTTGTGTCTTCTTTTCAATGTCTTCTCCTCTCGTGTCTTCCCTCTCGGATGTCTTTGATCCTCTCTCTCGATGTCTTCTCTCGGTGTTTTCTCCCTCTCGATGTCTTCCCTCTCGGTGTCTTGTCCCTCTCGTGTCTTGTGTTGATGTCTTCTGTTAGATGTCTTCTTTGATTCTTGTGTCCTCTCGATGTCTTTAGTCTCTTTTGATGTTCATTCCTCTCGATGTCTTTTGGATGTCTTCTCTCTCGGATGTCTTCTCCTCTCGATGTCTTCGTTCATGTCTTCTCCTCTCGATGTCTTCTCCTTTGGATGTCTTCTCCTCTCGATGTCTTATGTTGATGTTCTTCTCCTCTCGATGTCTTCTTTGATGTCTTCTCTTGAATTCTTCTTTTAATGTCTTCTTTTATGTCTTCTTTTGATGTCTTTTTGATGTCTTCTCCTTTCGATGTCTTCTGTTGATGTATTCTCCTCTGATGTCTTCTCTCTGATGTCTTCTCTCTGATTCTTCCTGCTCGGATGTCTTCTCCTCTCGATGTCTTATGTTGATGTCTTCTCTCTCGATGTCTTCTCTCTCGATGTCTTCTCCTCTCGATGTCTTCTCCTCTCGATGTCTTCTCCTCTCGATGCCTTCTTGATGCCTACTGTTGATGTTTTCCTCTTGACATCTCTCGTTTTCCTCTTGACGTCTCTCTTGTTTCGCTCTTGATGTCTTTCTTTTGTTTCGCTCTTGATGTCTTTCTCTTGTTTCGCTCTTGATGTCTTTCTCTTGTTTCGCTCTTGATGTCTTTCTCTTGTTTCGCTCTTGATGTCTTTCTCTTGTTTCCCTCTTGATGTCTTTCTCTCGTTTTCCTCTTGACGTCTCTCTTGTTTCCCTCTTGATGTCTTTCTCTCGTTTCCCTCTTGATGTCTTTCTCTTGTTTTGCTCTTGATGTTTTGATTTCTTCTTCTTGATGTCTTCTTTCGTTATGTCTGCCCCTTGGTGTTGTCTTTATTTCTTATGTTTTCTTGATGTCTTTTGATATTCTCGTCATGTCTTCCTCTTGATTTCTTCTCGTCTTCCTCTTGATGTTTTCTTCTTGTCTTCTCTCGTAATGTCTTCCTCTTGATGTTTTCTTCTCATCTTCCTCTTGATGTTTTCTTCTCGTCTTCCTCGTCATGTTTTCTTCGTGATGTTTTCTTCTTGTCTTCCTCTTGATGTTTTCTTCTTGTCTTCCTCTTGATGTTTTCTTCTCGTCTTCCTCGTCATGTCTTCCTCTTGATGTTTTCTTCTTGTCTTCCTCTTGATGTTTTCTTCTCGTCTTCCTCGTCATGTCTTCCTCTTGATGTTTTCTTCTTGTCTTCCTCGTCATGTCTTCCTCTTGATGTTTTCTTCTTGTCTCCCTCTTGATGTTTTCTTCTTGTCTTCCTCGTCATGTCTTCCTCTTGATGTTTTCTTCTTGTCTTCCTCTTGATGTTTTCTTCTTGTCTTCCTCGTATTGTCTTCCTCTTGATGCTTTCTTCTTATCTTCCTCGTATTTTCCTCTTGATGCTTTCTTCTTGTCTTCCTCGTCATGTCTTCCTCTTGATGCTTTCTTCTTGTCTTCCTCTTGATTTCTTCTTGTCTTCCTCGTATTGTCTTCCTCTTGATGTTTTCTTCTTGTCTTCCTCTTGGTGTTTTCTTATTTTCCTCGTAATGTCTTCCTCTTGATGCTTTCTTCTTTTCCTCGTAATGTCTTCCTCTTGATGTTTTCTTCTTTTCCTCGTAATGTCTTCCTCTTGATGTTCTCTTGATGTCTTTTATGTCCTCTCGTTTTCTTGGTGTTCTCCTCTTGATGTTATCTTGATTTCTCCTTGATGTCCCTCTTGACGTCTTCTTGATGTTCTTGTTTTTTTCTTGATGTTCTCTTGATGGCTTCCTCTTGATTTTCTCTGTTTAATGGTTTCTCGATGTTCTCCTCTCGATTTCATGATTCTTGATTTTCTCTGCTTAATGGTTTCTCGATGTTCTCCTCTTGATGTCTTCCTTGACGGTCCTCAGTTGCCACAGCGGTCTTCTTCCTTGACTAGGCGTGTTCTTTAGATGTTGTAGTCCTCAGTTGCCACAGCGGTCTTCTTCCTTGACCAGGCGTGTTCTTTAGATGTTGTAGTCCTCAGTTGCCACAGCGGTCTTCTTCCTTGACTAGGCGTGTTCTTTAGATGTTGTAGTCCTCAGTTGCCACAGCGGTCTTCTTCCTTGACTAGGCGTGTTCTTTAGATGTTGTAGTCCTCAGTTGCCACAGCGGTCTTCTTCCTCGACTAGGCGTGTTCTTTAGATGTTGTAGTCCTCAGTTGCCACAGCGGTCTTCTTCCTTGACTAGGCGTGTTCTTTAGATGCCGAAGTCTTCCTCTGTGATGAGACCTGAAGGTTAAAAAACAAATTGTAAGAGCGTTTATACGACTTTTCTATGTTCTTTTCTGTCATTATATTACCTTGTATTTTCTAACACAATAGTTTGTGTGTGCGTGTGTGTTTGTGCGTGTTTGTGCGTGTTTGTGTGTGTGTGTGTGTGTGTGTGTGTGTGTGTGTGTGTGTGTGTGTGTGTGTGTGTGCGTGTGCGTGTGTGTGTGTTTGCATGTGTGCGTGCGCGTGCATGTGCACGAATGTATGTATGTACGTGTGCGTACGTATGTGTGTGTGTACAATGCGAGCGAGCGAGCGTGCGTGCGTGCGCGCACGCGATTGTGTGTGTGTGTGTGTGTGTGTGTGTGTGTGTGTGTGTGTGTGTGTGTGTGTTGTGTGTGTGTGTGTGTGTGTGTGTGTGTGTGTGGTCGAAGTCAGAATGCAGCTACCTTGATGGTGGATAAAATCGGTCCCATATGCAACATCTCACCATTGGTGAACCTTGGAGCTCTAGCCGAGGAAAGAAAAAAAATTCTCAGATTTTGTTCAAAGCTTCTTCACAGTCATTCACAATTCAATCTAGTCAATATGAATGCAATCAGTTTACAGTTTTAACAATTCAAGGGGGGCAAAGTAATCTAGGGTAAAATTGTTCTAATACACTGCGATATTTTGTTACGTATTTCTTCAAGGATTTGAGAACAAAGGGGCACATTTTCAACACAATAGGGTACTCCCCATCTGCATATAAATACAGCTGCCATGTCCGGAGCAAGCAAACATTGTAAGCTCTCTACAAGTGAAAACCCAAGTCACTTGTGATTTTAAGATAATGAGCAGCATTCTTTCCCCTAACTACACAACAAATCAGCATCTCTGAATTGTGAACGATCAAATTGCTTGACTACAATTTTACAGTTCTAATATACTTACATATGCAAGGAGCAGGTTTTAACTCCTCAGGTAATTCCATCCTAAAAGACTCCCAGATCATCTGCATGACTTGCAGATCATCTCTCGTCTGTCAGACGTATCTCGAAAAAGGTACTGGCATGTCCTTCCCAGCTCCCCCCGTGGGCCGTATGCCCACAGATTGGTGTGCAGGGTTATCTCCATCAGCCACACCCTCTCCCTCAGGGCGATGTGTAGAGGGCATCTTTCAAGGATGTGTTCACCTGTCTGCTTTTCTCCACCACAGCCTCACAGAGGAGAAGGAGGAACTCTTGAGGAAAACGGACTCGGGAATAATCCGCGTGATGACTCACCAGGTAAGGACCCGTGTGGAACGGAGTAGGGTGGGATCAAGGGGCCAGATAGCCAGTTTTGAAATGCTTCTCAAAGTTATTGTAGTGGTGGGGGTGACGGGGTCACACTCCCTCATAACCACTGCCAGTCAATGTGGGTGGTGGTGTTTTCCGACAGAAAGATCGCTGTCTCAAAGCCTGTGTGGTAGTGATCTTTTCCAGTAACGAAGATCGAAGTTGTTGCAGGTGGTGGCGTTTTCGGACACCAGGATCACTAGTCTCAAAGTCGTGTGGCGTTTTCGGACACCAAAAATCGCTAATGGTGTGTTTCGGACACCAAGATCGCTATCGCAAAGATCGCTATCTCAAAGTCGAGTGGTGTTTTCGGACACCAAGATCGCTATCGCAAAGTCGTGTGGTGTTTTCGGACACCAAGATCGCTATCTCAAAGTCGAGTGGTGTTTTCGGACACCAAGATCGCTATCTCAAAGTCGAGTGGTGTTTTCGGACACCAAGATCGCTATCACAAAGTCGTGTGGTGTTTTCGGACACCAAAATCGCTATGGGTGTTTTCGGAAACCAAGATCACTATCGCAAAGTCGTGTGGTGTTTTCAGACACCAAGGTCACGATCGCAAAGTCGTGGGGCGTTTTTGGACACCATGGATCACCGTCACCAAGATTGCTCCAGTTCTTTTGACATTTATCAGATTACTTCCCTTTATTTCATTTTATTCTTTTTATGGTTTATTTTTATGTTCATTCTATTTATTTTTATTTCCCGTCTCCTAACTTTATTCTAGTCTGTTTTGTTTATTTTATTCATTTTCAATTTTTCATTCTATCTTATCATAAGATAAAATGCAAAAATAAAATGAAATAAAATAGTATTGAATCCTATTTTTTTTAATTTCTAGTCTTTTTTTAATTCTATTTTATATCAAAGGAGTACTGAAGCAATCAGATGTGTGGTGCCCGGTGATCATACAAAGGCAAACGACATGGTGGCCCAACGCCCCAACCCCCCCCCCCCCCCCCCCCCCCCAGACAGAAAATTCGGAGGTAAACTTGTGTTCGAGCAGGGAGGAATGTACAGGTGAGACCCGGTGTCCATTCTGCGAGTGTTGTGTCAACAGGTGTCAACAGGTGTCAACAGGTGTCAACAGGTGTCAAGGTTCGGTGCTCTTTCGGCCACGTCCGAGGAAGCTGCACAAGGCAGCAGTCGCATGGTCGGAAGTGCTGGGGTAGCGCAATGTCCCCATTCTGCCCAATATCCCCATTCTGAAGTGCGGAAGTGCTAGGGGAGCGCAATTTCCCCATTCCGAAGTGCTAGGGTAGCGCAATATCCCCATTCTGAATGCTGGGTGTAGCGAATATCCCCATTATGAAGTGCTTGGGTAGCGCAATATCCCCATTCTGAAGTGCTGGGGTAGCGAATATCCCCATTCTGAAGTGCTGGGGTATCCCCATTCAGAAGTGCTGGGGTAGCGCAATATCCCCATTCTGAAATGCTGGTGTAGCGCAATATCCCCATTCTGAAGTGCTGGGGTAGCGCAATATCCCCATTCTGAAGTGCTGGGGTAGCGTAATATCCCCATTCTGAAGTGCTGGGGTAGCGTAATATCCCCATTCTGAAGTGCTGGGGTAGCGCAATATCCCCATTCTGAAGTGCTGGGGTAGCGCAATGTCCCCATTCTGAAGTGCTGGGGTATCCCCATTCTGAAGTGCTGGGGTAGCGCATATCCCCATTCTGAAGTGCGGAAGTGCTAGGGTAGCGCAATGTCCCCATTCTGAAGTGCTAGGGTAGCGCAATGTCCCCATTCTGAAGTGCTGGGGTAGCGCAATTCCCCATTCTGAAGACTCGGATTCGGAATTTTTAAGGTCCAAGGTCCAGAAAACAAAGCACTTCAGGGCTCGGTAGAAGCATTTCTGTTGAAATCCTCTATCCTCCACCCCTCTCCCCACACGGGCTAGCACAAAGCAAGTCCCCACCCGTTTTATCCTAGAGTCGTGGCGTTTGTGGTGAGGAGGCGGCGACAGATTCCTGCAAAGCATCTGGTAGTAACAGACAAACATAAATGTGTGATAGTTGTTGACACTGTCTACGGAGGTGTGTGTGTGTGTGTGTGTGTGTGTGTGTGTGTGTGTGTGTGTGTGTGTGGTGTGTGTGTGGTGTGTGTGGTGTGTGGTGTGTGTGTGTGTGGTGTGCGTGGGTGAGTGTTGTGATGTGGTGTGTGAGTGCTGTGTGTGTGGTGTGTGTGCGTGCTGTGTGTGCGTCGTGCTGTGTGGAGTGAGTGTGCGTCTTTGGTGTGGAGTGTGTGCGTTCTGTGTGCGTTCTGTGTGCGAGTGTGTTTGGCGTGTGGTGAGAGAGAGATGAGAGTGTGGAGGTGGATAGTGTGAAGAGAGAGAGAGAGGAGAGGAGAGAGAGAGAGAGAGAGAGAGGGACGGGTGGACGGCGATGATAGAGAGAGAGACGGATCGAGAGAGAGAGAGAGAGAGTGTGTGTAGTGCGCGTGTGCGTGTGGTGCGTGGTGTGTGTGCGTGCGTGGTGCGAGGGGGAGAACACAAGGGGTTCAACAATCACACTAAACAGTGATATGGAAAAGGACCAAAAAAGGACAATGTACTAAGACTGGTCAAAAAATCTTTGAAGTGGAGTGTACACAAACAAAATACGAAAACGATCTTTTTATATAGAAATGAAGCGAAGCAGACAAAAAAAAAAAAAAAATCAGACAAGCAAACCACACAATCCCAAAATAATGATTTTATTTAGGGACTGAGGTTTCCCTACACCACTGCTCTCAAGCCATGTGAGGAACAGTAGGGTAGGTCCACACTCAGTGGGGAAGAGGGTGAAAAAAAAAACTGAAGCAAGAGGACAGACAAAAGGATAGACACTATAAAACAAAGATGGAGGAAGCAGTCTCTCCAACACCCTGTTCCCTTGCTCAGAGACACGAGCAAGAAAAGGTTGGAGCTAACCCTTCCTGGGAAAGGGACAACAGACTTTTTTTTCCTATTACAAAAATAATAATAACCCTGAAACAGAACAGAAACTCATACTCACACAAAGTCAGATTATTCGATTTGGATTAGTATGTGTTGTGTTTTGTGTTGTGTGTTGGGGTGTATGTGCGTGTAAGAGAGGTGAGTGGGAGAGGGGGGTGGGAGGTGCTGTAGAGGTTGGATTGTGTGTGAGTGTGAGTGTGAGAGTGGAGTGTGTGTGATGGTGAGAGGTGAGTGGTGGTGTGGTGTGTGTGTGTGTGAAGTCAAGTCGGTCAAACTTTTATTTCCAGATGGTACATTGAATAAGCAGTGCAATTGCTGTGCGTGCGTGTGTGTGACTATGCGTGGATGCGTACCAGCAAGCATGACAACTGTAACAAGACACCCCGAAAGACATGTTACCCGATATTTGCAAAATGGATGCGTTTTGCTATAGCTACTTACAGTTGCATGGTGAAGTCGCAACTCACTACCACAGTAGCAGTAACACGACAGGGGGAAGAAGCTTGAGGGCCTGAAGTTTTGTTGTGTTGCGGTTTTTCTTTTGCGTTCAAGTAGCACGACAGTTAGTCTCTGCAATACAAGCAAAAAGGACCTCAGGCGTATGTTCACAGACAATTCCCACTCCCCCCCCCCCGCCAAAAAAAAAGCTTTGGGATGAGACTATAAACCGAGGCACCGTGTGCGAACACACGCAGAGAACATCTCGCGCACACGTTAAATCCTGTTCCGCTTTTCTTAAGAGTAGGCCATTGTGTGCCGGTGGGAACGGATGACATTTACAAAACTGCATACACACGGGGACTGGATGTAAAAAAAGCATATGAGTGCTTATTCCATTATCCTCGATATAAAAAAAAAAAAAAATAAGCAACACTAAAGAAGCTACTACAACACTTACGCACTCAGATACTTTTCCATAAAACTATGAAGTCTCTAACACCGAATTTCGGCTGTGCCGCGCTGTGGTTTGATTGAACAAATATTTACATGGGCCACGTCTTGTGTCTCACTTTTAGTTGTATCTTTTTTTTCTGTTTGTTGCTCGAAAAACTCAGTACAGTGTTTTAACAGCTTCCAAAGAAGTTAAAGCAGAAGTTGCAGGAAGGGGGTTGCCCACACAGAAATCTTGTCCAACTATGGTAATAATACATGTCACCTTCTTTTTAGAACCTTGAAACAACGAGATATTTAACCTCCTTGCCTTTTTCCTTTTATACATGTAACCGTCACTTTATATATATATATTATATATATATATATATATATATATATATATATATTTTTTTTTTTTTTTTAGTAAATACTAATTAAAAAAAATTACCTGTAGACTAGGGTCAGCAGCGACGTTGATGCAGGATGTCTTGTGCAGTTGTTGGGTAGGATCAACTTGCATCTTCCTTCTCCTTCCCTCTCCCCTTTCGCTCTCGGGGAGTCGTTGTGGTAAAGTATTCATCTTTTTTTTTTTTGCAGGCAGTGTCTTTTGGACATGTTGAACCGGGTATGTTTCGTTCATCTTCTGCAAGCGCATAGCAAGAACTTGAGCCGGTCAGCGTCAAATAAAAAAGTGAAGTGTTGGTCCCCAGCTCTTGCACTGAACCCTCTGCGCGTGATCTGAGTTCTTGTTTACGTGCAGCATGCAACATCAACACTGGCCATTGACACTTGTTTACCGCACAGGGGTTCATGGCTTCTTGTGTGTGTGTGTGTGTGTGTGTGTGTGTGTGTGTGTGTGTGTGTGTGTGTGTGTGTGCGCGCGCGCGTGCGCGCCAGTGCACACACACTTTATATTAATTCTCATGCAAATGTTCTGTGTATTAATTCTCATACCGGTATATATCCGGTATAAACATAGGTGATAGGTACTGGCTTAGGCTACTACAAACTATTACTCAGATTGCCATACAATGCTTTTTTAAAGTGTTTTTTGATTTGTTGCTGTAGCAGATTCAGGGCATAAAAATTCCAAACATCATCATTATTATTATCTATTATTATTATTATTATTATTATATTATTATTATTATTATTATTATTATTATTATTTTATTATTATTAGTAGTAGTTAGTAGTAGTAGTATTGTCACTATTATATAATGAAAAATAAGAAAAATTCTGTGCAAAACAGGAATTAATATTGTATGGTTACAATGAGGTGTCATTGGTGATATAAAAGCTTTCAACACGTATTTCAGAAGAGATTTATTGACATGTTCACCCAAGTGTGGCATGGAACCATACGAGATGAAGCCAGGTAGGAAAACTTTAGATTATTCAACAGATACATTCATGCGCTTGTTTCATCCAGTCCCGAGTGTATGCAGTTTTGTAAATCTTGTCATCTATTCCCACCGGCACATAATGGCCTACTGTTACGAAAAGCGGAACAGGATTTAACGTGTGCGCAAGATGTTCTGCGTGCTGTCGTACACGGGGCCTCGGTTTACAGTCTCCTCCGAAAGACTTTTGGGGAGAGTGGAGTCGGCACTGATGTTAACTCCAGGGAAAAATCCCCTCCAACGGGAATCGAACTCGGGTCGTCAAATTGCCAGCGCAATGTTCTGACCACTAGGCTATCCCGTCTCCCGAGGTCAAGGGTCAAGTAGAGTGCGGGTCGGAAAATTTTTTGTTTGTTTTTCACATATTTTTTAAAGTATAAAAAATGCACTGTGCACTTGTTTTGTGGATTGAGAACGTAGAGCAATAGCAGGTAGTCACGAGAAAGTGGGAAATGATCATCAAATGATGATTGCTTGTGTTCCTACAGCCTTGACCCCGCGCATGCATATTGGGGTAGGGAAGCCAGCAGACAACAAAGAGTGAAGGGGTACAATGTTTACTGAAAAATAATAAAAGGTTCAAACCTACCAAATTTGTGCAAAATCACCTGAGTTTTGAGTCAGGGGCTCGTCTTTCTGAATTAAAAAAATAAAATTTAAAATAAATTTCTGTGGATGCCTTAGTGCGTGCAGTGCGAATGCAAGAGTGATATATATATATATCTATATAATCTATATGTATCTATCTATATATATATCTATATGTATCAATTGATATATATATATATATATATATATATATATATATATATATATATATATATATATATATATATATATAAGGGGGGGGGGGGGAGGTTAAAATTAATACCGGTGTGTAGCCTTCATTTCCGTTTTCCAGAGAAGGGAGATCACTCACAGTTGCCAAGATGGCTGACACAGGTGGTAGGAAAAAATCACGTGGAAAAGAAACCACAGAATCAAGGATGAAAGAAGAACTTTCTCTTGAATTTATTCAAGATCTCGGCGGAACAAAGGTATGTTTACGTATCACAGAAATTCAGTTCTTTGTTTCACGGTTTGGGTCAAGTCTAAAACACTTTATTCGGCCCTGAAGGGCGATTACAGTCTTTGAATGGGCTATCTGTTTACCACAGAATAATTTTGGACGTGATTTCTGGTTCTTTTAACGATAACAGTTCTATTCTATCTTTTGGGATTAAGGCCTGAAAAGTGGAAGGTTATTTGTCTTGAAAGCCTGATGTCCTTTACTTCAGATCAAAATCTAAGAAATACCTAAACACGTGGATTTTGCAAACAGGGTCTTCAATTTTAGCTCGTGTTTTTCACTATAATTTATTATAAATTTGATTATGGTCAAGATCATTGTTTAATTAACTGAATTTTAGGCTTATGTGATGAAATGGACAGATGTTTGATACATGTATGTTTGACTTTTTACCAGGTGACTCAATGAACCAACTAGTATGAACTATTAATATTAAGATTTCCCACTTTCAGTTTCAGACTTTCACTTCTTTTTATGCCTGTTGTTATTCGAAGTCTACTAACTTATTGAGTTAAACTTATTCACAATAACATGAACTACCCCAGATAATTTTTTTTTTTTTTTTTTTTGCTGCCTTGTCTTCTGTGACGTCCCTGTACTGTTGTTCTCACGCTGCTCATTTCAATCTCCCCGCCACAGCTGAAATCCAAGGCGCTAACCACTGCGCCATGGTGGGTGGTTGATAAATATTTTATCTGTCTCTTCTAGTTCTAACATATGCCCGGACTGGTGGTGTACATGCAATCCTATTGTAAGCCAGTGTCAGTGTGTGTACACATGACACTAGATCAGAAGATACATGTATACATGTATGCATGTATATATATGATACATGGCTCATGAGCATGCAAACTTTTGTGTGTGTGTGTGTGTGGTGTGTGTGTGTGTGTGTGTGTGTGTGTGTGTGTGTGTCTGTGTCTGTGTCTGTGTGTCAGTGTGTTTGTATGTTTGTGTGGTTGGGTGTACTATGTACTGTATGTCGCTATGTGATTGTACATGCACATGTTTGTGTGTATGTGTGTATGTGTGTGTGTGTGTGTGTGTGTGTGTGTGTGTGTGTGTGTGTGTGTGTGTGACTGTGTGCATTTGTGTGTGTGCATGCATGCGTGTGTGCACATGTGTGTGTGTGTGTGTGTGTTCGTGTAATTTATACATGTGTGTGTGTTTGTGTGTGTGTGTTGTGTGTGTGTGTGTGTGTGTGTGTGTGTGTGTGTGTGTGTGTGTGTGTGTGTGTGTGTGTGTGTGTGTGTATACATGTGTGTGTGTGTGTGTCAAGTCAAAATTTTATTTCCAGATGGTACATTGTGTAAGCAATAAATTTACTCATTGCTTGTGTGTGTGTGTGTGTGTGTGTGTGTGTGTGTGTGTGTGTGTGTGTGTCTGTGTCTGTGTCTGTGTCTGTGCCTGTCACACTGTGTATCTGTTTCATAACAAAAATGATATTATTAATGGGAATATTGATATAAAAAAAAACACTTGGCTTCCCACCATATCATTAATGACATTATCAATTATCTGATGACATGGCCTGTCACAATGTCCCAAACGTTTTTGTTCTCTGTATTTTGCCTGTCAGTTGTCATGACTTGACATGACTTTCAAGATCTTTTCTGACTCTGGAAGTGTCTTGTAGTTCTAAGTGCACTAAACTTAAATGGTGTCCCATGGCAGGTTGAACCTGACGGAGCTGATCCATCAGTTTGTATGCTGGGTATGCTTGTCCAGGGCTTTGTGTCACCTCACCCATTCCACTGGCTATAGCTCCTCTAGTCATTAATATGTTAGAACTTTTAAAACCCATTCCACTATTCGGAAGAGTAGGCCATTTTGTGCCAGTGGGAACGGATGACAAAAATGACAAAACTGCATACTGGGGGACTGGATCAGTGGGTGTAACTCATGCATAGCTGTTATCATTATCCTATTTCAGATTCACTTGAGCACAGTTAATTTTGTGATGGTAAGTTTTCATTAAGTTCTATATCACTATTTACACTGTGTGAATGGCTGGTGGTGTTACAGGAAGATCTGCGTCTGCTTGCTGACCTCGATGATGGGAACGATGAGGAAGACCTCATGCTTCCCGCACAGGACTTTGAGACGGAGCCTATCAAAAGAGATGAGGTATGATCAAAGGGGAATGATGAGGTATGATCAAAGGAGAATGATGAGGTATGATCAAAGGAGAATGATGAGGTATGATCAAAGGAGAATGATGAGGTATGATCAAAGGGGAATGATGAGGTATGATCAAAGGAGAATGATGAGGTATGATCAAAGGAGAATGATGAGGTGTGATCAAAGGAGAATGATGAGGTATGATCAGAACAAAAACAGAAGAAAAACGGCAAAATAGACCAAAGCAAATAAAGATGTGACTACTTTTACAGTGTGTGTGTGTGTGTGTGTATGTGTGTGTGTGAGTGTGTGTGTGTGTGTGTGTGTGTGGTGTTTGTGTGTGAGTGTGTGTGTGTGTGTGTGTGTGTGTGTTTGTGTGGTGTGGTGTGTGTGTGTGTGTGTGTGTGTGTGTGTGTGTGTGTGTGTGTGTGTGTGTGTGTGTGTGTGTGTGTGTGTGTGTGTGTGTGATGTGGTGTGTGTGATGTGTGTGTGAGTGTGTGTGTGTGTGTGTGGTGAGTGTGTGTGTGTGTGTGTGTGTGAGTGTGTGTGGTGTGTGTGTGTGTGAGTGTGTGTGTGTGTGTGTGTGTGTGTGTGTGTGTGTGTGGTGTGTGTGTGTGTGTGTGTGTGTAGATCTGGTGATAAGTTTTTTTTTTAGTCTGCCTTCTGTTTCATGTCAGTGAAAGTTATTTACTGTTTATTCCTTCACTATTATTTTTTTTTTATTGAATTTTCTCCTTTGCATTTGCTGTGTACTAATCAAGTGGTTTTGTTTTTCAGATTCATGGTTTCCTGAAGCAGTTGGGTATTGCTGAGCACTGGCCTGAGGAATTTGAAAAAACAAAGTAAGATCAGCCATGGTTTTTTATTGTTTAATTTTTGGTACCATTTTAGTGAAACATTACACTTCATGACTTACACTACAGCCGTACAGAACAACAATAAAATTGAATAGAGCAAACATTGATATTTTTTAAATTAAAATTCTTATTTGGTGTTTTAATTTTTTAATGGTTTTAAAAAAAACTATACCTACATTCCATACATGTTCTTTAAACCTTTGTCGGTATGTCAATGTCATATTTTGCTTTTACTGTTGTTTTTTTTTATAATCTATTCACACATTTTTTCTTTGTAACTAGGTGTTGTGATTTTTTATGTTCAGAACTAACAATAAAGGGCATTTTGTATTTTCTTTTGAAATTGTCTGTCATCTTCTGACTTATTGTGATTTACAAAACACTATCATAATATAGACTGACTTACTGTCTGTTCAGAATGTGAAATCTGTTATTTCAGTTTTATTATATTTCATTGAAGGTTAAGGGCATTATATCAATGTCTTTTTTCACTACTATAGATTTCCCAGCATCTGGTTAATTCACATATTTTCTTACAAGGAACTATTTCCCCCTTCATTGATCAAGAAATTACTGTGTATAAATTTATTTCATCAGGAAATTGAAGAAGTTGCTGAAAGCCCCGGTATTGGAGGAGGATGATGACGATGATGAAGTGCAGACACCGCCCCCCACCACTGACACCCCTCCGACCGAGGAAAAACAGAAGAAGAAGAAAAAAGAGAAAAACAAATTCAAAGTGCAGCACAGCGAAATCAGCAGCACCACCACCAACGGGGAGGAGGAGCTACACAGTCACCTGAAGACACATCCGCAACGGACATACCTGTTGGTGAAGCCGGGGGACACCTGGCTGGATGAACAGGTGAGCAATCTTCTATACCTTTAGACGGGGTTACTTGAAGGAGTGGGCTCTTGGAGATTTGAAAATCTTGAGAGTCATCGCAGAGGTGGTTTTTGTGTGTGTCAAGTCAAAGTCAAAGTCAAACTTTTATTTCCAGATGGTACATTGAGTAAGCAGTCCAATTGCTTTTTTTCATCAAGCCATCCATCTAAAAAATAAAATAAAAATAAAAAAAAATAAAAAAGGAGAAAAAAAGAGAGAATAATCATATTTGAACAAGGAAAAACTTTAAGAAGATATGTGGTACAAATGAAAAGATTAAAATGAACTTGAAAAATATGCACACCAAAGAAAAAAACTACACACACACACACACACACACACACACACACACACACACACACACACACACACACACACACACACACACACACATATCTATATATATCTATATATATATCTATATATATCTATATATATCTATATATATATATATATATATATATATATATATATATATATATATATATATATATATATATCACACAAGGAAAATAATGCATGGTTCCTTAAAAATCATTTTACACACACACATACAAACCTATATCAATTCCCTCCTCCAAAACAAGTACGGTGCATACAAAGAAAAACAATACATTACAAAGCAATGGATTCAAAGCAGAAAGGAAAGACAATCACATTAATTGCCTTCCTTTTTCTCAGTCCTTCACTCCCAAACACTTGTGTTTATAGATTTACACAAAACATGTCAGCGTTCTAACAAATAAGTGCATTCAGGTACATAAAAAAATCGCAACTAACTTGAGCACCAGCTCATCAATTGTATAATTAAAAAATCAATCAATAATTTTTTTTTTTAATTAAAAAAAATAATAAAATAAAAAAAAAAATATAACAAACAAACAAACAAACAAACAAAATAATTAAAAAAAAACAAAAAACAAAAACAAAACAAAAAAAAACAACCCAAACAACAAAAAATAATCCCACAAAAGGCACATACAAGGAAAAAAAAAAAAAAAAAGAAAAAAAAAAGCAACATTTCCTATAACTAAATATCTCATGTACTGTATCAACACACACACACACACACACACACACACACACACACACACACACACACACACACACACACACACCCAGAACAAACATCCAAACCAAAGAGAAATCAGATAAAATCAGGCAACCCCCCCCCCCCCCCCCCTATAAAATGTTAAAGCCTAACCAAACAACATCAACATCAACAACAACAATAACCACACACCAACTCACTCACACACACACACACACACACACACACACACACACACACACACACACACACACACACACACACACACACACACACACACACACACACACACACAGAGTAAAATCAACCATCAAGGTCTAATATCTTATCAAGTCATCAGCAGATCAGTATCCCTTAAAAGTAACATCAAGAGATGAATATAAATGACCATATAAACTGTGGTCATACCATATTTATAATGATAATAATGACTATCAGTGATACATTCATCTCTCTGTCCCTCGCACACATGCTACATGTAACATTTTTAATTCAGTTGTAACACTAGGCCACAATACAAGTATGTTGGAATGAAACAGTAAAGAGTGATGTTATATCACAAGCAAATGTACACGTTTACAAGTCTTGTTCTATACACTTATCTATGAAATATTTTTTTAGATGTGCTTTAAAATTGTCTTTGTTTTTGATACATTTCAAATTTTTTGGTAGCTTATTCCATAGGTCGCTACCTGAACATAGTAGGCTTGATTTATATAGATTATTTCTGGGTCTTGGAAATGTTAGCAAATGGTTGTGTCTGTGTTGATTGATTTTGAAAGTATTGGTAATCTTGGGAGGTGCAGTTTGGTTAACAACTTTTTGCATAAACATGGCTTTATTGAAGGAAAGTCTGTTTCGAAAAGTCAGGACGTTTATTTTCTTATAATCCTCAACTGTCAGGGTACTTGATTTTAACAGGACAAGTTTTACTGCTCTTTTATATAAACGATGAATGAATTTCAAGTTCGTTTCACTACAGGTATCCCATATAGTTGATGCATAGTCAATAATAGGTAGAATATGACAACAAAAAAACAGTTTTCGAGAGTGATGATTCAAAAAGTGTTTGATTTTCGATAATTGACGTAACCTGTGAGCAATGCGCTTTCCTAGTGACACAATGTGATCAGTCCAAGTCATATTTTTGTCAATGGTGACACCTAAAAGTTTATGAGAGTCAACTTTTTCAATTATTCTGCTATCAAGTAACAGAGGTAGGAACTTATCTATCATTTTTTGTCTTTTCTGTCTTGCTGATACATACATGCACTTTGTTTTTTGTGCATTTAAGGACATATGGTTTAACTGAGTCCAAGTAATCAATTTGTCAATGCTAAATTGAAGTTTGCGAGATAAGCTGCAAGGGTCTGAATCACTACAAAGTAGAGTGGTATCGTCAGCAAACATTTCACAGCTACATTGAATAAAACAGGGTAAGTCATTTACAAAGATTGAAAACAAGAGAGGTCCCAATACTGAGCCTTGTGGTACCCCATAGCTAATAGGTAGTAGTGCTGATGTTTGATTATTAACAGTTACGAGCTGTTGCTTGTACATTTCTAATTTGCGTAATAACAGAGAATGATCAATCACATCAAATGCTTTTTCAAAGTCAACAAAAAGGAGTCCTGTAAATTTATTGTTATTTATGTTGTGTAAGAGACTTTCAGTAAGCTGAGTTAGAGCAGTGTGGCAGGAATAGTTTTTACGAAACCCCGATTGATCTTCATTTATTAGACTGTTGTTAATAAAGTAAGAACTTAGCGATGTTTGTATGTGTTTTTCTATGGGTTTAGATAATATTGAGAGAATTGAAATTGGCCTATAATTCGAAGGAGAAGAGTATTCCCCTGATTTATGTACTGGAATGATTTTTGCTTGTTTAAACTTGAGAGGAAAACACCTTTTTTCAATACACAAGTTGTATAGATATGTTAGTGTTTCAGCAATGACTGGACTAGATAGTTTTATTATCCGTCCATCCAAATTGTCTAAATCACGTGTCCTTGAATTTGTTTGTAATTTTAGACTATTTAATACATCAAAGATTGTCATTGGCTGGAGATCGAATGGAATTTTAATGTGTTTAGAATTAACATGTTGTTCTAAGTAAATAAGATCATTTTCGCTTGACTTGTCGCATGTTATAACTTTATCAGCTACATTTGAAAAATGGTTGTTTAATTCATCAGCTGATATTTCTTTAATGGATTGTTGGCTCTTTGAAATATGTTTATTACATAATGTATTAATGGCTTTCCAAATTTGGCGAGAGTCAGTTGTGGTAGTTAACAACTGTTGGAAGTAGTTTCTCTTCGATCTGCGTTTTAGAGAATTTACTTTATTTCTTTGTTCTCTAAATTGGTCATTTGTGCCATGGGTTTTCAGATAGTTTCGTAGGTTTATCTCGGAATCTATGTCCTTTGTTATCCAGGGAGGTTTCATTTTTTCTTTAACTCTTTTTCTTATGAAGGGAGCATGTTTGTCATACACTGAGATAAATGTATTAACCCAAAAATCAGCAGCTTCATTGGGATCTCTTATTTGATAAATATCATGTAATGGTGAATTCATCAAGTCTGAAAGAAAATGTTTCTCACTAATGTTTTTGAATCTTCTGTAATATATGGTTTTATGCCCAACTTTAGGAATTTTTATACGGTGTTTAAACCAAGTAAAGCAGACAGGATTATGATCACTGCATCCACACGATGGAGTACATACTTCAGTTATGTGTTGTTTTGCATTAGTATATATATGATCAATTAATGTCTCTGAGTTTTCTGTTATACGTGTGGGTTTATCTACTAGTTGGTCTAGTCCAAACATAGTATAGTTGTGATTCCATTTAGGCTTAGGTTTGAGTAAATCTATGTTAAAATCACCAAGGATAACTGTTTCATAGTTTAAAAGTGTAACTTCATCCATTAAAGAATTGAATGGATCAATCCAGTCAGTGGGTTCCGACGGATTTCTGTATATAAATCCTATCAATAGCGGACTACTGTGTTTTAGTTTGATTTCTACCCATATCGATTCAATATCATAGACATCAAAGTTATGTAGCCTTTTACAGCATAATGAAGATGCAAAATATGTTAACAAGCCTGTAGTTTTTGGTTTGTAGGGATCTTGACGAAATATTTGGTATCCTGGAATGTGCATGTCTGCATCAGTTATATTTGAGGAAAGATGAGATTCAGCAAAGCCAAACAGTGTGTGTGTGTGTGTGTGTGTGTGTGTGTGTGTGTGTGTGTGTGTGTGTGTGTGTGTGTGTGCGCATGTGTGTGTTGTGTGTGTGTGTGTGTGTATGTGTGTGTGTGTGTGTGTGTGTGTTGTGTGTGTGTGTGTGTGTTTTATTTGTATTTATTTATTCTTTTATATATTTATTCTTTTATATCGAGGATAACAGAATAAGCAATCATGTGCTTTTTTTCATCCGGTCCCTGAGTGTATGCAGTTTTTTGCAAATATTGTCATCTGTTCCCACCGACACATGATGGTCTACTCTTACGAAAAGTGGAACAGGACTTAACGTGTGCGCAAGATGTGTGTGTGTGTGTGCATGTGCATGTGTGTGTGTGTGTGTGTGTGTGTGTTGTGTGTGTGTGTGTGGTGTGTGTGTGTGTGTGTGTGTGTGTGTGTGCGAGCATGCGTGCAAGCGAGTGAGTGAGCGAGCAAGAGTGAGAGAGACAGAGAGAGAGAGAGTATGTATGTATGCGTATGTGCGTGAATGAAACACTCCACCTGAAGTAGAGTTTTTAAAACATGATGGACATTTAATTAACAATGTTTGCTACGTGCACTCTAGGAAACGTCTGTCACCTATGAAATGTTGTTCTCTGTATTGTAATGTTGCAGAAGTAGAAATTCTAGAAAATGAAGAAAGTCCAACAGTCAGTCATGTTTGAATTATAGATTCAGTCCAGGCTGAAAGCTTTGTCAGCTAGTGATGTCAGCTAAGTAATATGGTCAGCATTGAAGCGTTGTTATGTTGCAAAACTTTATATTGAGATTGTCCTCAGCCATGACACGCACTTAGCCTAACAACCTGCACTCTCCTTTATAGGAGAAAAGAAATCTGGAGAAGGCTGCCTATGTGGCTTTGTATTTGAAAAGAGTCGTACACACAAAGTCTTCATTCAGTGTAATACTCTCAATCTCACACTGACTCCCAAGTGAGTCAGAATGTGCACGTATAGCAGGTGACCCTTAGAGCATTAAGCTAGGGAGCACAACAACAACATAATGATAATGATGATCACTTGTTATGTCACAGTTGAGCAGTGGTGCTGAGGAGACCTCCAGGAGTTTGGTGCAGCAGTGCGAACAGTTCGCTGCCAAGCTTCTGCAGGATGAGGTGGCGCTCTATAAGAAACGTGAGTCCATTTCCTGTATTTTTTATTTATTTATTTATTTATTGTTTGTTTGTTTGTTTGTATGTTTCTTGGCTAGAGCACCGAGGTTCACCAATCACAGCTGTTAGTTTCCCTCACTTCCAGCTTCTCTCAGCTGCTAATTATTCCATCCCTTCCCAGCCAAGATGGGGCCAGCTGGTGCTAATTATAGCACAAACTGACCACACTCAGACTAGGTAAAAGGAAAGGGCGCGCTTAATGTGCCACTCTTGACTGAGTGATGTTGGATTTGCGTGCTGTGCAGTGGCGAGATTTTACGCTTATGCAACCATTTTGATCCCCCCCCCCCCCCCACCCCCCCACCCCACAACCATGTAGGTAGCTGTATTCCGACTTCAGGGAAGGTGTGTAAACATGTCACCTGTGTGCATGCTGCTGTTTTTTTTCCTTCTTCTGTTATCTGTTCTACCGGCACACATACCATATCTATTAGATAGGTCGCAAACGCAAAAATATCACCATCAGTAAACCCCAGAACTCTAACCGTCGAACGAAAACAGTTTTTTTCTTTTTGAAATAAGTAATGAATCAATTTTTAAAAATCTCTATACTAACCCATGTAAAACATACTATCTATATTGCGACCTCTGTCAATATGTTTGTCTATGCCTTGTGTCTATTTGTTTGTTTCTCCGTCTAGCTATCTCATCTTCCTTCTCGCTCTAACTTTAACATATTTGTGTGAGTATGTGTGTGTGTATGTTTTTTTTCTCTCTTCTTCTGATTTTCCTAATTTCTCTTATACTTTATTATATTTCATTATGCTTTGTGTGAATAATTTGCTTGCTTTTTTTATATGTATGTGAAAAACCGCCATTTCGTGATATACAACAATGTACAACATGATAAAACTGAATAAAAATGGTTAAAAAAAAAGAAGTAAAATCTAGATTCCCTTCGCTTTTTGCCTTTGTGCAGAGAGGGAGAAGACAAAGAAGGGGGAGTCACACTGGATCAAGACGGTGCTGAGTTCCGGGACCTTGTCGGACAAGATGGCGGCGTTGCTGGTGTTGGTGCAGGAATCGCCAGTTCACAACCTGGCCGCCCTGGACACGCTGATTGCCATGGCAAAGAAGAAGGGCAAAAGGGAGGCCATGCTGTCTGCAGGTGAGAACTGGTTATGGCCCTTTTCTGTTTGGTTTTTGTTCCTCTGTCACAGGTTTGGGAATCTGGTGAAGGTTCAGTCTTGATGCCCCTTGATTCGGTTTTCAGTTGAAAATTTGAACAGTCACTGTCATTCATTTAATTAATAGTGTTTTTGAATTTGTGTATGCATATATAAGTGTGTGTGTGTGTGTGTGGTGGGTGGTGGTGGTGGTGGTGGTGGTGGTGGTGTGCGCCTGTCTGTCTGTCTGTCTGTCTCTCTTTGTGATCCCTTACTGGGCAGGGTGCATAGTACCTGGTCTTCTCCTGTGCTTGTTAATTTTCAGGAGGTGTGCCTGCCCACTGATCTCAGCTGACACATTGATTCAGACTGAGATTCAGCACCTCATTTTTAAGGCTTTACTCTTTGTGAGACTAGAAAAAGTCATATATATATATATGTGATGGGGTGGTAAGTAGGTTATCTGCCATGTGATCAGAGAATGACAATCGCAGTGTTGTGTTTCTGTTTAGAGACACACCTGTGAATTGTCAATGCTCTGTATCCTTGGGTAGTGGTGGAAAACTCTCCGTTGCATACACTTCGCCTTTACGGTGATATGTATATTTATGCAACCTCTTTTTAGAGGTCACATTCTAAACTGACTAGCTATGCCGTGTTCCCTTGGTTTGTGCAGAGATGGGACATTAAACATGTCCACTCTGTTACATATATATAAAATATTATATATTATTTTTGCTTCCTTTGCAGAGACACTGAGGGGTTTGTTTGTGTCAGACACCAGCCCTTTGCCAGAGGACAGAAAACTGATTCCTTTTGAGGCTGTAAGTGATGTGTTTTGTACATCACATACATGTATTGTTGTTGATTTTTGTTTCTGGGGGCTATGGGTACCTGTTTTATGTTTGTTGAAAGTGATGATTTTGGTGTTGTGTGTGTGTGTGTGTGTTGTTGTGTGTGTGTGTGTGTGTGTGTGTGTGTGTGTGTGTGTTGTGTGTGTGTGTGTGTGTGTGTGTGTGTGTGTGTGTGTGTGTGTGGTGAGAGAGAGAGAGAGAGAGAGAGAGAGAGAGAGAGAGAGAGAGAGAGAGGGTGGGTGGGTGGGTGGGTGGGTGGTGGGTGTGGGTGAGTGAGTGAGTAGTGAGTGAGTGAGTGAGTGAGTAGTTAGTGAGTGAGTGAGTGAGTGAGTGAGTGATGATAGTGAGTAGTTGTGTGTGTGTGTGTGTGTGTGTGTTTTGGTGTGTGTGTGTGGTGTGTGTGTGTGTGTGTGTGTAGACAGTAGAGAGAGAGAGAGATGAGAGAAAGATGAGAG
>CM060324.1:3940275-3947775 GCA_030674155.1 Stramonita haemastoma
GGATTTTAGGATATGGTTGAGGGGGGTGGGGGGAGGATGTTTGAATTTCAAGTGGAGAAATTTGTCATGGCTGAAAGTGGTATACAGTACTATAAATACGATGCAACACACACATAAAGCACTGAGTTAATCCACCTACAGTCTCTTACCACACCTCACACACATACACTTGCACACACACACACAACCCCACACACACACACACACACACACACACACACACACACACACCACACACACACACACACACCACACACACACACACACACACACACACACACACACAGTTAATCAATCTACCTGTACTGTCTGTGTGTTGCAGGTGTATGTAAAGAAGGGGGAAGCAGACAGCAAGATGATGGCCGCCCTCCTGACAGGTGTCAACAGAGCCTACCCCTATGCCAAAGGTGAGAGAGGGCAAGGGGCCATCACTGACAGGGCTGTACACCTTAAGGGACTGACTAACATAAAGCTCAGAGTGCTCACTCTCCCCAAACTAAGGTTGAATCGTGTGGAGCATTGTAGCCTTGCAAATGGGACCATTTTTAAGCCTTGGCTTCAGTACAGTTCCCCAGTTTACCCAGTTGTAAATGGGTACCTTGTACCTGCCCTCTTTAGGGTCAGGGAAGGTAAAGCAGTGAGGGAGAGGAGATGGGCGCCGCCCTCAACATGCTGGCCCCTAGAGAAGCTGAGGTCTCTGATGCCTCGCTCCCCTATGACCACATAAGTTATAGGACAAGTTTACCTTTCATATATTAGTATTTTCAGAGTGTTATTGCTTTGTATGTCTGTGTTATATTTGCAGTTATTTACCTTTTAAATATCAGTATTTTCAGAGTGTGAATGCTCTGTATGTCTGTTATATTTGTGTTGTCAGAGTGTGAATGCTTTGTATGTCTATTTCATTGCCGTCCACACCACTGGGTGTAAAGGATGATGATGATGATGTCTGTGTGATATTTTCAGAGTGTGAATGCTCTGTATGTCTATTTCATTGCCGTACACACCGCTGGGTGTAAAGGATGATGATGATGTCTGTGTTATATTTCCAGTTGTTTACCTTTTATACATGGTGTGTTATGTGTGTTTGATATTGGCAGTGAAGGCAGATTTCATGGCGGAGCAGGTGGGCACCCTGTACAGGATCGTGCACATTGTCACCTTCAACACCAGCGTCCAGGCCCTCATGCTGCTCTTCCACGTCATCGACCCCAGGTAAGGTCACCTCTCACCTGTCTCATCGACCCCAGGTACAGTCACCTCTCACCTCTCATTGACCCCAGGTAAGGTCACCTCTCACCTCTCTCATTGACCCCAGGAACGGTCACCACCATCCACACCTCTCATTGACCCCAGGTAAGGTCACCTCTCACCTCTCTCATCGACCCCAGGTACGTTCACCTCTCACCTCTCTCATTGACCCCAGGTAAGTTCACCTCTCACCTCTCTCATTGACCCCAGGTACGTTCACCTCTCACCTCTCTCATTGACCCCAGGTACGTTCACCTCTCACCTCTCTCATTGACCCCAGGTAAGTTCACCTCTTACCTCTCTCATTGACCCCAGGTATGTTCACCTCTTACCTCTCTCATTGACCCCAGGTACATTCACCACCTCACCTGTCTCATTGACCCCAGGTACAGTCACCATCCTCACCTCTCTCATTGACCCCAGGTAGGGTCACCACCATCCTCACCTGTCTCATTGACCCCAGGTACGTTCACCACCATCCACACCTGTCTCATTGACCCCAGGTACGTTCACCACCTCACCTGTCTCATTGACCCCAGGTACATTCAGTTCACCACCACACCTCTCTCATTGACCCCAGGTATGTTTACCACCACACCTCTCTCATTGACCCCAGGTATGTTTACCACCACACCTGTCTCATTGACCCCAGGTATGTTCACCACCACACCTGTCTCATTGACCCCAGGTATGTTTACCACCACACCTCTCTTATTGACCCCAGGTATGTTCACCACCACACCTGTCTCATTGACCCCAGGTATGTTTACCACCACACCTCATTGACCCCAGGTATGTTCACCACCACACCTGTCTCATTGACCCCAGGTATGTTCACCACCACACCTGTCTCATTGACCCCAGGTATGTTCACCACCACACCTCTCTTATTGACCCCAGGTATGTTCACCACCACACCTGTCTCATTGACCCCAGGTATGTTTACCACCACACCTCTCTCATTGACCCCAGGTATGTTCACCACCACACCTGTCTCATTGACCCCAGGTATGTTTACCACCACACCTCTCTCATTGACCCCAGGTATGTTCACCACCACACCTCTCTCATTGACCCCAGGTATGTTCACCACCACACCTGTCTCATTGACCCCAGGTATGTTTACCACCTCACCTCTCACACCTGTCACATCAGCCCGGATAGGGCGGGACAGCCCAGTGGTTAGAACATTGCACTCGCAATGTGCATACATTCTGATTTGCTAAAACCATGAATTGTTATTGATTGCTTGTGTGTTGTACAGGTCAAATACAAGCGCTTTGATTTGTTTTTACAAGATATAGCGCTATATAAATTCCATGTATTATTATTATTATTATTATTATTATTATTAATTTGACGACCCAGGTTCAATTCTTGTTTGAGGGGATTCTTCCTCTGGAGTTAACATCAGTGCCAACTCCACTCTCCTCAAAAGTCTTTTGGATGAGACTGTAAACTGAAGCCCCGTGTGTGAACGCACGCAGAACATGGTGCACACATGTTAAATCCTGTTCCGCTTTTTGTAAGAGTAGGCCATCATGTGCCGGTGGGAACAGATGACAAGATTTACAAAACTGCATACGCACGGGGACTGGATGTAAAAAAGCACATGAGTATTTATTCCATTATCCTCAAATTAAAAGAATAATATAATAATAAAAGAATGAATAAATAAACAATATCCTGGGGGTCACCCAGAATATGCACTCTGACTCACACATCCCGCTTTGGAATCGCTGAAAGTACACTCTGGATGGAAGTTTGCGTGTATGACTTTGTCAAGTTCCTCACCACAGAGGCAGCCATACTCCGACTTCAGAGGATTTTATTTTTTTCTTCCTTTGAAGGAGAGCAGAGGTTGTTAATGCTAAGATGCGTGTTTGATATCATCTTTGTGAAGAGACGCTGAATAAAAGATTCAATTATTCATTTATTCATGCTAGAAAAATGTTAAAGATTCATTCATTCATTTTGTTCATGCTATAAATATGTTTAATAAAAGATTAATTAATTAATTCATTCATTCATTCATTTATTCATGCTATACAGATGTTACACTATACTGTACTCTCCTCTACAATGCAACAACACCCCTGTGATTGCAGCAACAGTCAGAGTGACCGGTTCTTCATGGCGCTGTATCGCAAGCTGCTGGACCCGGGGTTGAGGTCGTCGGCAAAACAGCCGCAGTTCCTGAACCTGCTGTACCGCAGCATGAAGGCTGACGTGGTGGAGAAAAGGGTGGTGGTGAGTGTTTTATTTATTTTATTTCTTTTTTCTTTTTTCTTTTATTTCATTCTTTTATATCAAGGATAATGGGATAAGCACTCGTGTGTTTTTTTTTTGTTTTTTTTTATCCAGTCCCCGTGTGTATGCAGTTGTGTAAATATTGTCATCTGTTCCCACCAGCACACGATGGCCTACTCGTACGAAAAGCAGAACAGGATTTAACGTGTGTGCAAGATGTTCTGCGTGCGTTCGTACACGGGGCCTCAGTTTATAGTCTCATCTGGAGTTTTGGGGAGAGTGGAGTCGGCACTGATGTTATCTCCAGGAGTGTGTGTGTGTGTGTGTGTGTGTGTGTGTGTGTGTGTGTGTGTGTGTGTGTGTGTGTGTGTGTAGGTGGGTGGGTATGTTGTGTGTGTGTGTGTAACAAATTTGAAATACAAAAAATCTATTTGTGATTGCATGTATAAAAGTAAGTTGAACGCAAGTGCTTTGATTTGTTTTTACAAGATATATAAATTCCATATCTTGTTATTCATGTCAAAGCAGACATTTCGTTTTCAAGCTTTTGATTGACTGGATAAAAACAGAAATTTCTTTTTCAAAGCCATACTAATTCAAAGAAGACATCAAGATAAAAAAGAAAGGGGTTCCAATTGTGAGTATAAAATTCAGAAAGCTACTGTAGATCATATTTCAGTATGCCTTTCACTAAGTTAAAGTTAAAAGTTAAAGTCTGTCCCGAGCCTATAGAGGCTCATCAGGCCGGTGCTTATCCCGGTTTCTGTGGCGTTAAGCGACTGAGAGTCATAGACTCCCCCCTGGATAGGACGCCAGTCTATCGCAGGGTTAACCCCCAACACAAGGTTGGTACCCCTTTTACACCTGGGTGGGGTGAGAAAATAGCCGTAAAGTGCCTTTTCCAAGGGCACAACGCCATAGCCGAAAGCTGGGATCGAACCCACAACCTTTAGATTACGAGTCCAACGCCCTAACCACTAGACTACAGCGGCGGCTGCCTTTCAATAAAACAGGAATTAATTTTTTTTAAAACAAGAAAAAGAAAAAAAAAGAAAAAAGAAAGCTAGTGAAATGTCTCTAAAAATTTGCTTGGATATGCTCCATTCTTTTTTTTTGGGGGGGAGGGGTGATGGGTTTTTTTGTGTATAATTTTCAGTTTAGATTTTATTGTATGTATGTGTTTTATTTTTGTTGTTGTTGTTGACAGGCGGTGTTGAAGAGACTTTTACAAGCGGGGTCTCTCCTAGGACCCAACTTTCTGTGTGGTGCCCTCATCATCGTTTCTGAGGTGATGATCGTCTTCTCTTCTCCTTTCTTTTGATTCTGTTGGCTGATGAAAATACTTCGACTCATGTTCTTGTGGTGTTACACTGGCTTTGAGATGCTCAGGAATTTTTTTTAGTATGTCGTAATTATGAGAGTTGTTTCAGTACAAATGATCTATGTTAGGGAAAATATAGCCTACAGATTTCCTCTTTTCTATGACTTTTCTCTTTTGTTTGTTTTTTCTGTCATCTTTTTGTTGCTTAGTCTTTGCTGTATGAGTCACTGTTCTGCCTTGTATTTCAAGAAGTTAACTTAGTCAACTTTAAAAATCCCCTCCCCTACATATTATGATATGTACTGTACTGTTTTTCTGTGGTGTTTTGCTTGTGTGTGTGTGTGTGTGTGTGTGTGTGTGTGTGTGTGTGTGTGTGTGTGTGTGTGTGTGTTTATTTATTTACATATTTATTTTATTTTATTCTTTTATATCGAGAATAATGGGATAAGCACTCATGTGCTTTTTTTTTTTTTTCATCCAGTCCCCGTGTGTATGCAGTTGTGTAAATATTGTCATCTGTTCCCACTGGCACACTATGGCCTACTCTTACAAAAAGCGGAACAGGATTTAACGTGTGTGCAAGATGATCTGCGTGCTTAACATTTGCAGCTAAGAAATGGTATGTGAAATTGTGTGTAAGAGCAGAGCATTAACTGGGGAGGGGTTTTCTGTCTGTGTGTGTGTGTGTGTGGTGGGCAGGTGCTGAAAGAGAGGCCTCAGCTTCTGAGGATCAAACAGGTGGGCAAGGTGAGTCACTTTGGGAGGCAACGAGAAGTGAGCATGTACTGTGCAGGCATGCATGAATGCACATGCACGCATGTACCATGCAAGCTCACATGCATTCATGCATGCACGCACCGCATGCACGCACATATGCATGCATGCACACACACATTTACAACACACACACACACATACAACATACGCATGCACACACGCACGCACGCACGCACGCACGCGTGCGCACGCACGCATGCGCACACGCACACACACACACACACACACACACACACATACACACACACGGACATGCACACACACACACACACACACACACACTCACACACACATGCACGCATGCACACACGCATGCACGCATTATGAGTTTCACATTTAAATGTGACCCAGGGAAAAGATCAAAATCAAGTCATACATGTTGTGGACGTGTATTTATATTTTTGGTGGTGTTGTTATTTAAATGTGACCAAGGAATAAGATCACAATTGGTCATACATATTGTGGACGTATATTCAATTGTTGGTGGTGTTGTTATTTAAAGTTAACGTGACCAAGGAAAAGATCAAAATAAGTCTTTCATGTTGTGGATATGTGTTTTTATTATTGCTCATGTCGTACATTCCCCAGCTTAACACCCTGGGGGTCACCCGAAATATGCACCCTGACTCACTTGTCTCATATGGGAATCTATCACTGTGTGTTTGTATGACATGATCTATAAAATAATGGGATTAGTGAAGTCACATTTGTGTAGGCATGTTACATGTTTGTTTTGTCAGCGCTTTGTACGGCTTTCCAAAGTGTTTGTGTGTGTGATATAATCTGTCTCTTATTGTAGTTCAACCCTTTCGCTGCTATCATATTTTGCTCAGGCACATGCTGGACAAAACAGAGAGAGAGCGTTGAATCATAATGAACAGTGATTGTCAACTGAGCATTGCTGGTGACAGTTTCTATGACAAACACTGTTTGTTAACTGCGCAGTAGAGGTTACCAAAATAACACAACAGTAAGTATTCTTTTTTTTTGCTGTTGTAGAACACCCAAGGAATGAACGGGGAGGTAAATGATGATGACGATGATGACGAGGACGAGGAGAGGTTTGTGGACCTGCCTGTGCCCCCGGAGTTCCAAGACTCGAACCCTGAAGAGAGGGGGGAGGACAGTGAACAGGTGGACGATACCTGCAAGTCTGACAGTGAGAAACCGCAGGGATCCTGGCTACACAGGCAAAACCTGTCAGGTGTGTAGGTGTGTGTGTGTGTGTGTGTGTGTGTGTGTGTGTGTGTGTGTGTGTGTGTGTGTGTGTGTGTGTGTGTTGTGAGGGTTTGTGTGTGTGTGTGTGTGTGTGTGAGTGTGTGAGTGTGAGTGTGTGTTGTGAGGGTTTGTGTGTGTGTGTGTGTGTGTGTGTGTGTGTGTGTGTGTGGTGCATGTGTGGGTGGGTGTCTGTGTTTATTTATTTATTTTTTTATATCAAGGATAATGGAATAAGCACTTATGTGCTTTTTTACATCCAGTCCCAGTGTGTATGCAGTTTTGTAAACCTTGTCATCTGTTCCCACCGGCACACAATGGCCTACTCTGACAAAAAGTGGAACATGATTTAACGTGTGCGCAAGATGTACTGCGTGTGTTCGCACACGGGGCCTCGGTTTATAGTCTCATCCGAAGGACTTTTGGGAGAGTGGAGTCAGCACTGATGTTAACTCCAGGGGATAAATCCCCTTGAACAGGAATCGAATTCGGGTTGTCAAATTGCGAGTGTAATGTTCTGACCACTAGGCTATCCCATCCCCCCTGTGCGTGCGTGCCAGTTGGCCTCGGCTGACACGTTCCAACTTCAGCTTTATTCAGTTCATCAGAAAGTATATAAGAAAACAATTTTCAGATTTGCATAAAAAAAAGGCAGGAGAATGAGCTGGGCAGGAGGCAGAAAATAG
>CM060324.1:3952775-3962775 GCA_030674155.1 Stramonita haemastoma
GTTTTTGACTTGACTTGACTTGACTTGACTCTCTTCTCTCTCTCTCTCTCTCTCTCTCTCTCTCTCTCTCTCTCTCTCTCTCTCTCTCTCTCTCTCTCTCTCTCTCTCTCTCTCTCCCCCTCCCTCCCTCTCCACCCCCCCTAATTTATTTATTTTGTTGTTGTTTTAAAAAAAAAAAAAAAAGGAGGATAATTGAATAAACACCCTTGTGCTTTTTTACATCCAGTCCCCGTGTGTATGCAGTTTTGTAAATTTTGTTATCCGTTGTTGTCTGATGAGCACAATCTTGAAAGATCTTGTGATAGATGGGTTATTGGTATCAACATTTTTTTTTAGTCAAAATGTGGGTACACTTTGGCTCTGAATGAGTTTTGTTTGTCGATGGTGTAGCAGTGTCCGTTTTTGGGTGCCATTTTTTTCTGGCAAAATTACATTAATCCTTTTATTTTTTGGCAACGGTTTTAAATTATGCCTGCATTCTATTTCCACTGTATATACCACTCATTTACAACACCCACACAGAAAATAGACTGTCAGGTATTTTTACAAACATCTTTTTTTTCTTTGAAAGTGACCACCCCTCCGGGTGACGACCTTTTAGCAGGAAGTCATTTAGACAATTTTTTTGTATATTAAAGAGACACGATTTTTAGTCACCTGCTTTTACCTGTACTTTTGCCTTTTATCCCCTTTTTCCTGTGTCTGTTTTTCTCCCCAACAAATCTTTTTCAAAAGCAGTTAAACAAGCAGATAAACAAAGAGACAGAGGGACAGATAAGTCAAGTCAGGTCAGGTCAAGTCAGGTCAAGTCAGGTCAAGTCAGGTCAAGTCAAGTCAAGTCAAGTCAGGTCAAGTCAAGCCAAGTCAGGTCAAGTCAGGTCAAGTCAGGTCAAGTCAAGTCAAGTCAGGTCAGGTCAAGTCAGGTCAAGCCAAGTCAGGTCAAGTCAGGTCAAGTCAAGTCAGGTCAAGTCGAGTCAAGTCAAGTCAGGTCAAGTCAGGTCAAGTCAGGTCAAGTCAGGTCAAGTCAGGTCAAGTCAAGTCAAGCCAAGTCAGGTCAGGTCAAGTCAAGTCAAGTCAAGCCAAGCCAAGTCAGGTCAAGTCAAGTCAGGTCAAGTCAAGTCAAGTCAAGTCAAGTCAAGTCAAGTCAAGTCAAATTTTCATTTCCAGATGGTACAGTGAATATGCATTGATTTGCTTTTTTTCATCAAGCCGTCTATCTAAGGGGGAAAAAAGTGAGAAAAAAAACATTTCACCAATATTTTTTAACTAACATAAGAATGAGTGAGTGTGTGAATGAGTGAGAGTGAAGGCAGGAGCAGCAGTGTCAGTTACTGTGTTTTTGTGGTGACAGTGGAGGGGAGGAGTGAAACGGTGGGAACAGCATCAGGGAAAAGACGAAAGGTGACTGATGCCATACCTGTCAACTCGGAGGAGTTTTTGAAAGGGGGAGAAGAGGCCGTACCTGAACATGAGCGCTACCTGTACAGGTAAAGACTGGAAGATTTTTTTTTTGGTAGATGCTGACAGGTGTGTGTGTCTGTGTGTGTGTGTCTGTGTGTTTGTTTATTTAAAAATTTTTTATATTCTTTTATATCAAGGATAATGGGATAAGCACTTATGTGCTTTTTTACATCCAGTCCCCATGTGTATGCAGCTTTGTAAATCTTGTCATCTATTTCCACCGGCTCACAATGGCCTACTCTTACAAAAAGCAGAACAGGATTTAACATGTGGGCAAGATGTTCTGTGTGTGTGTGTGTGTGTGTGTGTGTGTGTGTGTGTGTGTGTGTGTGTGCTCACAATGGCCTACTCTTACAAAAAGCAGAACAGGATTTAACATGTGGGCAAGATGTTCTCTGTGTGTGTGTGTGTGTGTGTGTGTGTGTGTTGTGTGTGTGTGTATTATTTATTTACTTATTTTTATTTTTTTATTATTTACTTATTTTTATTTTTTGTTTATTTCTTTTTATTTCGAAAATAAGAAAAGTGAGTGATAGTTAGGATGCTAGCTAAAGAGACCTCCCCCCCAAAAAACAACGTTTGGATGCTAGCTTAAACCAGTCTTTCCAGGATGTCAGAACAGTAGGCAGTGCCGAACAGAAGTTTAATGCTTCCCTGTGTGTGGATGTGTCAGGTATTTCAGTCAGAAAGCGCTGGAGAAGAAGAAGAAGGAGGAGGAAGCTGCTGACAGTGATGTCAGTGACGGCAGTGTCAGCGACACAGAGTTCGACGACTTTCTTGGTGAGTGAAACAGTCATTTGAAAGCAGCTGCTTCTTTTTTTAAAAATTTTGTTTTGTTTCAGGTTTTTTTGTTTTTGTTGTTGAGTGATTTGTCAGTTTTTGATGTGTGTGTGTGTGTGTGTGTGTGTGTGTGTGTGTGTGTGTGTGTGTGTGTGTGTGTGTGTGTGTGTGGTGTGTGTGTGGCGCGCGCGTGCGTGCGTGTGTGCGCGTGCGTGCGTGCGTGTGTGCGCGTGCGTGCGTGTGTGTGTGTTTGTGTGTATGTGTGTGTGTGTGTGTGTGTGTGTGTGTGTGTGTGTGTGTGTGTGTGTGTGTGTGTGTGTGTGTGTTTTACAGAGTGACTACTGTACTTTGATCCCAGAGTGTTGGTATTCATGCACCTACCATCTGTACACTACAGTGATTTATTTTGGAGTGAATGATTCCATCATGCGTTCTGGACTCTTTCATTTATGAATTGATGATGTTGATTATGCATTGTAGTTTCACTACTCACTCTAACTTATAGTTTATAGTCTCATTCGAAGGACTTTTTGGGGGAGTGGAGTCAGCACTGATGTTAAGTCATGTAGACTTATTTAACACAACAAAACAAACAAAATTGTGTAGTGGTTCAATCCCTGTTTGGGCCTGAAAGTTTTCCCCCATCTACTAGACATTGAATAGTGGTCTGGGTGCTAGTCTTTTTGATGAGATGATAAACCAAGGTCCCATGTGCTACACATAATTATCTAGCACACTTAAAAGAACCTACAGCTACAAGAGAGTTGTCAATGGCAAAATTCTGTAGAAAAAAGCCACTCTGATAGGGAAACAAATAGAGTTGCAGACAGGAGAAAAAAAAGTGAGTGTAGTACTGCATTTGTGGTGACATGCTCTCTCCGGGGAGAGCAGCCCAAATTTTATGCAGAGAAATCTGCCATGACATAAAGTGGTGTACAATACAATACGATATATTTGCTATGTGATTGTTGTTGTGTTGAAGGCTGAAGTAGGATGGGTGGTGTGTGTTGACAGATAAACATGAACGGCAGCTGGACCATGATGATTTGGGAGAGCTGGACATGGGCATGGACTTTGCTGGGTAGGCTTTTTAAAATTTATTTATTTATTTATTTTTTATGCATGTATGTATGTATGTATGTATGTATGTATGTATGTATGTATGTATGTATGTATGTATGTATGTATGTATGTATGTATGTATGTATGTATGTATGTATGTATGTAAGTATGTGTGTGTGTGTGTGTGTGTGTGTGTGTGTGTGTGTGTGTGTGTGTGTGTGTGTATTCATTTATGTTTTCATTTATTTATTTATTGTAGGGTCACTTCTCTTTGGGGATGTGCTTTTGTATGTGTTTGTGCCAAATTATTGACAAGTTTTTTTGTTTATTTGTTTTTTTATTCTTCGGCTAGAGCTCCAAGGTTCACCAATGGTCAGATTTTGCCAATGTGACTTTATTTACTCACCATTAAGGTAGCCATGGGGATGTGGCTAAATATGACAGCTGTGTGCATGCTTTAAGAAAAAAAAGAATTGTCAACTCTTCCTTTTGGCATGAAATGGCCTGCTCTTCAGCAAGGGAAAATGGGAGTTTAACACGTGCACAAGATGTTCTGGGTGCAGTCACACACTGGGCTTGGGTTTGTAGTCTCATGTGAAGGGCTTTAGGGGAGTGGAGTCCGTACTGAGGGTAACTCCAGGGTAAATTCCCCCATAATGGGAGCACGCCTTCTTGGTGGCTTGATCCCGGGCCTTCAGATCACAAAGGCAAGGCTCTGACCACTAGGCTATCCTGCCCCCGGCAAGGGTCTGAAATGTGTGTACGTCTGTATCCTGATCTGTATTAAGCTCCCTCATCTAAATTGTTTGCTTTTATGTGTCAAGTCAAGTCAAGTCAAGTTTTTATTTCCAGATGGTACATTGAGTAAGCATTGATTTGCTTTTTTTTTCCGTCAAGTCGTCTATCTAGGAAAATAAAAGAAGAGAAAAATAAACATTTCACCAATATTGTTTAACTAACATGATTCAACAGCCTCAAAATTAATATGTGTGTGTGTGTGTGTGTGTGTGTGTGTGTGTGTGTGTGTGTGTGTGTGTGTGTGTGTGTGTGTGTGTGTGTGTGTGTATGTGTGTGTGCAAGCACATGTGTGTGAATACATGCATGTGCATGTGCATGTGTGCACATACATACATGTACATTTATACTTACTTGACCAATTCCTACCGCCAGCCTTGTTTAAAAGAAGTAAACTGATTTTCTTTGTTGTTGTTGCAGCAACATGCGAGGCAAGAAGAAAGACAAGAAAGGGAAAGGCAAGAAGACTGACAGCAGCGATGAAGACATGGATGATGACGATGACGATGACGATGATGACGATGACGATGATGTGGGCGGACTGTCTGATGAAGAAGTTGACTTTGGAGAGGAGGACGACGATGAACTGGCTGCCGAGTTCCGACGAGAGATGGAAGGACTGGGGGGGATGGAGGAGGGGGAGGATGAGGAGGAGATGGAAGATGGAGAGGAGGAGGAGGAGGAGCTTTCTGGAGGTGAGATTTGTTGTTGTTGTGTTTGATGTTGTGGTGGTTGTTTTTGGGTTGTTGTGGTTGTTGTTGTGGTTGTGGCTGTTGTTGTGTTTGATGTTGTGGTGGTTGTTTTTGGGTTGTTGTGGTTGTTGTTGTGGTTGTTGTTGGTGTGGTTGTTGTTGTGGTTGTTGTGGTGGTGGTTGTTGCCCTGAAACTTTTCCCCATCTGCTAGACTGTGAGTGGTGGGCTGGGTGCTAGTCTTTCAGATAAGATGATAAACAAGGTCCTGTGTGTTACAGATAATTATTTAGTGGATTTTAAAGAACCAATGGCAACAAGGTAGTTGTCCCTGGCAAAATTCTGTAGAAAAACGCTATTCTGATAGGAAACAAATACAGTTGCAGACAGGAAAAGAAAAAAAAATGAGAGGCTCTGCTCTTGTGGTGATGCACTTTCCCCATGGAGAGCAGCCTGAATTTCATGCAGAGAAATCTGCCATGACTTAAGTGGTGTACAGTATAAAAGAATAATAAATAACTATCTATTTATACTGAATAATGAAAATGTGTTTAAACTATGCTGTATAGTATGGATAACAACTTTCCCAAAACTGCAGGAGCATTGATAGAGAGGATCAGTATGTTTTGTGGTATTGTTACTTTATTTCATGTGGTTATGCATACTTTCCATGTTGTTATATACAATTTCCATGTTGTTATATATAAATTATATATACATACATATACAGAAACCGGGATAAGCACCGGTCTGATGAGCCCTAGGCTCGGGACAGACTTTAACTTTTAACTATATATACTTTCCATGTTGTCATATACACTTTCCATGTTGTTATATATAAATTCCATGTTGTTTTATATACTTTCCATGTTATATATAATACTTTCCATGTTGTCATATATACTGTCCATGTTGTCATATAAACTTTCCATGTTGTTAATGTAACATGCTGTAGTTACATATCATATATTATACTTTGCAGATGAACTGAAGCAGATGATGGGTGGGGGGAAGAAACGAAAGTCGAGAGATGGAGTGGACGCCAGAATCTCCAACAAGAAGTAAGCCACAGGAAGGAGATAGATGGCTGCATGCTGTATCGTGGAGCGTTTCCTCCTTAAAGGAATTGTCCTCTTCCCTCTTGAAGTGATTGTTTCTTGTTACCTGTTGAACAGAATTGTCCTTTTTTTATTTATAATTTATCTTTTTTTTTTTTAATATATGCTTTTTTATTGTTGTTGAGAATTTTCCTCTTCAGTCTTGAAATGAATTCACATGTTCTCTCTTGAAGTGAACTTTTCATGTTCCGTCTTGAAGTGAACTTTTCATGCTCCATCTTGAAGTGAACTTTTCATGCTCTATCTTGAAGTGAACTTTTCATGCTCTATCTTGAAGTGAACTTTTCATGCTCCATCTTGAAGTGAACTTTTCATGCTCCATCTTGAAGTGAACTTTTCATGCTCCATCTTGAAGTGAACTTTTCATGCTCCATCTTGAAGTGAACTTTTCATGCTCTATCTTGAAATGAATTTTTCATGTGCCATCTTGAAGTGATTTTTCATGTTACATCTTGAAGTGAACTTTTTTTGTGCCATCTTGAAGTGAACTTTTTTGGTGCCATCTTGAAGAATTTTTCATGCTCCATCTTGAAGTAAATTTTCATGTTCCATTTTCAAGAAATTTTTGTTGTTTCCACTTGAAGTGAATGTTCCCATTCCATTCTTGAAAAAAATATTTCCTGTTCCATCTTGAAATGAATCGTCCATGTTTCTTCTGTCTGTCTGCCATGGAATCATCAGTCCAAGACATTCACGTTTTTTGTCTTGAAATAATTCATCCACGTTTCCTCTGTCTACCTGACGTGGAATCATCAGTCCGAGACACTCACCTTTTTTCGTTAACCGTTGCTGTTGCAGGAGTCGGCAGAGCAACATCGCCAGCATGTTTGCCGCTGCTGACGACTTTGCCGACATCTTGGAAGAGAACGAGGAAGTGGACTTTGCCTCTGCCGGCACTGGGGATGCCATGGCCAACAGTGACAAAGCCAGTGAGTGTTTTGTTTATTTATTTATTCTTTTATTTTGAGGAATAAGCCAGTGAGTGTTTGATTGATTTATTTATTTATTCTTTTATTTCGAGGATAAAGGAATAAGCCAGTGAGTGTTCAGGAACAGGGAGTGGGAACAGGGACCTGGGGTTAAATGTTACCAGTGATGAGTTTTATTTTTGTTTTATAGTGATTTACGTTATATTTTTTGTTTTATAGTGATACGTTATATTTTTGTTTTATAGTGATACGTTATATTTTTGTTTTATAGTGATACGTTATATTTTTGTTTTATAGTGATACGTATATTTTTTTTTATGTTTTTTTGATAGTGATACGTTTTATTTTTATTTTATAGTGATACGTTATATTTTTGTTTTATAGTGATACGTTTTATTTTCTTTGTGTTTATTTAATTTATTCTTTTATTTCGAGGAAAAAGGAATAAGCGTTTATGTGCTTTTTTACATCTAGTTCCTGTGTGCATGTGGTCTTGTAAATTTTGTCATCCGTTCCCACCGGCACAGGATGGTCTGCTCTTCTGAAAAGCTGAACAGATTTTACATGTGCACAAGATGTTCTGCGTATGTTCGCACATGGGGCGTTGGTTTATAGTCTCATCCGAAGGACTTTTGGGGAGAGTGGAGTCAGCACTGATGTTAACTCCAGGGGAAAAATCCCCTTGAATGGTATTTCAGGAATAAAGCACAGGAAGATACTCAGTGTCAGATGGTACTGTTGATATGCAATTGTGTCGTGTAGCACCAAAGGTCATGATAGACAGTTGTCCCCGTAAAGAGCTCATCTGCATACTACAGCACAGCCCACTCTTTTTTTTCTGTTTCTCCTGTGTTTTGTTCTTTCCTCTCTCTACTTTATGGATCAGCCTCCAGGTGTGGCTGTTACTGCAGAGTTTTGCCTGGAAAACTAAACTCTCCTGAGAGCTGAGAGTGTTTGTATAATGCATGTTGTATGTGGGACCTCTGTTTATTCTGTTACCCTTGTAGCATGGGTTTTTTTGGGGATGGGGGGGGGGGGGTTGTTTTGCACAGAGGCCAGGGAATTTACCAAATTTCTGTGCACAAGTTTTTGTATCTTTTTTTTTTTTTTTTCATTGGAGGCATGCTTTCTGTTTGTATCATAGAATCAGATTCTGTTTCTGATACAAACAGTTTCAAGTGTTGATGGTTTCAATTTTTGGTGATTTTAGATAAAATTTTATACGCCTCACATAGAGCTGATGATTTCATCTTCTCATGATTTTAGATAAAACATTGTTTGCATACAGGATTTGAATTACTGAGGATTTTATTTTCTGCTAATTTTAGGGAAAAAAATTTTTTTGGCACAGTCTTTGAAGGGTTGATGATTTTATTTTAGAGAAAATTTTTTTGCATGAAAATTTGAAGTGCTGATGATTTCATTTTCTTGCAGGTGCCAAGCAGATTGCCTGGGAGATGAAGCGAGACCAGCAGTCCCAGCGGAGAAACTGGAGAGACAAAAAACAGCGGGGCGGAAAGTTTGCAAAAGGGGCCGCAAACAGAAAAGAAAAAGTGAAGTGTGTGTGCGTGTGTGTGTTGTGTGTGTGTGTGTGTGTGTGTGTGTGTGGTGTGTGTGTAGTGTGTGGTGTGTGTTGTGTGTGTGTGTGTGTGTGTGTGTGTGTGTGTGTGTGTGTGTGTGTGTGTGTGTGTGTGTGTGTGTGTGTGTGTGTGTGTGTGTGTGTGTTGTGTTGTGTGTGTGTGTGTGTGTGTGTGGTGTGTGTGTGTGTGTGTGTGTGTGTGTGTGTGTGTGTGTGTGTGTGTGCGTGCGTGATGCTTTGCGTGTGCGCGCAGCTCATTTCCTTCAGTGACAATGAAAGAGAATAAGAAAGGGGATCGAATTAAAAACAAAGTTATTTGTTTATAACTAACAGAAAATGTGACAGAATTCTATAGTAATGCATTTTGGATCATGGATGTAGATTGTTTTCCGCAAAAACTTGGAAAATGAAGACGTGATCGAAATGATATGAAGTTTTCTGCATTATGTGATGCAATGTTTGATGATCAATAAATTTTTTGTCTAACTGTGTGTGTGGGTTTTGTGTGTGTGTGTGTGTGTGTGTGTGTGTGTGTGTGTGTGTGTGTGGGTTTGCAATTCTTATACAAGAGAGAGAGACACAGACACACATGAAAACAAGTTTTCCTCAGTTTTTTCTCGTTCTCTTCTAAATTCTCTCTCTCTCTCTCCCTACACTCTAACTCTCTCTCTCTCTCTCTCCTCTCTCTCTCTCTCTCTCTCTCTCTCTCTCTCTCTCTCTCTCTCCTCTGTGCAGCATTCAACATGGGCATTTTTATCTCACAAAATGCACATGTTTTTCACAAGCAAACCGAACACAAACAGTGCAGGGAAGAAGCATTGTTGGGAAAACCGAATGCAAACTTAAAAACCCTCCCTCCCAACCAGCCCAATCCCCTGAAGAAAATCAACAAAAATAAAAAACCCTCGTAAAACAAGATCGAAACATCCCCAAATTGGAATGCGCTACCTTAATGAAGGGGGAGGGGTGTGGCTGTGCATGGCACAAAAATCTCCCCATTTGTGGACCTAGAGCTCTAGACGAGGAATGACAAAACACCACACACGACATTAAACACACACCACACAAACACCCTAATCACAGACATACTCCACACCAACACAACAACACCATCACACAAACACACACACACACACTACACTTATGTACCATCTGGAAATAAAAACTTTGATGTTGATTGATTTGATTTGATTTGCACACACACAAACCCCAACAAAACACCCCTTGTTCGAACACATTTTTTGTTTTCATGACTTCCAACCTAGAGTTCATGAGTTACATTTCGGTGAAAACTAAGATTGTATTGATAGATAATCAGAGATCTTGACAAAACTTAACCCTTCTTTTTTCTGACCTCTGAAAGTGTTGGATCAACACTATCCAAACTTGTCATTCAAGGGAGACAGCTACAGCCAGATGCCATGATGTCTTGAAGCAATGTTATTACCCTTTAAAAGCAAATCGATAATTTCCCCTCTTTCTGTCAGTGACTCTCTCTTTCTGTCTCTCTCTGTGTCTCTCTGTGTCTCATTCTCTATCTGTCTGTCTGTCTGTCTGTCTGTCTGTCTGTCTGTCTCTCTCTCTCTC
>CM060324.1:3967775-3975275 GCA_030674155.1 Stramonita haemastoma
CCGTCTTTCCAAATGTCCAAATTGAAAGAAAGAAAAAGAAAGAAAGAAAGAAGGAAAAACAGAAAAGAAAGAAAGACAGAAAAGAGAAGAAGACATAAAGAAAGAAAAAGTAAGAAAGAAAGAGACCGGAAGATCGGGTTTTGTTTAATAAAAGACATATATAAAAAAAACAACAACAACAACAACAGAAGATTCTTTTTTCATCCTTTATGTAAAGGAAAATTCGGTAGTCACGCGCTCAGCGCTGCAACAATGCCTTTAGGCGGGGAGGCTGTGGAGGTTTTCTTCTTCTTCTTCTTCTTCTTCTTCTTCTTCTTCTTCTTCTTCTTCTTCTTCTTCTTCTTCTTCTTCTTCTTCTTCATCCTCCCCCTCCTCCTCAACCTCTTCATCATCATCATCATCATCACATCATCATCATCATCATCATCATCATCATCATCATCATCATCATCATCATCATCATCTATTTCTTCTTCTTCTTCTTCTTCTTCTTCTTCTTCTTCTTCTTCTTCTTCTTCTTCTTCTTCTTCTTCTTTCTTCTTCTCCTCCTCCTCCTCCTCCTCATCCACCTCCTCCTCCCCCTCCTCCTCCTCCTCTTCTTCTTCTTCTTCTTCTTCTTCTTCTTCTTCTTCTTCTTCTTCTTCTTCTTCATCGAACGCTCATACAACCGTTGTTGTCTGTCATATGAGCGAAAATGCGTTGAGCTGCCATTAAGCGCCTGACAAGTCAGGCCCAGCGCATCCGATTTCGGCATGGGAGAGAATGTGTTATCTATCAAGTCTTTCTGAAAAAACAACAACAAACAAACAAAAAACCGGCAGGAGAATGGACCACGAAGGCAGAAAATAGAAAAAAAGAGGAGGTGACGGGTAGAAAATGAACCAGGCAGAAACAAAGAGAGGGATAGAAAATACGGAATTTCTAGCACCACAGGTGCGGATATTTTTTACGGGGAGGTATTCTTTTAAAGCTCTCTCTCTCTCTCTCTCTCTCTCTCTCTCTCTCTCTCTCTCTCTCTCTCTCTCTCTCTCTCTCTCTCTCTCTCTCTCTCTCTCTCTCTCTCCTCTGTGAAATCATTGTCAATGCTATCAAGACACGCAAAAACGCGCAGCATCGGCAATTCGGCGCGGATCTTGAGCGTGAAAAAGAGTCCCCTTCATAAAGCCAGGACAGGTATGATAATGCCATTTCACTCTCCACTTGCAGATTTCTCTCTTTCCTCATATTTTATATATATATATATATATATATATATATATATATATAAAATATATATATATATATATATATATATATATATATATTATATATATATATATATATATATATATAATATAGATATATATATATATATATATATATAATTATCATAATCTTCTTTACACATCTCTCAACTTATGCTGGCAGGAACGCAACAAGCGCACAAACGGAAACAGTTTGTAGATTCATTCAAGTGGGAGTGGAGTCAGTACTGATGCTAACTCCAGGAAAAAATCCCCTTGAACGGGTGCCTCGGTAATGGCTTGAACTCAGGCCATCAGAGCACGAGGTCAACACTCTAACATCCAGGTTACCCCCTCCCCCTCCCCCCCCCCAATCTTGTCTTAAAAAAAAACCCAATCCAGTTTTACCACTGTAAAAAATATAATAGCGTTAACTTCACCAAAATGTCAGCAAGACTGAAGCGCCCTTTGCTAGTTCCTAAAAGTCTCTGAATTTCTCAAGGGACTGTTTTCTAATGGCGGAAGGAGGGAAATGACTTATCAAGCGTAGAACTACGCTGCAGACTCTCAGTGTTACATTGCAGACCTTAACACCCCCCCCCCCTCCCCCCCTGCAAGTTTACATTAACGCAAGTTTGCCTGCCAGTTTTAAACTAGGGTAACTGCAGTGTTTGTAGCTTGTAGTTTGCAGTTTCCCCTGTCTGCAAATTGTCTTTCAGACGGTAATTTCCTTGATTCAGAATGAATGACTTTAGACCATTGGCATTCCCTTCTGTTGGGTCTGTTCTCTCAGGAAATGCCTTTGTCTTTAATGCGTTTTAAGCTTGATGACTTCTTGCATGTACAGAAAGTTAGCAATTACTGACACTCTGTATGTATGTATGTATGGATGTATGTATGTATGTATGTATGTATGTATGTATGTATGTATGTATGTATGTATGTATGTATGTATGTCTGTCTGTCTGTCTGTCTGTCTGTCTGTATGCATGCATGCATGCATGCATGCATGCATATAATGTATGCATGCATACATGCATTGATGAATGTATGTATGTATCTCTGATTCAATGTATTAATTTTTTCTATTAATTTATTCATTTCCTTTTTTTAATTTTTTTTTTTTTTACTTTACTAACAAATATCTTAACATTTCGAGGCAATGTGAAAAAAAAACAACAACACACAATAAAATAATATTTTTTTCAAGCCTTTTGGGGGGCAAGGTAGCAGAGATGGTGGCAGAGAGAGAGAGAGAGAGAGAGAGAGAGAGAGAGAGAGAGAGAGAGAGAGGGGGGGGGGACAGGCATCGCGGCATCTTTCGGTTCCTGGAATCCATTTTACATAGCAGACATGTACCCCATCCTCACCCAATTTATGACGACGTAAAACTCGCTATGGAGACATCCCTGCACGCGCTCTTGCAGCATGGCATGCATCTAGAGCATGGAAATTATCCCTACATAGAAAATAACGAGATTTCATTGTCACAGTATCATTTTTTAATTTTTTTTTTTATAGAATTCTCTCCATAATGATATGCATGAAAAAAAAACCCCTTCTCATCCCTCTCTACAAAAAGTTTTCGGATGAGACTATATAAACCGACGTCCCGTGTGCGAATGTGCCCAGAACATATTGCGCACACGTTAAAACCTGTTCCGCTTTTCGAAAGAGTAGGCCAATGTGTGCTGGTGGGAACAGTTGACAAATTTGCACACTAGGACTGGATGCAAAAAAGAAAAGCAGATGAGTGTTTAATTCATTATCGTCGAAATAAAAGAATGAATGAAAAAAAGACATCTTCCCCCCCCCTAGCCATTTATGCATAAGCACGTGTGAGTGAGCGAGCATGTGTGCACACTCACATGAGCGCACAAACACACCTTCAGACAGACAGACAGACAGACAGACACAGACACACACACACACACACACACACACACGCACGCACGCACACACGCACGCACGCACACACACACACACACACACACACACACACACACACACACACACACACAAGCGCACACACAAAATGATGAAAGAAAACAAACAAAAAAAGTTTCATGTTTATTTTCTTTGATGTGACGGTGTCTGTAAATATTTTGAAGCCTTTTCTCTTGTTAATGTATCTATTAATTTCAGTCATAAATCCAGGCTTCAATGACTATGTTTGATAAAATAAAAATACTTCAAGGTTAAAGTTAAAGGTATCCCATAACCTATGTGGTCGTAGGGGAGCGAGGCGTCAGAGACCTCAGCTTTTCTAGGGGTCAGTATATTGAGGGCGGCGCCCATCTCCTCTCTCTCGTAGCTTCACCTTTCCTGACCCTAAAGAGGGCAGGTACCCATTTACATCTGGGTGAACTGGGGGACTGCACTGAGGCCAAGACACTTAAAAGCTTACCCATCCAAATGGTAACCACGCTCGATGCTGCGTAACATTGGCTTGTGGAATTCAAGTGCTCTGACCACTGAGCTACTCCGTTCCCTAAAAAAATAGTCTAAAATATAAAACACTTAAAACTTGGTTTCAAACATACTTCAAACATACTTCGTCATTTGTTTTGATATACACATATCTGGCACGCTTTCAAACTTTTCGTTCCCCCCATCCCCATCCCCACAAGATACAGAGGGTTCTTTTAGTGAAGATAATACCCTCCACCTTCTGTAAATTCTGTGCTAGAAATTTCCTCTTTTCTACCACTCTTTGTTTCTGTATTTTTTCTTCACCTTTGTATCATCTCTCCGAATTTTTCTAGATTTTTTTTTTTTTGCCTTTCCAGACCATTTTCTAATACCCCCTCTCCCCCCTTTTGTTTTTAAAGCAAATCTTATAGATATTTTTCTGAAAATTTAGACAGTAAATGTTTTCATGAACTACTATGAAATCGAAATAACTGTGTCAGCCGAGGCCAGCAGAGATACGTTGTGCAGATTACCACGCACAGAAGAAGAACTGGCACAACGTAACCACCCAATAATTATAGCCAGGCACTTTTGGTAAACAGTTTATTTCTTTGTCAAGTCACTCTATCATATTTTGGACGGCAGCAGCGGCAGCAACAACATGCAATTTTCCCTCTAGCTCCTATGTTGCTGCATCAACAGCAGGCCTCTGGGAATGGATGAATGGCATCACAAGCGTTATCAAAGACTCGCCTGCACGCGCACGTGCAATATGGAATGAGAGTAGAGTGTGAAGATAGAACGCGATATGCCCGCTAGCTAATGGAGTTTGGCCATTTGTGCCATGCACACCCTTTTCCCTCCCACTGCAGTGTTAGCTTGTTCGGTGATGTAGTATCTTATTTACAGTGCCAGTGAGAAAATGTTTTGTTGATTGACACAGAATTTTTTGAGTATGAAAAAATAAACTTTTACTTGTTTTTGGGGGGAATTGAGGTCATAGAGCAATACCAGGTAGTCACGAAAAAGTTGGAAATGATCATCAAATGAGGATTGCTTGTGTCCCTACAGCGTTGACCCGGCCACAATACAAAAAAAAATCAAACCTACCAAATTTGTGCAAAATCACAGGAGTTTTCAGTCAGAGGCTAGTCTTTCACAAAAAAAGAGTTGTTTGTTTTTTTGTTTTTTTATATCTGTGGATGCCTGACCAGTGCGGTATGATAACATCATTGATATCATTGATATTATTAAGAGTCATGTAGAAGATCAGAAGGAAAAGTGCGTTTTTCTGAAGGTGGTGTGTGGCCTGTTTTTCCATCCACTACTATCTCCACATCTCCCCTCCCCACACACTAACTTCATATGGCAATAAATATGATTTATATAAATTTGTTTGTCCGTCCTGTTCCACAATGACCTGCAAAATAGCGGAGGAGGCAGCTGCTGTTTCGGAAATTGGGCATAAATTTGATTATTATGGAGGTGCCTTGCCCACAGCCCCCCCCCCCCCACTCTTTCGGCCAAGAGGACATACCACAGTCACCGTTGGAGATGTTCAACAACAACAACAACGCCAACTGCAACGATGCCACTAACTACAAAAATGATTGCAACCAGCAATAGTAACCATACAAAAAGATAACAACAACAACGACAATATTTTACTTTTTTTTGGGGGGGGAGGGGGGAGCGGGGAGGGGAGGGGTGCTCTTAAGCTAGAGCTGCGAGGTTCACCAATGGTGATACATGCGACCGTTTTTACCCTTAATCGAGGTCGCTGCATTTCGACTTCGGGGATGATGTCTAAACTCGGCATCAGTGTTCATGCTGTTTTATGAAGTTGTCGGGTTTTTAATCATCATCTGTTCCTAGAATCGGCATACACTATTCTCTTTTGGTCTGCTCTTCTTCTCCCCCCCTCCCCTCAACCCTTGTCTGAATCCTCGGCTCTCTCGTATTCCTCGTATTCTATTGTGCTGTACTGTATTCTACTGCACTGTGCTATAGTGTATTGCACGGCACTTTGTTGTACTGGACTGTACTATCCTATATCTATAGTGAATTCACAGTTGTCTTTTGAAAACATCGGCTGCCTTTTGTTGACGGATCATGTCGTGGTAAGACACACTCTTGTTCGTTAAGCATTGCTGTTGTTTTCCTGTTTTTGTTTTTTCCCCTATTGTTTTGTCATCGTTTGTTTTTCCTATTTCGTTTTTTCCCCTTTTTATGCACATACAGGTCAGGTAAAGGTAAGGTGTTCCATAACCTATACGGTCATTGGGGAGCGATATGTCAGAGACCTCAGCTTCTCTAGGGGCCAGCATAGTGAGGGCGGCGCCCATCTCCTCTCCCTCTCTACTTAACCTTCCTTGACCCTTAAGAGGGCAGGCACCCATTTACAGCTGTACTTAAGCCTAGGTGCGCAAACGGTCACCCTTCCAGTTGGTAATCACGCTTGATGCTGCTTAACCGTAGCTTGGGGAAAGCCAGTGCTCTGACCACTGAGCCATCCCGTCCCCGCTACAAAGAGACCCTGTAAGTATCCCCCCAGAAATGTGACAGTGATGAAAAACAATGGGAAAGATAATAGCCACAAATAGGTCTGGATGGAAGCAAGCTATTGGCAAGGGAGAGTTCTAGGCTTACGAAAATGAAAGTCAAAGCAGACAAGTGAATAAAGCATACAGCACTAAAGGCCAGACCCAACACCGCAGAGCGTTGCTTTGAGTGTCAAGTGACTGGTGGTATGTGTGCATCCGGCTCTGCCCTGAGATCTGACACCAGAGAGAGAGGAGAGAGAGAGAGAGAGAGGAGGAGAGAGAGAGAGAGAGAGAGAGAGAGAGAGAGGGAGAGAGAGAGAGAGAGAGAGAGAGAGAGAGAGGGAGAAGAGAGAGAGAGAGAGAGAGAGAAGAGAGAGAGAGAGAGAGAGACAGACAGACAGACAGACAGACAGACAGAGACAGACAGAGACAGACAGAGACAGACAGAGACAGAGAAAGACAGACAGACAGACAGAGAACATCTTATGCACACTTTAAATCCTGTTCTACTTTTCTTAAGAGTAGGCCATTGTGTGCCAGTGGGAACAGATGGCAATATTTACACAACTGCATACACACGGGGACTGGATAAAGAAAAGCACAAGAGTGCTTATCCCAGAGAGAGAGAGAGCAAGCGTCGTACACAATCGTAGCCTTGGTATAATTGGTTATTATGTAATTCTATGGACAGTAAACAAGACCAAGCCCCCAACCCCGAAAAACCCAAACAAACAAAACAACAACAAAACAACCCAACCCAACAACAGCAGCCCCCACAGAAACAACAATCAAACGATCAAACCAAAACAAACAGATCGTGTCTCCGAAACTAGAGGCCACTAATTTGATATCAGTGATGCAGCCAGAATATTTCCAGTGAAGGAGAGCTTGACTTGTTGTGGATGGCACAGACAGACAGACAGACAGGCAGGCAGGCAGACAGACAGACAGACAGACAGGCAGACAGACAGGCAGGCAGGCAGGCAGGCAGGCAGGCAGGCAGGCAGATAGACAGACAGGCAGGCAGACAGGCAGGCAGGCAGGCAGGCAGGCAGGCAGGCAGGCAGACAGACATACAGACAGACATACAGACAGGCAGACACACTGACACACAGACAGACATAAACACAGACAGACAGACAGGCAGGTAGGCAGGCAGACAGACAGACAGACAGACAGACAGGCAGACACACAGACAGACACAAACACAGACAGACAGACAGACAGGCAGACAAACACTCACACACACACACACACACCACACACACACACACACACACACACACACACACACACACACACACACACACACAAGCCATCCC
>CM060324.1:3982775-3986918 GCA_030674155.1 Stramonita haemastoma
TTAAAAACCTTTTTGATGATATTAAGTAAAGCAAAAAAAGGTTGAAAATAGCGGTAATTTTTTTTTATAATTTAAGATCTAGTAATATTGTGTGACTATAATGCAAAAAAAAAAAAAATACCACGATCAATATACATATATAAACAGAAAACAAGTCATACCATACCATACCATAAAAAATAACACCAAAACAAACAAGTAATACACGATAAAACACCAGTCACACCAAACAAAAAGCAGAGATCTCTTACAGATGTGTTGATAAACTGCGTGTTTAAATCTCCGAGACACCTTCAATTTTCACAAAAGAAATGCTGATTTGTTGCATCCGGGCAAAAAACAGACGAAAATAGAATTAAAACGAGAGGCTGAAATAGAGAAGATTGCCCTCCCTTACACGACTGCAAAATTCACTAATAAACCTTTCCCTCTTAGAAAAAAAAAACAAACAAAAGGGTTTTTTGAAACCTTTTCTGCCTTAATTAATTTATTCTTACGATGAGACAGCAAAAGAAAAGGCCACTTTTGAACAAGATGCAATAAATTAAGTTACACGGTTTTTAAAAAATTACATTGCATTTGTACTAGATTAGATATGGAAGGTTCTTTCTAAATTCAAGTGTTTTATAACCCTTACCTTTACAAAAGGTTGTTAGGAGAGAGAGAGAGAGAGATGGAGAGAGGAGAGGAGGAGATGAGAGAGAGAGAGAGGAGGAGATGAGAGAGAGAGGAGGAGATGATTATATTTTATTCTTTTATTTTGAGGATGATAGAAAAACTCGTTGTGCTTTCATCCGTCCCGTGTGTGCAGTTTTGGTAAATTGTGTGTGTAGTGTGACTGTGTGTGTGTGTGTGTGTGTGTTGTGTGGGTGGTTTGGGGGGGGGGGGGGGGGGGGGGTAGGGTGGGGAGTGACGTGTGCATGTTGGGGTCACCGCACCTACGTGTTCTTTAGCGAGTGATACAGCGTATGTAAGGACAACGTTGTATAAAAAACTCATCCTTGAGGGCAGAAGAGAAAAAACAGAATGGAAAAAACCTTGCGAAAGTCAACGTACACTTGTATCAGATCTACATCTATCAGTAGAGACAAGAAAAAGGAATCATCCACTGCCATTACAGGCACTCCTCAGAGTAGTTTGTACCTCTCTTCTTCTTCTTTTTTCTATTTTTCTTGTCTATGTCTTGTTTTTTTGTTTTTTTTTGTTTTTTTTTAGTTTTTTGTTGGTGTTTATTTTTATTATAAAAATATATTATATATATAGTTTTTTTTTAAATTTTATATATATATTTTTAAAAATTAAAAGGGTTTGTTTTGTTTTTTTTTTGTTTTTTTTTTTGTTTTTTGTTAAAAACTTTAGAACTGTTCTTTGTTGAACGCTAGCTGTGACGTCAAACCCCGTATGTCGTCATACTCAGCCTTGAGTAATAGGCTTGATAATTTGCAGCAAGTCAAAAAACAAAATAATGACGTGCAAAGGAGAGGCAGTGTTAGGCCTTAGGGTTACCAGGTAAAGAGTAAAGATGTTGTCGTTGACATTTTTGTCATAATATTTACACTGCAAATAGGGCCTGTTTACACCCCGGGGGAGGGCGTTTCTTCTTTGATAGTCTTGATCTGGGTGATGTAGTTAAGAATTTTTTTTTTTTTTTTTAGCCTGTCTTTGTAGACAAAAAAAATATGTACGGGTACTGGTCATCAATAATGACCCCCCCCTTTTCTTTTCTCTGTCTTCTTTTCTTCTCTTCTTTTTTCATTATCCCCAAATAAAAAAAATTGCATTTTTAAAATTGCCTCTCTCTCTCCCCCTCTCGCCTTCCCTTTTTTTTGGTGTAGTTCTTTTATGTGGCAAATATTTTATGAAACACAGGGACCTCGGTTTGTACGTTCACCCAAAACTAGCACCCAGACACTACTCATTGTCTAATGGATGGGGGAAAAGTTTTGGGCCAAAGGGGGTTAAAATACGCACACTTCGACCGGACTTTTCGCTTTTTGACAGGTGCGTTACCTCTGACCCTTAAAAAAAAAACCCAATTGAACCTTCAAAAATTAAAAACAACAACCGCCAAAAAAACATGAATAATGTGAGGTAAACTTTCAAGACTTAAGTAAAACCCCAAAAATCTCAAAAAAAGTAAAAAACATGCATGCGGCACAAATTGATCTTAGATTTTTTTTTGAAAATAAAATGGTTGGGGATGTTAAGAAGGAAAAGCCCCTGCTTTTTAAAAGAGGAACCATTTTAAATAAGACTGACGTTTCAGTTTTGTACACAGACATTAATTGGGGGAAAGGGGGGTGGTGTGTTGTGTGCATGTGTATGGCCCCCATGTGCAAAGAAGTAAAAGGTGTGGTGTGTGGTGTGGTGTGGGGGGGGGGGGGGGGGGGGGGGTTTTTGGGGGGGGGAGAAAGGGGAGAGAGGAGGGGGAGGGTGAGAGAGAGAGAGAGAGGGGGGGGTGTGGTGTGTGTGTGTTAATGCTCACGGCACTTTGTGCTTGGGAAAAGAAAAGATGCTTGTTTGAACCCCCCGGACAAAAAGAATAAAGAGAACAGAAAGGGAATAGGGAACTGTGTGTCTTTATGTTTAAAAAATACTCTGTTGTCATGTCTTTATTCTTATTTTTTTTCCACAATTTTTTTCAAAAAAAAACACATTGTAAATTTTGTTTTTGTTGGGGGGGGGGGGGGGGGGGGGGAGGGATGTAATTTTGGCATTTTTTTTTGGGGGCTCTTTCTGTAATGTGCAACTTTAAAAAAAAATATTTAACCCCCCCCCCCCCCCCCCCCCCCCCCCCCCCCCCACACCCCAGGTTTTTGGCCTTGGCTTGATATAAAAAGAAACCAGTCAGTGAGTTTTAAGATCTAAAAGCGCTCTGAATCTTGCGAAATCGGTGTTTCTGTACATTTACGTCAAAGAAAAACCAAGGAATCCCCCCTACTTCCGGTTTTATGCTGAAAGTTACTCTCAAGAAATTTTAAAAAACGGAATTCAGTTGAGCTAGAAAGTTCTAAAAAGGATTCAAAAACTGCAAACTGGTCCCTTGTTACAAAATTTAGTCACTTACCACGAAAATACCTACTTCACGCGATTTTTGACGCAGTGTCAGTTTTTTTGTCAACACCATTACAAACGAGATTTGTGAGAAAAACCCCACTCTTTCATAGCCTGTTTCAGTCTTGCCCCAGCTGCAATAGAATTGTTCTGGGACGTCACAGCACGAATACGTGCAAACAACTGAGTTTATTTTGGTGTCTTTGTCTGGTCTCTAGCCTGCTTATGTTGTAAAAGAGCTGGGTAGGCCTATATACAGGGCAGCCTGGGTAGGCTATTAAACACCCCAGCCAGTGCATCATGGTGTGTCTTCATCGCTATCAAACCATAATGATCGCTGCCTGTCTATTTGTTGTTATCTCTCTCTTGTTTGCTTTTTCAGTCAGTTAGTCAGTCAGTCAGTCTAGTCAGTAGTAGTATGTTGTATGTATGTATGTCTTTCTGTCAGTTGTCTCTCTCTCCCCTCTTCGTGTCTCAAAATTTTCTCTGTCTGTCTGTCCCTCTCCTCTCTTTGTCTGTCCTGTCTGTCTGTCTGTGTTTTTCAAAATGTATGTCTGTATTTTTCTTATCTTCCTTTCAAAGACGGTTGAAAAAAAAAAGTATATCAATGCTTATTGTAATCCTTAAAATTAAAGGTCATTCATTACTCATTCCCTATCCTTGTGGAAAAAAGGTTTTGGGAAAATTTTGGGGGGAAAAATTTCAAATGGTTTATGGTGATAACAAGTGAATCATTCGAGTTATTATATATATATTTATATATAATATTTATATTATATTATATATATATTATATTATATCATCTATTTTTTATTATTATCTATTTTTTATATTTTTTTCATTATTATCTTTATCTTCTTTCTTAATTTATATTATATATTTGTGTGTGGTGTGGTGTGTGTGTGTGTGTGTGTGTGGGGGGGGTGGAGAGAGAGAGAGAGAGAGAGAAGAGAGAGAAGAGAATGGGAAAGGGGGATGATTTGAAGAAGGGGGGAGAGAGAGGGGATTTTGATGCTCCAAAAAAATGTCGTCCTAAATTGCAGAAATCAGATGCTACACCAAAAATGAGGGAACGAAAAATTCAAATAA
>CM060324.1:3995911-4000911 GCA_030674155.1 Stramonita haemastoma
GGGGAAAAAAAACCCGAGTTAATGCTTACACAGCAATCTTCACAAAATGTCCCAAAATATAGGGGGAAAACAGTTTTCTCGTGACATTTTTTTTTTTCCCCTTTTTTAATTTAAAATGATACAAAAATAAGGGGGGATGGAGCACAAAAGGGGCAAAGCAAAATGTGAAAAAAATCTGAGGGGTTTTAAGGGGAAAAAAACCCGGGCCCCAGAACGCATTTAAAAAAGTAAATTTTTGGTTATTATTGCTGTTAAGGGTTTTTTTTTAAACCAAAGAGAAAAATTTTTTAAATGAATGGAAAAAAGAAAAAAATACTTTTTTGGGGGGAATTAAATTTGCAAAAATTTTATTTTTTTTTTCGTTTCTTTGAATTTGTGTCTTTTTTTTTTTTTTTTAAAAATTTTTTTTTTTTTTATTTTAATTTTTTGCGGGCAAAATCCCCCTTAAATTTGGGGATAGGGCAAGATGGGGAGAAAGACTTGTGTGTTGTGGGGAGGTGAAGGTGTGTTTTGGGGGGGTGTTTTGGTGTTTTGGTTTTTGTGGGGTGTGTGTGTGTGGGGGTTTTGTGCGCGCCGCGCGCGAAAGGGTTTTTGTACGGGAAATTTTTTTTTCTTCTTCTTTCTTTTTTTTTCGGGGATGAGGGAAATTTAAACACTTATGTGTTTTGTTTTATTTACATCGGGGTCCCCGTGGTATGCATTTTTTTTTAAAATTTTCCCCATCTGTTCCCCACCAGCACCAAGGGGCCTTTTACTCGGCCAAAAAAAGGGGAAAAACAGGTTTTAATTTGGGGTTTTGCACCCAAAGGGGGAACCTGGGTTTAGTCTCATACGAAGGTTTTTATGTATGGGGAGCATGTCGTTAAAAGAAGTACAAGTCGCGCGCGCGCGCGCGCGCGCGCCCCGGCGGGGGTGGGGGTTTTGTTTTGGGGTGTGTGTGGGGGTTTGTGGTGTGTGTGTGTGTTTGTGTGGGGTGTGTTGGGGTGTGGGTGTTTTTGGGGCAAAATACATCCCGAAATGTTTTTTACACCTACGAAATAGGGGATGCTGTTTTAATGTGTCTCTGTTTTACGCTGCGTGCGCCCCGCGCGGTGTTGGGTGTTTGTGGTTTGTGGGGGTGTGTGGTGTGTGTGTGTGTGTGTGTGGTGTGTGGGGTTTTTTTGGGGGGGGGGGTGTGGTTGTGCGCCCACTTGCGGGAATGTGCCCCTAAAGTACCTTCGGTTTTGGGGCCAAACCAGTCTATGAGAGGGGGGAAAACAAAAAAAAAAGAAAAAAGAAAGAAAGAAGGGAAATAAAAAAAATAATAAATCTACCCGGGTTTTGTTCTGAACATTACTTTAATATTTTATATTTAAGATTTCTTGTTCTTTTGGGTTTCCCTCACAAAATTTTTACCCTCAATAAAACACAAAATGGGAAAATGTTTAAAAGGGTTTTCCCTTTTTTGATCAAAATTAGGGGGCCCCTTTTGGGCAAATTTTCTATCTGTTGGGGCTATTGACAAATTTTCTCCTAAAAAAAACAGGACTGTCGGCCCTTTAGGGTTTCCCGCGAAGTTAAAATTTTCCCAAAGTGAAGGGTCAATTTTTGAAAAGGGGGACTTTCAGCTAGCAAAAATAAGTGCGTAAATATATACAGGCGGGCGCACTAACCCGTAGAATAAATTAAACCCCCAAATTAAAGCCCGGGGCTAAGACCCGCGTGATTGTTTTGTCCTTTGACCCCATTTACAATCGTGTTTAAAAATTTGGGTTAAAAATAATATTTATATTATATATATATATTATAAATATTTTAAAAAAATATAAAAATTTTTATATATTTATATATTTTTTTTTTTTTTTTTTTTTTTTTTTTTTTTTTTTCCCCCCCCCCCTTTTTTTTTTTTTTTTCCCCCCCCCCCCCCCCCCCGGCTGTGAAAGTTTAAACCCAAAACAAATTTCTTCATTCCTCATTTTTTTTCCAGCCCCAAAAAGAAATTTTCCCCAAGGGGCGGGGAAAAGCCCCGGGGATTTTGCAATTTTAAAAAAAAAATTCTATTTTTTCCCCCGGGAATGGGCCCAAAACGGCTTTTGGTTTTTTCTAAAAGCACAAAAAGACACTTAAGCCGAAAGGGGTTTTGAATCATTTAAAATTCAAAAACTTTGGTCCGTGAATTTGGGGGTTTAAATCTCAGCCAACCCAAAACCCAAACCCGCCCAAAAAAACCCAAATTATCTTTCCCGAAAATTTCTGACTGCATTCTTTTTAAAACCCCGAAAAACTGTTTTAATAATTCAGCTTTCAGGGGGTGTTTATTTCAAAAATTTTCCAAAAAACAACAAAAAAACCCACCAGAAAAAAAGGGAAAAAAAAGAGTGATCTGTGTAAGCAAATTTTCCTGGGGAAGGGGTGCAAAAACCGCTGTTAAGCTTTTGTTCATGAGGGGGAAAAAAACCCCTGAACTTTTTAAGTTTAAATAAAAATGAAAGTGTGATAGCGTTTCAAAAATACCAGCAAAAGAAAAGTTACAAAATCTTTATTAAAAAGGGTAAACCGGCCCAGCAGGTACAAATTGGATCCCTTGGGGTTTTTTAAACCCCAATTTTGGGTTTTGGGGGGTTGGGGTTATTTTTTTTCGTTCCCTTTTAGACTTGAGGTCCCAAAAAAAAAAAGAAAGGCAAGATTTTTGCGTATGGGATGGTTTTTTTCCCCAACAGTTAAAAAAAATCTTTTATTTGGAGGAAATTGGAACAAGCAACTCAAATTTTGCTGTTTCCCTTCCCAACGACACCCAATGGCCTACTCTTTCGAAGTGCGGGAAAAAGGTTTTAACGTTTGGTGTGCAATAGTTTTTTGTGTGCGTTTGCACAAGGACCCCCATTTTTTAGCCCCATCAGATAGAGGAGACAGAGACAGAACCCGAGAGACAGAGAGAGACAGAGACAGAGAGAGAAAGGGGGAGCAACAGGAAAACATAACTGGCAGAGAGGGGGGAGTTATTTTACTCATGACCAAGATAATAGCCTGGAAATTAAAAAAAAAAGAAAGCCCACAGCTACACAGTGCAAAGATTATAGACAGACACAGGCCCATCCAACGAAATGTCAAATGTCGCCAATAGTGATGACAGCCCAAAGATGGCTTGTACCATGTATAATACTTATCCCCAGACATACACTGTCAACCCCCAAAAAACAACAACAACAACAACAACAAACAAACCAAACAAACAAATTAAAAACAAATCAAAACACCAAGCAAACAACCACCAACAAACAAACAACAACAACAAAAACAAACAAAAAGCAAAAGCAAAAAACCAACAACTAAAAACCGAACAAAACTCGAAACAAAAACAAAACAAAATCACTGACACATAAACAAGGTCTTTTACTTGCAGCATGCATGATGTCAATATAAAGTAGGTGCATGTTGCAGATATAAAGTAGGTCATGTTGTAGATATAAAGTAGGTGCATGTTGTAGATATAAAGTAGTGCATGTTGTAGATATAAATAAAATAGGTGCATGTTGTAGATATAAAAGTAGGTGCATGTTGTAATATAAAGTAGGTGCATTTTTGTAGATATAAAGTAGGTGCATGTTGTAGATAAAAGTAGGTGCATGTTGTAGATATAAACAAAATAGGTGCATGTTGTAGACATAAAGTAGGTGCATGTTGTAGATATAAAGTAGGTGCATGTTGTAGATATAAAGTAGTGCATGTTGTAGATATAAACATAGTAGTTGCATGTTGTAATATAAAAGTAGGTGCATGTTGTAGATATAAAGTAGGTGCATGTTGTAGATATAAAGTAGGTGTATGTTGTAGATATAAAGTAGGTGCATGTTGTAGATATAAATAAAATAGGTGCATGTTGTAGATATAAACAAAATAGGTGCATGTTGTAGATATAAAGTAGGTGCATGTTGTAGATATAAATAAAATAGGTGCATGTTGTAGATATAAATAAAGTAGGTGCATGTTGTAGATATAAATAAAGTAGGTGCATGTTGTAGATATAAATAAAGTAGTTGCATGTTGTAGATATAAATAAAGTAGGTGCATGTTGTAGATATAAATAAAGTAGTTGCATGTTGTAGATATAAATAAAATAGGTGCATGTTGTAGATATAAATAAAATAGGTGCATGTTGTAGATATAAATAAAATAGGTTCATGTTGTAGATATAAATAAAATAGGTGCATGTTGTAGATATAAACGAAGTAGGTGGATGCTGTAAATGGGTACCTGCCCTCTTCAGGGTCAGGGAAGGTAAAGCAGCCAGGGAGAGGAGATGGGCGCTGCCCTCAATATGCTGTCCCATAGAGAAGCTGAGGTCTCTGATGCCTCGCTTCCCTATGACCACATAGGGTATGGGATACTTGTACCTTTTTTTTTAAAAACCTATTTTTGGTTGTGTTCTTATGCGTTGATTAAAAGCTATTTGCTAAGCAGTTTAAAAATATTGTTTAGTTACTTTTGGACCGGGTTCACAGCAGCTAATGTTTTAAATTCAGATAGGGAAAGAAAACCATTTAAGGACACAACGCACGTACTTCTTAGCATTACTTCGTGCTTCCCTGTGGAAAACATATAAATTATTCTGTCTGAGACAGGACTAAAGTATGAAAGATTTTGTGAATGTTGTTGATGACGAAAACAAAAATGACGCTGTGTCTACCTCTATGTACCCTTGTCTGTCCGCTGTCAGTCAATGTTTCTGTCTGTCTGTCCGTCTGTCATCAATGTTTCTGTCTGTCTGTCTGTCAGTCATGTTTCTGTCTGTCTGTCTGTCTGTCTCGGTCTGGAGTTTAAAATTTGAAGAGGTGACAGCCCCCCATATGGCCTGTGTGGTAGGCGGGGCTAAAAACAACATGACTGGATTGATTGATTGATTGATTGATTGATTGATTGATTGGATTGATTGATTGATTGATTGATTGATTGGCGGGCTCCGTCTCTGTCACTTTTTCTCTCCCCATCTCTTACTTTATCTGGGGAAAAGACAGAAGCAC
>CM060324.1:4017520-4020020 GCA_030674155.1 Stramonita haemastoma
CCACTAACCTCCTCCCTCCATTTCGTCATCATCATCGATTCTTACTTCTTATTTTCGTTTCTGAATGAGTGTATTATTGTATCTCTGTCTAATTTCTTGCCTGTTGTTTGATACTTGGTATGGTTCCTTGGTCTTGGTATTTGGATCATATAATTGATGTTATTTCGTTAGAGGTTATCTTTTTATCTTGATGTTATCCCTGAAAAGGGTAGGGACTGGATGTAAAAAGGCACACGAGTGGTTATTCATTATCCTCGAATAAAAGAATTTGCCTTGCCTTGCCTTGCCTTGCCTTGCCTGTCTTCCTCGTCTACCACCCCCATATCCCCACAAGCTCAAAAGGGGTGGGGTGGGGGGGGGGATGCAAACATGTTTGCTAGAACGATGTAAACAGCAGCCCTACCAAATGGTCCTGCCTGCCTGTCTGACTGCCTGCCTGCCTGCCTGCCTGCCTGTCTGTCTGTCTGTCTGTCTGTCTGTCTGTTTGCCTGCCTGCCTGCTGCCTGCCTGCCTGCCTGCCTGCCTGTCTGTCTGCCTACCTGCCTGCCTGTCTGTCTGTCTGTCTGTCTGCCTGCCTGTCTGCCTGTCTGGCTGACCGCCCCACACACTTGTGGTAGCACAAGAGGGCTCCATCCCATTTTTGGGATCAATAAACGCTTTACATCATCGTTTCCTTGTCAATGGCTCCACAATGAGCAACAGAACAGCGTGGGAAAAAAAATCAATGGCAATGGCAGACTGGTGGTCTGTTTGCCTTTCTTGTCCACTTCTCTCTCCTCCTGCCCCAGTAGTGTGTGTGCATCTCTAGCCAAGTAGGGGGCGGGGGAGAGGGGGGAGAGGGTAATGGGCAGGCTTCAGAGTGTAAGGAAAGGTTTTGTTTTTGTGTGCCAGTGTGGGCTGTGTGAGAGGGGAGGGACAGCTCAGTGGTCAGTGCACTCGCTTTCCCCAAAGCTACGGTTAAGCAGCATTGAGCATGGTTACCAAGTGGATGGGTGGTGACCCTGCCTTGGTTTCAGTACAGTCCCCCAGTTCACCCAGCTGTAAATGGGTACCTTCCTTTTTTAGGGTCAGGGAAGGTAAAGAAGCTATGGAGAGGAGATGGGCGCCGCCCTCAATATGTTGACTTCTGGAGAAGTGAGGTCTCTGATGCCTCGCTCCCCTATGACCACATTTACCCTTTTTATGATCTGTGTGTTTGGAAACAGGAGATTTTCAGGCAAGTAGTCTAAAGCATAAAACAGATGGACAACTACAGACAGTAGAGCATTTTCCCCAAGCTCCACAAAGAATCAGAAAAAACAATGTCAAAGAATATTACTATTTTGAATTGTTCAGTGTTACGATGATTGGGTTGCTTTCCTTATAATGCTCAGACAGGAACTATTGTTGTCTGTCCTATGAGCGAAAATGCACTGCGCTGTTGTAAAGCGCCTGACAAGTCAGACCCAGCACATCTGACTTCGGCATGGGAAAGAATTGTTCTCTTTTTAGTATTTCTAAAGTAGAAAAAAAAAGATAACAAGAAGGTGACAGGAAGAAAAGGAACAAGTCAGAAACTAAGAGAGGGATAGAAAAGAGAGAGAATTCCTAGCATCGAATTTCTAGAAGGTGGGGATGCTGTTTATACTAACAGGCCTCTTCTGGCATCCCCAAGGGAGAAATACATGCCATGATCTGCGATAAACCTTGGGGGGACAGGATTGCCCGGTGGTCAGAGTGATGCGCTCGTGATCTGCTGACACGGGTTCCAATCTCGTTCAAGAGGACTTTTCCTCTGGAGTTAACATCAAGGATCAAGGAGGAACAAAAGTGAACTGCATAAGACCTAGATGACCCCAATAATACCATAGGTGGCTAATCCCCCCCCCCAAAAAAAAAAAAAAAAAGTGTGCATATCCAGAGACCATGAATTCAAATCCGAGTCAGAACTCACCACATACATGAAGGGGCAGCAGAGAGACATCCAGAGTCATGAACTGGATGTGGGCCGGCCTCCCTAGAGTGTAAGGAAGATTAAAGGCCCGAAACACTTGTTTGAAGGGGGCTTCTCCTCTGAGGACTCTCTGCTGCCATGCTCTACGCGAGTTTCTTACCACTCAGTGCTGACTCCACTTCCCCTAAAAGTCCTTCGGATGAGACTATAAACTGAGATCCTGTGTGTGAACACACGCAGAAAATCTTGCGCTTACGTTAAAACTCGTTCCGCTGTTCGGAATAGTACGCTATTGTGAACGGATGACAAAATTGACAAAACTGCATACACATAGGGACTGGATCTATAAAAAAAAAAAGGTACTTCAGTGCTTATTCCATTATCCTCGAAATAAAAAAAGACAAATAAATAGACAAATAAACAAACAGTCGATTTCCCAATTGGGAGCTTAATGATCACTGTGATGGATTATTGACGTGTTGCAGAGCAGACTGCTGGCTGTCAGGCCACGAGGCTGAATCCCTGGTTTGTTTTGTGGTTTGTGTTTGAACAGGGGACAGCGGGAAG
>CM060324.1:4022520-4042520 GCA_030674155.1 Stramonita haemastoma
GATAAGGAAAAACAGCCAATTCGTCCATTCTTGCAGTTTTCCACTTTCCCCTGCAACAAGTCAGTCTTTCCCTGTCTCTGTCATTCTCCCAACTCTCAGAGTTATTGGTAGCGCACTGCACGACTGAGCTAATTCAGCTGTTATCAGAGCACTCTCCTGCCTGTACTCTTCTCTCCGAATCTGCAGTCAGGTCCACGATTCACAGGCAGTAGAGATGAGATGCTTCCGGAGACTCCTTGGCATCTCCTACAGAGACCACATAATGAAGATGTGCATAACAGAATCCAGCAAACCATTGGTCCTTATCAAAATCTTCTATCAGTCGTAAAGAAGCGTAAACTTAAATGGTACGGGCATGTCACAAGATCAAAAGGACTTGCAAAAACAATACTGCAAGGCACTGTCCAAGGAGGAAGAAAAAGAGGCAGACCAAGGAACAGATGGGAGGACAACATCAGCGAATGGACAGGCCTAGAACTCAACGAAACCCTGAGAAAGGCAGAACAGAGAGAAGAATGGAGGAAACTGGTTGTCAAGTCTTCAGGGGTGCCCCCACGGTTGCCAGACTAAGGGATAGATAGATAGATAGATAGATAGATAGATAGATAGATAGATAGATAGATAGATAGATAGATAGATAGATAGATAGATAGATAGATAGATAGATAGATAGATAGATAGATAGATAGATAGATAGATAGGTAGATAGATAGATAGATAGATAGGTAGATAGATAGATAGATAGATAGATAGATAGATAGATAGATAGATATCAGAGCACTCGCTTTCCCCAAGCTGAGATAAAGCAGCTTCGAGCGTGGTAACTAAGTGGATGGGTGACCGTTTGCACGCCTTGGCTTCAGTACAGTCCCCCAGTCCACCCAGCTGTAAATGGGTACCTGCCCTCTTTAGGATCAGGGAAGGTAAAGCATACTTTTCACGCAGGGGTTAAGAACTTGAGGCCACATTAGTTTTGTTCTTCTTTGTGAACTTTCAATTCAATTCAATTCAAACATTTCATTATCTCACAAACAGAGAAAGCCATGTGGATTCATTCATGTGAGAACTGTAATTTTCATGGTAGGCTTATCATGCAGTCTTTCGACACAAATAATTCTCCTTACCATCCTGTACAAAGAACTAGAACAATTCTGCTCTCCATCAAATTTTTCTCTCCCTTGCCTAAAATTTTAGATGTTCATAAAAGGTAAAAAAAAAAAAAAAAAAAGGTAAAGGTGTCCCATAACCTATGTGGTCGTAGGGGAGCGAGGTGTCAGAGACCTCAGCTTCTCTAGGGGCCAGCATGTTGAGGGCGGTGCCCATCTCCTCTCCCTCACTGCTTTACCTTCCATGACCCTAATAAGGGGACGTGATAGCTCAGTGGTCAGAGCACTCACTTTCCCCAAAGTACGGTTAAGCAACATCGAGCGTGGTTACCAGTTGGATGGGTGATCGTTTGCGCGCCTTGGCTTCAGTACAGTCTCCCAATTCACCCAGCTGTAAATAGGCACTTGCCCTCTTTAGGATCAGGGAAGGTAAAGCAGCTAGGGAGAGGAGATGGGCGCCGCCCTCAATATGCTGGCCCCTAGAGAAGCTGAGGTCTCTGATGCCTCACTCCCCTACGACCACATAGGTTTAGGGGGCACCTTTACCTTTTTACCTTTGAGAGTAATGGTTGTATCGTAGTCTTTAGAGACAAATAGTTTTCCATACTATGACACACAAAATTAGAATAGGCTTGTTCGTGACCCTTCAGACAATTTGTCTTGTGCGTGACCTCTCTGTTTTCCAGTCTCTCCTCTCTCTCTCTCTCTCTGGTGTGAACAGACTTAATGAATTGAGACGGGGTCTTTTCCGTCAACAACTGGAGAGAGAGAGAGAAGAGAGAGGGGAGGGGAGAGGAGAGAGAGAGGATAGAGAGGGGAGAGAGAGAGAGAGAGAGGAGAGGGGAGGGGGGGAGGGGAAAAGAGAAGAGGGGGGGAAAAGGGGGAGAGAGAGAGGGAGACAGAGAGACAGGGAAAAGAGAGACAGACAGACGAGACAAGACAGAAAAAGAAAGGACGAGACAGTGGAGTGAGGAGAGAAAACAGGGGGGCAGAGAGTGAGTGGAGAGAGACAGAGACAGAGGCAGAGAGTGAGTGAGAAAAGAGGAGTGAGAGAGAGACAGAGAGTGAGTGTGAGAGAGAAACGACAGTGAGTGAGAGAGGGAGAAAAAGGCAGAGGGGGTGAGTGAGTAGAGGGAGGGAGGGGGCAGACAAACAAAAAAAAAAAAACGCCCCATTTGGGGGTTTTGAATAAACGAAAAAACAAGACAAGACGGAGACGGGGGGCAGGAACAGGGGACAGGGGACGGGAACACGGGGGAAAAAAAAGAGAAAAAGGGAGGAGAGGGGAGAGAGAGGAGGGAGGAGGGAGAGAGAGAGAGAGAGAGGAGGAGGAAGAGGGAGAGGGGAAGAAGAGAGAAAAAGTGGGGGGGGGGAGAGGGGGGGGGGAAGAAGGGGGGAGGGAGGGGGGGGGGGGAAAGGGTTTTCCAGTTTTTGCCCAGGCCCCCTGAAAACTACCCCCCCGCGGCCCCCTTTTTGTGGGGTGCCTTTTCTCTGGGGGGGTTTTTCTTTTCGGGGGCGGGGGCGGGTCTGGGGGCCTTTTTTTTGGGGGGGGGGGGGGGCGGGGGGGGTTTTGGGGGGGGGGGGTGTTCACCTTTTTGGGGGGGGGGGGGCCGGATTTTTTTCTAAATTTCCCCGGGCGGGGGGGGGGGGGGGGGTTTTTTCCATCCTGGGCGGGGGGGGGGGGCTTTTGGGGGAATTTTTGGCACCTTTTCGGCTGTCGGTTTGGGGGGGGGGGTTTTTTAAAATTTTGTTTGTCGTCCGGGTTTATGTTTCTTTTCTATCTTGTTTTGTTTGTCTGTCGGGTTTTTTTTGGGTTTTGGGCTCCCATTTCCCGGGGGGGGGGGTTTTTGGGGCCCACCGGGGGGTTGTTTGTTTTTTTTTGTTTGTCTGTCTTGCCTGCCTGGGGCCATCTTCGAAATCAAAGAATTTCACCTGAAATGACTTGATCCCTCTCTCTTTAGTCCTTCGGATTAGACTTTAAAACCAAGGCCCCGTGTGCGAAAGCACGCAGAACATCTTGCACACACGTTAAATCCTGTTCTGCATTTCGTAAGAGTAGGCCATCGTGTGCCTGTAGGAACAGTTACAAAATGCATACCCACGGGGACTGGATGTAAAAAAGCACAAGAGTGCTTATTCCATTATCCTCGATATAAAAGAATAAATCAAATCAAATCAAATCTCTCTGTTTGTCCGTCTGTCTGTCTGTCTGTCTATCTATTTATCTCTGTGTGTGGACATGTGCGCGCAGGCACGCACGTGTGCATACACACACGCACGCGCGCACACATACGGACACACACAAACACACACACACACACACACACACACACACACACACACACACACACACACACACACACACACACACACACACACACACACACACACACACACACACACACACCCCGAAAGAAAAAAAACAAAAACAGGAAGACAAACTGCAGTGGCATTTCCACCCCTTAAAAGTCACTTCGCCTCCAACTTGGATTTTTTTTGTGGGGTAGGGGGTAGGGATGGAATGGAGTCGCACCTTTTCCAACTTTTCCCGTTTCTTTCTGTGATATTTCATCAGAGGCATTGCTGCATTGTTAGATGTTCTAAAAGCAGCTAACAAACAGAGAAGACGAACAAAAAACGACCAGGCAACCTACAACAAGCATACACAACACCTCACCACCCAAGTACACACACACACCACAGCATACATAGACATACACAGAGCACACACACACACACAACACACACACACACACAAGCACACACACACGACACACACACACACACACACACACACACACAGCCACACACGACAACACACACACACATAGCACACACACGCACACAGACACAGACACAGACACAGACACAGACACAACAACACAGACAGACACAACACACACACACACACACACACACACACACACACACACAACACACACACACACACACACACACACAACACACACACACACAGAGCCACAGACAGACAGACACAGACATATAGACACACAGACACAGACACAGACACAGACACAGACACAGACACACACACACACACACACAGACACACACAGACACACACACACACACACACACACACACACACACACACACACACACACACACACACACACACACACACACACACACACACACACACACACAGAAATACACCTACACTTTATTCCATCCTTCTACTAGAGCTCTGAGGTTCACTAGTTGTGAACATTTCTCTGTGTGTGACCGTTTTAGCACACAACTTATTTATATATATATAAATGTTTATTTATTTGTTTGTTTGTTTGTTTATCTATTTATCAATCAATCTATCTATTTATTTTTGTATTTATTTAATTATGTATTTATTCATTTATTCCGAGGATAATGGAATAAAGCACTCGTGTAATTTGTTTTTTACATCTAGTCCCCGTGTGTCTGCAATTTTGTCAATTTTGTCATCCATTCCGACTCGCCCACATTGGCTTACTCTTCCGAATAGCGGAACAGGTTTTTACGTGTGTACAAGATGTTCTGCGTGCGTTCGCACACGGGAACTCGATTTATAGTCTCAATCCAAAGAACTTTTGGGGGGAGTGGAGTCGGCACTGATGTTAACTTCAGAGGAAAAACCCTCTTGAACGAGAATCGAACTCGGGTCAGCAGATCACGAGCGTATCACGCTAACCACAAGGCCATCCCGTTCCCTCGTGGATGATGCCGTAATACGACACTGGTGTGCATGTGAGTTCTACATGTTGTCAGCTATTCTTGCTGGCCTGCCAGTTAAACGTATTGAGGCAATTAGCGACCTAAAAACAACAACAATAAAAACCCCAACCGCTTAACGACACCAGACCCGTTCCATTGATATGAAGAAATCCATTTTAACAACAACAACAACAACAACGACAAGTGGCGATTTCCGACGATGAAAATGGACCGGGGGAGGTGGGGGCGAATTCGAATCGCCGTTACCTTATTTTAGCATCCCTCTCTAGGGGACACGTTAATTTTCTTAGGGCGATTTAGTGGGTGGAGCTTAATCGATCATAGTGATTGTGTCTATTTTAGGGGTAAGGTCTTAGTTAGGGGGCAGTTGTGTGTGTGTGTGTGTTGTGTGTGTGTGTGTGTGTGTGTGTGTGTGTGTGTGTGTGTGTGTGTGTGTGTGTGTGTGTGTGTGTGTGTGTGTGTGTGGCGCGCGTGCGCGCACGCTTTATGTAAATAACTCAGTTATGCTTGTCATCTTTATCAAAGTTGATGACGAGACAAAACATGTTCACAGGGGGAAAAAATCAATCATAATTATTTATAGCACAGCATCGAGGGAGGTTCGCGGAGGTCGGTGGTGGTGGTGGTGGTGGTGATGGGCGGTGTGTGTGTGTGTGTGTGTGTGTGTGTGTGTGTGTGTGTGTGTGTGTGTGTGTGTGTGTGTGTGTGTGTGTGTGTGTGTGTGTGTGTGTGTTGAGGTGTGTGTGTGTGTGTGTGTGTGTGTGAGGTGTGTGTGTGTGTCTGTGTGTCTGTGTCTGTGTGTTGTGTATGTGTGTGTGTGAGTGTGTGTGTGTGTGCGTGTGTGTGTGTCTGTCTGTCTGTGTGTATGTGTGTGTATGTGTGTGTATGTATTGTGTGTGTGTCTGTGTGTATATGTGTGTGTTATGTGTGTGTGTGTCTGTCTGCGTGTCTGTGTGTGTCTGTGTGTTTGTGTGTAAGAGGGGCGGTAGAGAGTTGGGGGGGGGGGGGTATGAGCGATAGATTTGAACAGTTATGATTTATTTTTAGCTCCAGAATATCGGGGATCGCATTCTCTCGGACAATTTCTGCCGTGGGCGGAAGGAAAATAGGGTTTATCTATTTTCTGTCACGGTCTTGAGAAACTGTGAATGGAAGACTTTGTCTGTTTGTCGATCAGTCTGTCTATCTGACTGCCTGTTTGTCTGTCTGTCTGTCTGTCTGTATGCGTGTCTGTGTGTGTCTGTGTGTGTCTGTGTCTGTCTGTCTGTGTGTCTGTCTGTGTGTCTGTCTGTGTGTCTGTGTGTCTGTCTGTCTATTTGTCTGTCTGTCTGTCTGTTTCTCCTTTCTGCCTGTCAATTTGTATCTTTGTCTATCGCAGTTCTATTTCTGTGTTGTTCTTCCTGTCTTCCTGTACCTGACTGTTTGACCGTCTGTCTCCGTTGATTTTTCAAGTGTGTGTTTGTATATAAATGTACATGAGTGCGTATACGTGAGTGAGTATGCATGTGTACGTATATGTGAGTATACACGTATGTAAGCGTGTGTGCGTGCACACAAGATCCTGTGTGTGTGTGTGGTGTGTGTGTGTGTGTGTGTGTGTGTGTGTGTGTGTGTGTGTGTGTGTGTGTGTGTGTGTGTGTGTGTGTGTGTGTGTGTGTGTGTGTGTGTGTGTGTGTGTAAATGTGAGTGTGTGCACACAAGAACTCGTGTGTGTGTGTGTGTGTGTGTGTGTGTGTGTGTGTGTGTGTGTGTGTGTGTGTGTGTGTGTGTGTGTGTGTGTGTAGCATGCCTGCGTGCGCACATGATTATGTGTCCATGCTTATAGATAAATTCGGAGATAAAAAAAATATCCCACTTAACCAAGAAACAAAAACAACAACAAAAAGTCCACAACAAAACGAAAAAAAAAACACCCAAAAAATCCATGACAGAGCTCCTTTATCAAAAACAACAAAAAATCCACAACAAATCAAAACAAAACAAACAAAAAATCTACGACAAAACAAAAATATAAAAAACAAAAAATCCACAACAAAACAAAACAAAAAAAAAAAAAAAAAACACGACAAAAAACTCCTTCATCTTGTCAACAGGTCACGGTGCTCTGAGTCTCATGTCAGCAAAATAATCAGGACAAAGAATTCCAAAGCCTCGGAAGTACAACGCTTCCGCAAAATATTATTCCTCAGCGGAGAAGACCGCACCTCTCTACTGAGACAAATCCCACAGCTCCGAATCCCCCTGAGACAGATTCCACGGGGATTAATCCCACAGGGAAGGACCCTGCCGGCACTAATGAGTTGGTTGGGACCAGTGTAGGTGGGAGTATTTTCATCAGAGCCACTGGCTGTGTCTGTCTTGGATGGGGGTTAGTGAAACTAATGGACACATGTGCTGCTAGGTTTGTCTGGTCCTTAGGGCGAGACTTTTGTGGTGTGGTGTGGTGTGGTGTGGTGTGGTGTGGTGTTGTGTGGTGCGGTGTGGTGTGGTGTGGTGTGGTGTAGTGTGGTGTGGTGTGGTGTGGTGTGGTGTGGTGTGGTTTGGTGTGGTGTGGTGTGGTGTGGTGTGGTGTAGTGTGGTGAAGTGTGGTGTAGTGTGGTGGTGGGTGTGTGGTGTGGTGTGGTGTTGGTGTGGTTAGTGTGGTGGTGGTGTGTGGTATGTGTGATGTGGTGTAGTGTGAGTGTGGTGTGGGTGTGGTGTGGTGTGTGTAGTAGTTTATGTTGGTGTGGTGTAGTGTGGTGTGGTGTGTTTTGGTTGGTGTAGTGTGGTGTGTGTTTGGTGTAACGTGGGGACATGGTGGTAGTGTGGTTTTGTTGTTATTTTGATTTTTCTGCCAGAGTGGCTGTTTTTCTGTAGTATATTGCCAAGCACAACTCCTCTTGCCGAGAGGTTTTTTTGTAAGCCACACGGTCCAGTAGAATGATGATGATGATGATCATGATGATCATCATGATGATGATGATGATGATGATGATGATGATGATGACGATGACGATGACGATGATGATGATGATGATGATGATGATGATGATGATTTAAATGCACCTGAACATTTTGATGTCAGGAATTCCGACAGAGACCATTGACAAAACGAAAAATCAAAACAAAACAAAAAGCAAACCCAAACCAAACCAAAGCTTACATATATTGGCGATGATGATTGCCTGACACACAATATTTCGTCAGCAAAGAGGTGTGTGTTGCGAGCCTCCTGCATCGGAATACTTGCATACACGCTTGCAGTGTAAAACTTCGAGCATCCCCGAAGTCGGAACACAGCTACCTTAGTGATGGGTAAAAACGGGTGCATACACAAAATCTCATCATTGGTGAACCTCGGAGCATTAGCCGAGGAGGAAAAAAAGGACTCTCTCTCTCTCTCTCTCTCTCTCCTCTCTCTCTCTCTCCTCTCTCTCTCTCTCTCTCTCTCTCTCTCTCTCTCTCTCTCTCTCTCTCTCTCTCTCTGTCAAGACGTCGTTGTGTCAAGACGTATCCAAGAGGAACTCCAGGGTGCAGCCAAGCGGAACGCTTCACCTAGGGCTTCAGTTGTGCTGTTGTGCTGTTGTTTCAGTGTTACAGTTATTCAGTTATTCAGTTTATTTTCAGTGTATTTCCTAGTCTTCAGTATTGCCGTAAATTCACATCGGTTTTGTGCTTTAGTTGTGGCTTTAATTGAGTATCTATCTTCACATTTTCACATCTCATTGCATAGTGGTTCTTGTGTGGTTTTCTTCTGTGCTGTTCCTGAGGGTTAAATATGTTTGTTTGTTTTGTTTTTTATCTCGAACAAACGTATTCAAGGAGCGCTCCAGTGTTCTTTCACTGACCGGTGTTTTGTGGTGCATTACACCTGCGTTGAAGTGTCAAAGTGGTGATGTGGTGAAGTGTTGAAGTGATCATGTGAAGTGTCTGCTTCCTCCCAGTATGTAAGTGAGTATCAACTGTTGTAAATTCACATATCAGATAAGATGAACTCGAGCTAGACTGGAACTATGTGAGGGCCACATCAAACCCTCCCTCCAAATGAGGACTGGTTGGTGGCTCTCCTTTTCACTACTGCTGTGACTTTTTTTTTTTTTTTTTTTTTTTTTTCTTTCTCTATTGCCGTGACTTTCCTCTTCTCTTTTCTGAAATTAGTGATGTAATTCTACCTCCAACATACCTTCCACAATGCGACCGACAACCAGATCAGAAAGTGCCAAACATTCATTATCATTAGCAAACATTCAGTTCACCAAAGATAGTCGACAGGTAAAATTCGTAGCTGCTCACAAACACCTCCCTACATGGAGAACAGTGCTACACAACAGATATATAGACACACTTAAGTCAGACACTGCAACAACCACATGGCGGGACTTGACACAATCAGAAGAAATCATACCAAATCTAGACACTTATCTACCTGCACTTCCACCACAACTTTTCAAAACATTCCTGCAGCTCTTCCTAGACAGTTCGAAACTACTAACAATAACAATATTTCATTCAACGGGACCGTATTGATTCAAGGAAATACATGCCAGGAGTGGTTGGAGAAAGAATTTGACATTTTAAAGAAAATAGTAAATAGTATTTGTGATTGTGCTGGTGATGGAAACCCCACTGATCCCTCTTCCTCCCCTGTGTATCTGTCTGTGCCTGGAACTTTGTTAGCCATCACTGCACCTTCGCCTGACATTACCCTCCCCCCAGTAATGGACAGTTCTCCCACCATGTTGCCAGGAGACAATCAGTTGTCTGCACCATCTCATCCTCCTCCCCCTCCTTCCTCCCCACCTCCAAGCCAGCTCCCTCTGTGTTCAGCTGATGACATCTCTACTGAACCATCTCCCCAGCAACCCCAGCTCTCCTCTGCCCCTCCAACTGACTCTCTGTGTAGTGACACAACCCCCCTACCCACCCCCTGAACAATGACACCTCTCACCCACAAACCCCTTTGATCCAACCTCTTTCCCTCAACACTACCACCCCCTCTCCATCCAGTCCAAGCACCACCCCCTCCCCTGACTCTAGCCTTTCTATACCTACTTCTAACCACCTCCCCCTGCCTTCACAACCATGTGGCACAAAATCACACATCCACAAAAAATCTCCACCCAGCCTCCACAGCTTGGCCACTTCAGCCCTACTCACACAAGTTCACTGCCAGCTGTCTGCAGCCATCTCCACCATCACTGCCCTCAAAGCACAGGTCGATGCATTACAGACAGAGAACAAACACTTACACCAACAGATAGAGATAACAGCCAGCACCAGCAAAGACAGCTCAGTCCAAACAAAAAACCACATAAAAGCCACAGAACAAACACTGAAGTCAACCATTGCTGACCTTACTCAGCAAAACACTCAATTGCAGAAAACAGTTGACAGTCAAGCCAAAAGCCTCTCTGCCTTCGACAACTGGCAAAAGCACATTAATAAAGAAATCAATCAATTAAAGAAAGCCCTACCTTCAACTACTACATCATACCTACCATCCCACTCCAACAACCATCCAGTCACTTCCACTCCAAAGACTCATACCAAAAAACTAACAGACACTTCCAAAATTCTCTTGAGTGACTCCCTCTCTGATATATCAGACACCCCAATTGATGAAGAAATTATACCCACGATCCCCACTAATAACAAGTTTTCACCCCTTGATCCTGACCAAAACCCCAGCCCCAAACCACCCCCTCCACCAGCCCTTCCTCAACAACCAAAAGACAAAAGTACAAAAAGTTCAATTCCCACTGTCTACTCCAAGGCACCCCCTCCGGCATCCCCTTTCCCAACACCTTTAGAGACACTACTGAGAAAGACTGTTCCCACTGCCAGCCAAGAGTTACTCATTGGTGACTCTGTCTTAAGAGCAGTTGGAGACAGAACTTCTCCCCATGGAGGACCAGCAAGTAGCCTGTCAGTGCCAGGCCTGACCGTCCAACACCTGCTGAAGTGGCTATCCACCCTTCCTCCTTCTCCACACGTCAAAGGAGTCACTTTCCATGTACGCATCAACAGCTGCTTACAAAGTGGCCCAGTTGAGTGTGCGACATGGCAACGTGTAGTCAGAGGACTAGGTCAGGCTTTCCCCCTTGCCAGCATAAAAGCCTCTTCAATCCTCCCTCCATATGGCCGACACCATACCACCAAATCCGTGAGGGACTCCAACGCCAGCCTCTCCAAAGTCTGCGCAGAAGAGGGGGTGAGTTTTATCAACCACACCTCCTCTTTTCAGACTGAAAGTGGGGCGCCCAAGAAGTCGCTCTACAAGTACCAGGACCCCTTCCACCCAAGTCCCTATGGTATTGCGGTCCTTACCAACAACTTGTACCGCATACCAAAATCAAAACCTCTGCTCCCCACTCCAGCCCACTCCACGAGCCAAAGGCACAAGACTTGGGGCTCACAGTCCATCCATCGAGCTGTGCCCAACAACAAAGGACAGCCCCATCCTGCCAAGGGCCCATGGTCTCCCCCAACACCTAAAGCCCCTCGGCCTGTGGACAGTGTACCTGACTACGAGGCCTCTTCACACCGCCGCCACGACTACAATAAGCAGTTCGGCCTGAAGAACAGCGTGCCTGAGAACAAAGCCCGTCCACGCCGCGGCGACTACTATAAGCAGTACGGCCTGCCTTACATCGAACCTGAGTACAGCGGGGACTACGATAAACAGTTCCCACCCCTTCCCTCTGCACCTAAATACAATGCCTGGGGGCACTCCAGGACCCCTCAGGACCCTCCACAGGACACACAAAAACTCCTTGAGGTCCTCCTGACAACAATCCAACAGGCCCTTTTGTAACCCTTGCCAGCAAACTAGTCAGCAGAGCGAGAGAGAACGAGTGAGTGAGGAGCGAGCGAGCGAGGGAGCGAGCGAGCGAGCGAGGGAGCGAGCGAGCGAGCGAGTGAGAATGAATGAATGAATGAATAATCTTTATTTTTCAAGGGTAACAGAGTAAGTAATCATTACATACTTTTTTTCATCCGGCCCTTGCCCTGATCAGGGAATAAAGCTAAGAAACCCCCTCCCTACCCCTACATACCAGCATCACCACCAGCAGCAGTTCAACCAATATTAAAAAAAACAACATAATACATTAAACAAAACGCGTCATCCTAACTGTTATACACTGATAATTATTTAAACAAAAAATAACATAGCAAAAATATTAAAAATAGCAAATATTCAGGACCATGAAACAGAAGGCATTACAAATCTAATGCAGATGAGTGTGTGTGTGTGTGTGTGTGTGTGTGTGTGTGTGTGTGTGTGTATGTGTGTGTGTGTGTGTGCGTGCGTGCGTGCGTGAAGTGCGTGTGTGTGTGTGGGTGTGTGTGTGTGTGTGTGTGTGTGTGTGTGGTAGCGGGAAAACAAGCAAAGTAGGCATAAAAGGGGGAAAAAACAGATTAAAACAACAACCAACAACATAAAATCCTTAAACACAAAAAACTTAGGGAAAACACATTTCAATATTCAAATGGTAAGAAACAGTTTGAATCCAACATAACAACCAAAATACTCCTCTCCATAATAAGTCTAGGATAGAATATCTGAAGGTGGAAGTTGGAGGGGAAAGGAAGGAAAAGAAGCAGGAGAGAGAGAGGTGAGAGAAGAGAGAGAGCGGGAGATGAGAGAGAGAGAGGCTGAGAGAGAGAGAAGAGAGGGAGAGAGAGAGCATCGCCAAATTACATCGTCATCAAAAACAACCGTCAGCAAAAATATTCAAAAAACTCACACTTCCTAAAAATAAACTATCATCAATGAAACCTAAAAACTCCCAATTGACCAACCTAACAAGGAAAAGAAAACCCAGAGAGAGAGAGAGAGAGAGAGAGAGAGAGAGAGAGAGAGAGAGAGAGAGAGAGGAGAGAGAGAGAGAGAGAGAAATTGCTGTTGACACCCCTTTCACCATGTCGCCTCTTTGGAAGTGTGTGTGGACTGTATCCATTCGTCTTATTGACTTCCTCCAATCTGATTTCTTGATTTTTATTCAATTTTATTTTGCTTTGTTTGTTTTATTCTGTTTGGTTTAGTTATTATTGCTTTCTCTCTGTTTTCTGTTTGTTGTTGTTAGGCGATTTGTGTTGTTATTGTTGCTGTTGTTTGTTTTGTTTGTTTGTTGTTTTTTGGGGGGAGTTGGGTTTCTATTTATTCATTTATTTCTATTCTTTTCTTTTTTTTTTTTCTTTTTTTTATTATTGTTTTTTTGTATTTATTAGAGCCTTGTTGTTCTTGTGCGATTTCTGTTTTTTTTTGTTTTTGTTTTGTTTTTTTTTATACTTTTTTTGTTTTTTGGGGGGAGGGTGTTTGTTTTTGCTTCTTGATTTGTGAGTGTGTGTGTGTGTGTGGTGTGTGTGTGTGTGTGTGTGTGTGTGTGTGTGTGTGTGTGTGTTTGTTTTGGTTTTGGTTTGGTTTGGTTGGTCTGTGTGTTTTTTTTGTTTGTTTTTTTTTTTTTGGTTTTGTTTTGTGTGTGGTTTTTTTTTTTTTTTGTTTTTTTGTTGTTTGTTTTGTTTTGTTTTGTTTTGTTTTTGTTTTTTGTTTCTTTGTTGTTGTTTTTTGTCTTTGTTGTTTTTTTGTTTTTTTTTTGTTTTTTTAATAAAAATTTTCCTGGGGGGGAAGGCTCTTGCTTTTAATTGTCTTGTGGTATCTCCTTAAATTGTTGATTACTGTACATCCTGTTAATTCTTGTTACTGTTTTGTTTATCTGGGCCTCTTGTGGAATCTCTGTTCCTCTGTTATCCGGGCCTCTTGTGAAAACTCTACTCAGCTAATTGTTCCCCTTGAGTGTGTGTGTGTATGTGTGTGGTGGTGGGTGGGTGTTCCTTCTGAGAGTTGATTTAATGTTAGCTTATTGATTAATGCAGTTTTTTTTTTGTTTTTGTTTTTGACTTATAATGGTGAAGGATGCCTGTCAAGGACATTGCAATCTCCATCCCAGGAGGGATCAGACCATCTGGATTGTGTGTGCTGTGCCAGTTACTACTAATCAATCGCTGTTTTCAGGTTGTGACATTGAACAGACTTGTGTGTATACACACCTGTGTATGAATTACTCTCCCAGTGTTTCGAATTATCTTCATTCTTGCAAAGACATTGTTGAATGCAAACATTCATTCCTGTGCAACAACAGCAAGCAGAAACATTGTGAATGTGAGCACTGGGAGGAATTCTCCCTGATTATTGCTGAGGGACAGTCCCTGGTCAAAGCGTGTACAACTTGGTGATCGGGCATTGGTGATTCACCCAACTGTGAAGTGACTGATAATCGACATCTTTGTGACATTTATCACCAACACCAGTGAAAGGAATAAGTCACCTTCAGAAGTGTGTGTATTATTGGACCACCCACATCTCATATACATTTTCTTTTGTTTTTGTTTTGTTTTGTTTATTTTCGTCTCTTATATTGGCCATTTTATATTGTTGCTAGTTTGATTGTGTCTGTGTGTCTTTGAGTAACTATTGAATTTTTTTTTTCTTTCTTACATTACATCATACCCCTAATTGAGTGCCCCACTCCCATCCCCTTTATTCCATATAAAATAGATTTTTCACCTTTCCTGTTGCTACATTACATTGTTGTTGGTTGGATTGGGTTATAGATCTATATCTCTGTACACTGTATGTGTATTTTTTTGAGCAACTTGAAAGCAGTCTTTTTTTTCATTTTTTCCCCTTTCTTTCTTACGTTTCATCCTTCCCCCTATTGAGTACCCACTCCCCTTTATTCCTAATTATCCCCATTGATTGTCACCTTTTCCAGTTTTTACACACATTATCACATCGAGCAACTAAAATCAGTCTTTCATCTTTATCCTACCCCTATTGAGTGCCCACTACCCTTTATTCCTATTCATCTCTAATTGATTTTCACCTTTTCCTGTCTTAGGACACATTATCACATCTCCAGCAAAAACCAACACAATTGATGCATTCAAGACACAACACGTGGCCCTCTAAGGAAGGCCTACGAATTTGCCACTTAAATATAAACCATGCAGTCAATAAAATTGAAGACATATCAACACTTATTAGAAACCATGGCAAACCTTTCACATACTAGGGCTATCTGAATCAAGACTCTCGAAGCACATAGTAGACACTGATTTATATATCCCAGGATATAAAATCATACGAAAGGATCCACAAAGGCAAAAAGAAACAGGAATCATCATATATATTAGTGAATCTATAACATTCAAGCGTCTCATTCATCTTGAACATTGTGATGTAGAATCTGTCTGGTTTGAAATCTCCATGAAAGGTTCACCACCTATTGCAATGGGATTCTGCTATAGGAATCCAGCAGAAAGAAAAAATTGGATAGACAAGTTTGACGAAATGATGAATGTAGTTCTATTAGAATCCAGGGAAGTAATACTACTAGGTGATTTCAATATTGATCTAACAAAAGTAAATAATATATGGACGCAAATTACTAATTCATTCAACCTTCACCAACTAGTCAGTTTACCCACGAGAGTCACACCAAATTCAAGCACAATAATTGATCACATCTACGTATCAAATCCCCAAAACATCATAGAAACATGTGTCCCTGTCTATAACTGCAGCGATCACTACCCAGTCTGTACTACATGGTCAAAAAAAGGAGCAAAAATTCCCAAACCTGGACATAAAACCATAACATATCGTTCTTTTGCAAAATTTAATGAACAGCTTTTCCTTCTCGATCTAAGTAACTCTATGCTCTCAGAAACATTAAACATTACTGATCCAGACAGGGCCATTGAATTCTGGATAAAAACCTTCACTGAAATCTACAACAAACATGCTCCACTTAAAACCATGAGGGTCAAACATGTCCCCAAACCGCCTTGGATTACAAAAGAACTAGAAGAAGCATGCTATCTTAGAGATTTATTAAAAAAACATAAATATCATGAAGAGTCAAAAAGATTACGAAACGCCATAAACTCACAGAAACGTCAAGAAAAAAAGAAATATTTCCAAGATTTACTGTCTTCCAAACAAAACTCAAAAATTATTTGGAGGGCCATAAATCAAATAACAAATAAACAATCATCTTCCAAATCAAATGTAATCAAAGATGTTACCTGCTGAACAACTCAACAATCACTTCATAAATGTCTCTACTAACGTTGTTAACAATGATGATTCAAAATCCAATAACCTCAACACATTAAGACAATACTGCCAAGACAAGCATATTCCGTCAAAACTTCACATACCATTCATTTCAGTTTTTGAGGTCTATAATTACCTAATTCACCTCAAACAATCAAGGACACAGAGGTCTCGATGGAATAGACAGCAGAATTCTGAAACTGTCAGCTCCAGTTATCACAGACACCCTAACATATATATATAACCAATGTCTTGAAAAGAACTATTTCCCCAATGCCCTCAAAACTGCTAAAGTAATCCCCATCCACAAATCTGGTGACACTTCAGATCCCTCAAATTATAGGCCAATCTCTATTATATCCCTCCTTTCAAAACCCCTGGAAAAACATATAAATAAACACTTAGTCCGTCATATAGACAGTAACGACTTACTTCACCCTAATCAATCAGGATTCAGACAAAATCACTCATGTCATACTGCACTGACTAGTCTCATAGACAATTGGCTATCAAACATTAATGAAAACAAATTTTGTGGAGTATTATTTGTAGATTTCAAAAAAGCATTTGATACAATTGACCACACACTTCTCATCAGAAAGCTAGACCTGTACAATCTATCATCAAATAGTCTAGAACTACTCGCTTCTTATCTTAAAAACAGACAACAGTGTGTCTCAACAACTACATCCACATCCAATCTAAAACCCATTCATTATGGAGTACCACAGGGATCTATACTAGGACCAATTCTCTTTTCTTATACATAAATGACCTTCCTCTACTTATCAAATCTAAATGTGAACTATTTGCTGATGATACAACCATACATACAAGCCATAACGACATTGACTCTCTTGCAACCATATTACAACAAAGCTGCAATGATCTTGTCAAATGGACAGAACTGAACCATATGTCTATTCACCCCCAAAAAACAAAATGCATGCTTATCACCACCAGACAAAAGCGACAAAATTTACCTCATAAACAGTTTCCAATCCATATAAGAAAGGAAGCAATTGAACAAACCTCTCATCACAAAGTTCTAGGAGTAACAATCGATGAAAATCTCAGCTGGTTCTACCACATATCTCATCTATGCAAATATTTGTCCCAAAGAGTATACCAATTGACTAAAATTAAACATTTCCTTGACCACAATTCAAGGAAATTATTCTTCCAAGCTTACATACAATCATCAATAGACTATGCCTCAACCCTCTGGGATTCTGCCAGTGCAAACACTATGAAACCGTTACTAAGTCTGTATAAACGTGCTCTCAAACTTATCCTCCTGAAGAAAACAACCTTACTTGAAGTGGATTATACTCAGTTAAATATTCTCCCCCTACAACAAAGACTAAAATATAACAAAGACATTTTTATGTTTAAGATAATGGCAGGAGCTGTCCCCACATCCTTAAGAGATAAGTTCGCAATGAATCATTCCAGAAATACTGAAAAGCCAAGCGTCCCAATCCCAAGAATAGACTTATTTAAATCTAGTTTACTATACTCAGGCCCTGTGCTGTGGAACTCCCTTCCCGATTCAATTAAAGAGCACCAATCATTGACAACCTTCAAAAATCACCTTCTAATCCACTTGATGCACCAAAACTAATAAAACAATTATATCCACTTCTCCTTCTCCCCCTTCTCTTTCTCCCTCCCTGTGTGTGTGTGTGTGTGTGTGTGTGTGTGTGTGTGTGTGTGTGTGTGTGTGTGTGTGTGTGTGTGTGTGTGTGGTGTGTGTGTGTGTGTGTGTGTGTGTGTGTGTGTTTGCGTGTTTGCGGGTGTGTGTGGTGTGTGTGTGTGTGTTGTGTGTGTGTGTGTGTGTGTGTGTGTGTGTGTGTGTGTGTGTGTGTTTGCGTGTTTGCCTGTTTGCGTGTTTGTGTGTGTGTGTGTGTGTGTGTGTGTGTGTGTGTGTGTGTGTGTGTGTGTGTATGTGTGTGTGTGTGTGTGTGTGTGTGTGTGTGTGTGTGTGTGTGTGTGTGTGTGTGTGTGAGTTGGGTTTTTTGTTGTTGTTGTTCGTTCTCCCCTTTTATCTAAACTTATGTTTTATGAGACTATTTTGATGCTAGATGGTGGTGGATTGATGTTCAGTCATTTAGCCTCATTATATTCTCATGTTTGCTCTTTAATTTTGCGCCCTTTGTGTGTGTGTGTGTGTGTGTGTGTGTGTGTGTGTGTGTGTGTGTGTGTGTGTGTGTGTGTGTGTGTGTGTGTGTGTGTGTGTGTGTGTGTGTGTGAGTGTGTGTGTGTGTGAGTTGGGTTTTTTTGTTGTTGTTGTTCTTTCCCCCTTTTATCAATACATGTTTTATGGGACTATTTTGATGCTAGATGGTGGTGGTTTGATGTTTTCAGTCATTTAACCTCATCATATTTTCATGTTTGCTCTTTAATTTTTGCGCCTTCTTTGTTTTTGTTTTTTTTGTTTTTTTGTTTTGTTTTGTTTTTGTTTGTTTATTTTGTTGTTGTTTTGTTTTGTTTTTGTTTTATTATTCAAATCAAAATCATCATTGATTCTTACTTCATATTTTGTTTCTGAATGAGTGTCTTTTTATAACATTACCTTAATATTGTATCTCTGTCGTATTCCTTACCTGTTGTTGTTGTTCTTTCCCCCCTTTTATCAAAATCTTATGTTTTATGGGACTTATTTTGATGATAGATGGTGGTGGATTGATGTTTTTAGTCATTTAACCTCATCAAATTCTCATGTTTACTCTTTAATTATTGCGCCCTTTCTTTGTTTTGTTTTGTTTTTGTTTGTTCTTTGTTTTTCTTGCTTTTTTTATTCAACTCAAAATCATCATTGATTCTTACTTCTCATTTTCGTTTCTGAATCAGTGACTTTTATAACATTACCTTAATATTGTATCTCTGTGTTAATTCTTGCCTGTTGTTTGATGCTTGGTATGGTTCCTTACTTTGGTATTTAGATCATTATAATTGTTGATTTTATTTATATTTTTATTGGCAGTATCTCTCCCCCCCCTCCAATATTAGTTAAAAAAAAGTTTCCCCCCGTTTATCCAAATGTATGATTTATTTCACATGTATAACTTTTGATAGATGGTGGTGGATTGATGTTTCCAGTTGTTTATTTCATCTTGTTCTCTTGTTTGCTCTTTACCTATTAACACTTTTCTATTCTTCCATAATCAAAATCTTTTTATTGTGACTTCTGATTTTGTCTTCTGATCGAGTGCATTTTTATTACCTTATTATATATAGTGTCCTTGTTCTTGTGTGTTGCTTGGTACTGCGTAAAATTTTATTGTTTAGTATCTTTTCATCTTGATGTATCCCTGAAAAGGGCGGGGACTGGATGTAAAAAAGCACACGAGTGCTTATCTATTATCCTCGAATAAAATACTTTGCCTTGCCTTGCCTTGCCTTGTCTCTCTCTCTCTCTTCACCCTCCTCCCCCCTATTCTCTCACCCCTATACTCATTCCTCTGCCCTTCCCCTCACCCTGAGAACATCCCTCATTATCTTCACGCTGATTTCCAATAAATTGACATAATTAAGTGACAGGGGGGCTGGGAGAGGGAGAGGGGAGGGGAGGTTGAGGGGGGGGGAGATCTTCTGCAATCCCTGAGGATGGAAGTGTTCATTCACACTTTCCTGACAGCCAGACCGCCTGACATGGGTGTCGCTAATGACAAGAGGTGCTTCCAGAGAATTGGAGGAACCGGCAGTATTGACACCTGAAGGGCAATGGCTCTGGACCCCCACCCCCCCACCCCCACCCACCACCACCCCACCTCTCCCTGCAAGACTTGAGACATTTTCCACGACTTGTTGCACACTGCATGTTTTTTGTTGTTGTTGTTGATGTTTTATGTCACTTGGGGAACGGGTTAGCTCTGTGGTCAGAGCACTCGTTTTCCCCCAAGTTAAGGTTAAGCAGCATTTAGCTGTGGTTACCAATTGGATGGGTGACCGTTTGTGCGCCTTGGCTTCAGTACAGTCCCCCAGTTCCCCCAGCTGTAAATGGGTACCTGCCCTCTTTAAGGTCAGAGGCCTCAGCTTCTCTAGGGACCAGCATATTG
>CM060324.1:4047520-4062520 GCA_030674155.1 Stramonita haemastoma
ATATCCCAAGATCATGACATTTTGTTTCAAACTCACAGAAATCAAGCTGATACATCGGACATTCTAGATTTTTTTTCTGGAGAGAGAATGAATGAATAATAAATGAATGAGTAAATAACTTTATTTTTAATGGTTACAGAGTAAGTATGTACATACTTTTTCCATCCTCCCTTGCCCCGATTAAGGACCATGTATTAAAAAAATACCACACACACAATCACCAACAACAGTTCAACCTATGATTTTAAAAAAAAGATATAGGTATGCATTTAAGAACACACAATCTCTATCACAGTCCTCGTGTTTTTTTATGTTTTTCCCCTCAAAATGAAAAAAAGGGAGCAACAGGTTGGAGATGTCATATTGTACTTAAACAAAAGAAAAACATAAAAATAACGGAAAGATAAATCAATAATAATGTAGACAGGCTGGTGACTTTAAAATTAAAATCCTGAGTTCCCGAGTTCCGTGTGTGTGTGTGTGTGTGTGTGTGTGTGTGTGTGTGTGTGTGTGTGTGTGTGTGTGTGTGTGTGTGTGTGTGTGTGTGTGTGTGTGTGTGTGTGTGTGTGTGTGTGTGTGTGTGCGTGCGTGTGTGTGTGCGCGTGCGTGCGTGCGCGTGCGTGCGCGCGCGTGCGTGCGTGTGTATGTGTGTGCATGCGTGCGTGCGTGCGTGTGCGTGAAGTATACTGATGACACAGTATGACCAGTATCCACAATGCTCCAGGTCAATAAAAAAGCAGAACTGCTAGTGCCTAAATTCCCCAATCGTGCATGTAGAAGATCAAGTATGCAAGTCAGTACTCTCAAACTTGACGTCAGTTTTTGGTATGTTAGGAAAACACGGATAATTTCCCATGTATTTTCTCATGAACATTAACGAAGCCTTGACCGGTGGAAAATGAACCGGGAAGAGAGAGAGAGAGAGTAGATTAGCAATGGAAAATCAATTAACTCATTTCCTACGTGGGAAGAATGCTCATTGATTCTTGGTCCCTGCCGGTTAAGAGGGGATGTCACTCACCCACCTCTGCTTCTGCTCCTGTGCCCCCCCTCCCCTTCCACTACCTTTCATCTGGAGGGAGGGGGGGGGGGGGGACAGATGAGGACATTGTTCACAGTTAATTAACAGAAAGTTAATGTCCTGCCTGCTTTTGCCTTGACCCTTGTAATATTCTTCTTATTTGGGGGGGGGGGGGGGGAGGGGGGGAAGGGGGGAGGGATGGAGAGGGAGGCAAGAACTCTGTATATGTGGATACTCTTATTTTTTACCAGCTACAGCAAATATCTTTTTTGTTGGTTTTGAATGAATTGATGAATGAATGAATGAATGAATGAATGAATAAATGAATGAATGAATGAATGAATGAATGAATGAATGAATGAATGAATGAATGAATGAATGAAAGAAAGAAAGAAAGAATGAATGAATGAATAAAGAAATGAATGAATGAATGAATGAATGAATGAAGGAAGGAAGGAAGGAAGGAAGGAAGGAAGGAAGGAAGGAAGGAAGGAAGGAAGGAAGGAAGGATGGAATGAATGAATGAATGAATGAAATAATTAATCTGTAATTTATAAAGCGCATTAAAACTTCCACAGCTAAGTGCATGATCACATTGATGGATCCTGATCCTGACAGCTTTCTTATTTTTAATGTGAAATTCCTAACGAATGCAGGCCATCTTGCGCACACGTTAAATCCTGTTCCGCTTTTTGTAAGAGTAGGCCATTGTGTGCCGGTGGGAACAGATGACAAGATTTACAAAACTGCACACACACAGGGACTGGACGTAAAAAAGCACATGAGTGCTTATTCCATTATCCTTGATATAATAAATAAACAAACGTATATAGATAGATAAATAAGTGAATAGATAAATAAATAGATAAATAAATAAATAAATAAGGTCAAGAACACAGTCAGATCAGAAACAGGCTTATTGCCAGAACCGGAGGAACAGAAATTAGCATTTACACCATGCCAGGGAATACGTATATGCTAATTCCTTGTCTGGAATGCGGGATTGCCAAATCTGGCATAAAGCCATAAATTATATATAAAAAAACACACACACATAAGGAAAGGCAGTGTAGCCTATCAGCCTTTTTGCCAGGCAGCTGACAAGAACTGGAGGGGTTTAAGCCTAGGTTCGAACCCAGGTTCAGTCCATCACAGTGACCCACGGTCGCGGGCATGTCGATTTTCCCTGGAGTCAACACCAGTGCCCACTCCACTCCCCTGAAAGTCCTTCGGTCTCGTGTGTAAACGCACGCAGAACATCTTTTGCACACGCGTTAGTAGCTATTCCGCCTTTGAGAAGAGTAGGCCGTTATGTGCCTATGGAAGTGGATGACAAAATTTACACATTTTCATGCACACTGAGACTGGATGTAAAAAAAAAAAGCACGCGAACGCTTATTCCATTATCGTTGAAACAAACAAACAAAAAAACAGGATGTAAAAAAAGCACACAAATGCTTATTTCATTATCGTTGAAACAAACAAAAAAAAGCCTAATAAATAAAAGGACCAGGATAAAACGGGCATACACAGTTTCTGAGAAGTGTCAAGTTATTCAACAGCGCTGCCTACCCCTTACCCTCATCACCTCTCTTTCTATTCTGCCCCCTACCCCCCCCCCCCTCCCACCTCCATATCCTGCTTTTCCTCTCTGGTGTTGAGGAAAAGTTGCAGACCTGTCCGCGGCTGATTAACAGAGGGTCAGCATGTGGTGTACACTAATCGTGAAGAAATCTAAGAACTCACAATCCACAGGTATCATCTTAAAGGTAAAGGTGCCCCATGACTTATGGGGTCATTGGGGATTGAGATGTCAGAGACCTCAGCTTCTTCAGGGACTCAGCATATTGAGGGCAGCGCCCATCTCCTCTCCCTCGCCGCTTTACCTTCCCTGACCCTAAAGAGGGCATACAGATACCTATTTTACAGATGGATGAACTTGGAGACTGTACTGAAACTAATGCGCACAAATGGTCACCCTTCCACTGGGTAACCACACTCCACGCTGCTTATCCTTAGCTTGGGGAAAGCAAGTGCTCTGACCACTGAGCCATCCCGTCCTCCGCACTCACCTTAAAGATTTCTGAATGACTCTATCCACATCCACTTGACAAAGGGTCGGTATTCTCTTAACGCTCATCTTAAAGACATGAAAATTCTACCCTCTGAAATTAATCAACTGGGGTTAACGTTCTGTGAAAATCCCATCTGTCCCCGAACCTCACATTAGCAAGCCGTTGTTTTAACAGTTTTCCTTCTTTATGATTTCTCATGTAGCCTACTTCTTAGTTGTATCGCTGTCTCCTTCTTTGTCCAACGCTTAGACAGCAACTACTCTTTCGTTCATGTCGTTCACGGGGACGGGATAGCCTAGTGGTCAGAACTTTGCGCTCGCAATTTGATAACCCAGGTTCGATTCCCGGTCGAGGAGATTTTTCCTCTGGAGTTAACATCAATGCTGACTCCACTCCCCCAAAAAGTCTTTCGGATGAGACTAAAAACCGAGGCCCCGTGTGCGAACGCACGCAGAACATCTTGCACACACGTTAAATCCTGTTCCACTTTTCGTAAGAGTAGGCCATCGTGTGTCAGTGGGAACAGATGACATTACAAAACTGCATACACACGGGGACTGAATGTAAAAAAGCACACGAGTACTTATCCCATTATCCTCGATAAAAAAGAATAAAATGAAATTATAAAAAAAATACGAGCGAAAATACGTCATGCTGCCGTTGAGCACCTGACAAGTAAGGCCCAGCATATCCGACTTCGGTATGGGAGGTAATTGTTGTTTTTGTTTGGTGTGGGTTTGTTTTTAGGGAATTGTTGTCTTTGAAGTCTTTCTGTAAAAAAGGCAGGAGAGTGGACCAAGAAGGCAGAAAACAGACAAGGAGGTGACAGGAAGAAAAGGAACAAGGCAGAAATAAAAGAAAGGGTGGAAAAGGAGGGAATTCCTAGCACAGAATTTCCAGAAGAAAGAAATGCTATTTATGCTGACAGACACCCCCTCTCTCCCCCCCCCCCCTATCCACGTGGGAGTATTGGTGTTAATAGATACAGCTTTCCTCGTTGAACCTTCCCCTGCGTTGAATGTTGACCGCCATTTTAGTTTCAAATTTTCCAGTACCGTGCATAGTTTATATATTTTTTATTTTATTCTTTTTATATCGAGGATAATGGGATAAGCACTCTTGTGCGTTTTACATCCAGTCCCCGTGTGTATGCAGTTTGGTAAATATTGTCATTTGTTCCCACCGGCACACGATGGCCTACTCTTACGAAAAGCGGAACAGGATTTAAGTTCCCACACGGGGCCTCGGTTTATAGTCTCATCCGAAGGACCTTTTGGGGAGAGTGGAGTCAGCACTGATGTTAACTCCAGAAAAACTCAAGTTGGGCTGAGTTGAAGAAAAGAGGAAAGAAGTTGTGGGTTTGAAGAGGGATGGGGTATGTCAGTCGCTATTTTTTTTTACGTTGTGCAGGTCCCCAATGACTCCTCCAGGAGTGGAGGTAGAGGTCAAGTGAAGTCAGGCCAGAGTCTTGGCTGACGTGAAATGGAAAATCTGCCGAGGCTTCCATTAATTTTTAAAAAAATCTTTTTATTTATCTTCCTTGGCTAGAGCTCCGAGGTTCACCAATGGTGAGATGTTGCGTATGTGACCATTTTTGCCCACTGTTTAGGTCGCTGCATTCCAGCTTTAGGGATGATGTCTAAATACGACATTAGTGTGCATGCAGTTTTGTTTTTAAAGGTCGTTATCCGCTCCCACCGGCATGCCATGGCTTACCAACAAGTTTTTATGTGCGCGCAAGATGATTTGCGTGCGTTTGCACATGGGACCTTAGTTTATTGTCTCGCGAAAAAAAAAAACTTTTAGGGACTGGAGTCGGTAGTGGTGTTAACTCCAGAGGAAAAGTTTCTTTCAATGGGTGCCTCGGTGGTGGCTCGAACCCAGGCCCTCAAATCATGAGTACAACGATCTGACCACTCGGGTATCCCCCACGCTTGCTGGTGTGTGTGTGTGTGTGTGTGTGTGTGTGTGTGTGTGTGTGTGTGTGTGTGTGTGTGTGTGTGTGTGTGTGTGTGTGTGTGTGTGTGTGTGTGTGTGTGTGTGTGTGTGTGTTGGGTTTTTTTAACAGTTATAGCAAAAACTCTGTTGCGTCTTCTCTCATGTCCCCCCTACGTCCTTTGGGACATGGGACTGAGTGAGTGAGTGAGCAAAAACTTGAATAAAAGTTCAGGATCATTTGTTTTGAAGCAAAACAATGCATGTTAAATAAACAAGACATTGTGATGCAGAAAATGAATCATCTTCGCTCTTTTATTCATCTTCTTCTGTTTATCAGAGAACAGTAACACTGACATCAAAATTTATATCTGTCTAGAAGGCGTTTATATAATAAATATTCATCTGTCAATTTCAGAGTTATTTCTATTATAGCTGCCCTGCTTTCGTCTTTTTTTCACAGCTGTTGTCGCTGTTCCTGTTTTTCCCCTCCGGATTTCCCTCTTGTTTTGTGTGGTTTTGTTTGTTTCTTTGTTCCTTTTTGTTTGTTTGGCCACAATGTGTTTGTTGCTGTGCATGTTTGTTTTTTGTTTGGTCACAATGTGTTTGTTGCTGTGCATGTTTGTTTTTTGTTTGGCCACAATGTGTTTGTTGCTGTGCATGTTTGTTTTTTGTTTGGCCACAATGTGTTTGTTGCTGTGCATGTTTGTTTTTTGTTTGGCCACAATGTGTTTGTTGCTGTGGTGCATGTTTGTTTTTTGTTTGGCCACAATGTGTTTGTTGCTGTGGTGCATGTTTGTTTTTTGTTTGGCCACAATGTGTTTGTTGCTGTGGTGCATGTTTGTTTTTTGTTTGGCCACAATGTGTTTGTTGCTGTGCATGTTTGTTTTTTGTTTGGTCACAATGTGTTTGTTGCTGTGCATGTTTGTTTTTTGTTTGGCCACAATGTGTTTGTTGCTGTGCATGTTTGTTTTTTGTTTGGCCACAATGTGTTTGTTGCTGTGCATGTTTGTTTTTTGTTTGGCCACAATGTGTTTGTTGCTGTGGTGCATGTTTGTTTTTTGTTTGGCCACAATGTGTTTGTTGCTGTGCATGTTTGTTTTTTGTTTGGCCACAATGTGTTTGTTGCTGTGCATGTTTGTTTTTTGTTTGGCCACAATGTGTTTGTTGCTGTGCATGTTTGTTTTTTGTTTGGTCACAATGTGTTTGTTGCTGTGCATGTTTGTTTTTTGTTTGGCCACAATGTGTTTGTTGCTGTGCATGTTTGTTTTTTGTTTGGTCACAATGTGTTTGTTGCTGTGCATGTTTGTTTTTTGTTTGGCCACAATGTGTTTGTTGCTGTGCATGTTTGTTTTTTGTTTGGCCACAATGTGTTTGTTGCTGTGCATGTTTGTTTTTTGTTTGGCCACAATGTGTTTGTTGCTGTGCATGTTTTGTTTTTTGTTTGGCCACAATGTGTTTGTTGCTTGTGCATGTTTGTTTTTTGTTTGGCCACAATGTGTTTGTTGCGTGTGCATGTTTGTTTTTTGTTTGGCCACAATGTGTTTGTTGCTGTGCATGTTTGTTTTTTGTTTGGCCACAATGTGGTTTGTTGCTGTGTGCATGTTTGTTTTTTGTTTGGCCACAATGTGTTTGTTGCTGTGCATGTTTGTTTTTTTGTTTGGCCACAATGTGTTTGTTGCTGTGCATGTTTGTTTTTTGTTTGGCCACAATGTGTTTGTTGCTGTGCATGTTTGTTTTTTGTTTGGCCACAATGTGTTTGTTGCTGTGCATGTTTGTTTTTTGTTTGGCCACAATGTGTTTGTTGCTGTGCATGTTTGTTTTTTGTTTGGCCACAATGTGTTTGTTGCTGTGCATGTTTGTTTTTTGTTTGGCCACAATGTTTTGTTGCTGTGCATGTTTGTTTTTTGTTTGGCCACAATGTGTTTGTTGCTGTGCATGTTTGTTTTTTGTTTGGCACAATGTGTTTGTTGCTGTGCATGTTTGTTTTTTGTTTGGCCACAATGTGTTTGTTGCTGTGCATGTTTGTTTTTTGTTTGGCCACAATGTGTTTGTTGCTGTGCATGTTTGTTTTTTGTTTGGCCACAATGTGTTTGTTGCTGTGCATGTTTGTTTTTTGTTTGGCCACAATGTGTTTGTTGCTGTGCATGTTTGTTTTTTGTTTGGCCACAATGTGTTTGTTGCTGTGCATGTTTGTTTTTTGTTTGGCCACAATGTGTTTGTTGCTGTGCATGTTTGTTTTTTGTTTGGCCACAATGTGGTTGTTGCTGTGCATGTTTGTTTTTTGTTTGGCCACAATGTGTTTGTTGCTGTGCATGTTTGTTTTTTGTTTGGCCACAATGTGTTTGTTGCTGTGGTGCATGTTTGTTTTTTGTTTGGCCACAATGTGTTTGTTGCTGTGCATGTTTGTTTTTTGTTTGGCCACAATGTGTTTGTTGCTGTGCATGTTTGTTTTTTGTTTGGCCACAATGTGTTTGTTGCTGTGGTGCATGTTTGTTTTTTGTTTGGCCACAATGTGTTTGTTGCTGTGGTGTATGTTTGTTTTTTGTTTGGCCACAATGTGTTTGTTGCTGTGCATGTTTGTTTTTTGTTTGGCCACAATGTGTTTGTTGCTGTGGTGCATGTTTGTTTTTTGTTTGGCCACAATGTGTTTGTTGCTGTGCATGTTTGTTTTTTGTTTGGCCACAATGTGTTTGTTGCTGTGCATGTTTGTTTTTTGTTTGGGCACAATGTGTTTGTTGCTGTGCATGTTTGTTTTTTGTTTGGCCACAATGTGTTTGTTGCTGTGCATGTTTGTTTTTTGTTTGGCCACAATGTGTTTGTTGCTGTGCATGTTTGTTTTTTGTTTGGCCACAATGTGTTTGTTGCTGTGCATGTTTGTTTGTTGCTGTTGTTGTTACTGCCGTTATTTTCTCTAGCTGGTGCTGCTGCTGCTGATCTTGTTGTAATTGTTGGTGTTGTTGTTGTTATTGTTGTTGTCGTGATTGTTGATGCTATTATTTCTTCTCGTTGTTGTTGCTGCTGCTGTTGTTGCTGTTGTTGTTGCTGCTGTTGTTATCTTGGTTGTTGTTCTTGTTCTTCTTCTTTAGATTTATGTTATTCTCTTTTCTTTCTCTATAACCGGTTTGTTGTTTCACTTGTTATGGAAATACTTCTTTCTTTCCTCATTTCCTCTTCTCCCTCTTCATCCAATCTCTTCTTTAACTTTTTCTCCTTTGCTTCCAACTTGTACAGCTAGCAGCTATTTTCGAAACGTAAATCAGTTTGTTTGAAGGTAAAAACAATCCATTTTCTTATTCTTGCAGAACTTTACACGACTTGCGGTACTGGAAATGTAACGCCTGCTTTATAGAAACTGTAACCTTTTTTCTGTATTGCACAGACAGAGGCAGTTATCTTTCAGGTGGCTTTTAGTTCTGTTTGGTAACCTCACTTTTGAGTCAGTCTCGCTCTTTGAGTATCTTTGATACGCTCTGCAGTTGTCTGTTCAGGTAGTCTTGAAATTTTCTTTCATTGGTATACAATTCTTGCATATATATCAAATACCTTTTTAATCACTTTCTGCTTAAGTTCTGAAAAAATATTTGTTTGAAGAAAATACAAAAAGACCAAACTTATTGAAAATGACTACAGAAATACATTAGTTTTGAAAAAAAAAAACCCAATGAAGCCCGAAATCTGATATGAAAGGAAAACAATTCTAGTGACTCCAAAAAGGAATTTCTTTTTATCATTGTCTCACACCCATACCATTGCTTAGAGACTTTTCTTTCAAAAACATGTTTGTAGGCAGTGAATGATTACGGAAAGTGGAAGAAAGATCCAGCTTTTCATAGACTGAACTGGTTTTCCTTTAAAACAGACAACTAAAGGGAAAGGTACCCTACAAAAAACTGTCCTGCTTTCTTCCACCTCATAAGAAACACCAACTTCTATGGCTTTCATTTTTCTTTTCGTTCCTAAGCTAGAGCACAAAGGCTGACCAATGGTGACATTGTGCTGTCCGATCACTTTCACACCTTAATCTAAGGTAGCCACATTCCGACTTTGGAGATTATGTCTAAATACAAGACCAGTGTGCATGCTTTTTTCAAATGTTATCATCCCTTCCTACCGGTAGCAATGGCCTAATCTTCGAAAAGACGGAATTGGTTTTAACATGTGCACAAGATGTTCTGCATACGTTTATACATCGGTTTATAGCCTCATCCGAAGGACTTTTGGGGGAGTGGAGTCAGCACTGATGTGAACTCCAGAGGGAAAATATTTAACGTGGGCATAAGGTGTTCTGCATACGTTTGTACACGGGACATCGGTTTATAGCCTCATCCGAAGGACTTTGGGGGAGTGGAGTCAGCACTGATGTGAACTCCAGAGGGAAAATATTTAACGTGGGCATAAGGTGTTCTGCATACGTTTGTACACGGGACATCGGTTTATAGCCTCATCCGAAGGACTTTGGGGGAGTGGAGTCAGCCCTGATGTGAACTCCAGAGGGAAAGTCCCCTGTATTGAGCGGACGTCTCCTTGATAGCTCCATCCATTCTCTGAGCTGATTGGGGCTGGACTCCTAGGGGAGGTAACACCATCAAGTACTATCCGCTTTACTTTCTTTGCGCGGTTGCCAGTGCACCGTTAGTCTGTTGTTTTCATTAATGTTAGAATTCTCTGTCTCTGTCTGTGTCTGTCTGTCTGTCTGTCTCTGTCTGTCTGTCTGTCTGGTCTTTCTCTCTCACTCTCTGTCTGTCTGTCTCTGTCTCTCTCTGTCTCTCTGTCTCTCTGTGTCTGTCTCTCTGTCTCTGTCTCTGTCTCTGTCTGTCTGTCTCTCTCTCTCTCTCTCTCTCTCTCTCTCTCTCTCTCTCTCTCTCTCTCTCTCTCTCTCTCTCTCCTCTGATAGATCTGGATATTAGCATTTGTTGCAGTTGTTACCATGATGTGGAAGTCATGCCATGATGACTATTTGGGCTGTAATTGATTAATTAATTAATCCTTTTTCTTAGTTAAGTATGTGTTTTGTGCGCAGTCCTCTTCCCACTGTCCCTTTGTGAATGAGCTTCATGGTTATCGCAATAGACAATTGTCATTGTCATTTATAAGCTCTGGATATGATATAAACTGTTTCGCGATGTTATTACTGAAGCAAACGCAAAATATATCCTGTCACATGGTCCTAAACTATTATGTATTCCTATGACTTTGTTCTCATCTTCCATTTCTTTATTGGCCAACTTGCTGTCAAGATGAATGGTTTTGGTCCTGTAGGTCTATATGCCTTGCCTTGCCTTGCCTTCTCCTTCTTCACTCTCTTCACAATTCCCTTTCGCAGTTCTTCTTCTACTTCTTCTTGTTCCTCCTCCTCTTCCTCCTCCTCCTCTTCCTCCTCCTCCTCCTCCTCCTCCTTCTCCTCCTCCTCCCATTCTGCAACTTCATTCTACCCCCCTTCTCTCCTCCTTCCATCTTGTTCTTTGTCTCTATCTTATTTCGTCATGTTTGCAGCTGAGTTTGGTTGGGTTTTTTTTTTCTCCAAAACTTTACGACCTCCAGACTTCTGATAATGAAATGTCACCCTGGCCTTATGTAAATCATAACCTTAGTGTCTACCAGGAATTCTGATAGGCTTGCAGACGCAGTAACGAAATTGAAAAGAGGAAAGAAAACGTGATGAGATTAAGATAAAAAAAAAAAAAAGGAGATTGTGGTGTGGTATGGTGTGATGTGTGCTGTAGTGTATTGTGTGGAATAGGGTGCGGTGTGGTATATATTGTGGTGTAGTGTATGGTATGGTGTGGTGAGGTGTGTGGTGTGGTGTGGTTGTGGTGTGGTGTGGTGTGGTGTGGTGTGGTGTGTTGTGTTGTGGTGTAGTGTGATGTGTGTTGTAGTGTATTGTGTACACTCTGAAGGCATCACTGAAGGCCTTCAACATTGATCCGTCATCATGGGAGCAGATAGCTTCAGACAGAACCAAGTGGCGGGCCACTGTTCACGACGGTGCCCGCCAATATGAAAGTGACAGGGAAGCTGCTGCAGAGAAGCGCAGGCAGAACAGAAAGAACAATGCCTTGAAGCCCCGGCACCTGCTACCATTCCCTGTCCCCACTGCAGCAGAACTTTCCAAGCGCGGATTGGGCTTATCAGCCATCTCCGCACTCACCGATGATGACCTCCCCACCCCCCTCCAGGATGATCGGATGGTCCTCGTCGCTCCGACGGACGAACAAGAAGAAGAAGTGTATTGTGTGAGGTACTGCCTGGTGTTGTGCAATATGGTATGATGTGTGCTGTGTGCATGAAATGTAATATACCATCGTGTGGTTCAAAGTGGTGTGGTGGTTAGGTACGTGTCATGTGAGGTGATGGTAGTAATGATGATGATGATGATGATGATGATGGTGGTGGTGGTGGTGGTGGTAATGGGAGAGGGGGGGGGGATAGGGGTAGGAGTGCTAGGATCTGGATATTTTCGTTTTATTTACTGATCAAAATGTAAAATGTATAAAATATGCAAATGGTATGTTATATTATGTTGTGATGTACTGTGCTGTGCTGCCTCTTCATTTGATGTTATCATGTTAGATAAAATATAGATGTGGTGTAATTAAATCTGGTGTGTGGTTCATTCACACAGTTGCAGCCTAGATATCAACCTTGTGATCAGCTATGATACAAATAGCATGGAGGAATGAATGACCTCATAGACTATCTCTAAACTACATAATTATCACAAATGCTCAACTACTTTCTGATTTTTGTCTGTCGCTCGACTAGATTTTAACCCCCAATCCATTCATGGAACCGCAAATCTAATTTAAGTCTCATTCTAGCATACCCCCCTCGCCCCACATGAACCTAAATGTGCATATAAACTCAGACTCAAAACTCAAACTTCAAGATTTGCTTTTTATAATTGTAAATCAACAGTTTCAGAAAGTCACACAACACAGTGTATTATAAGTAAAAAAAAAAAATTTTTAAAGAAGAAGAAAGAAGAGATAATACATAGTGATGTATTTGGAAAACGTGTGATCTCTTTCCAACTGTAAATAACTCTAAGCCTCTTTTGCAACGAACGACACTGGTTGAAAAAGAAGAAAAACAACAACACGGCCTCTTGACAGCTGCATACATACTGTACTGGACATCCCTGAGACAAAATCAATGGCCAACTGCACGTTGATCCTTACCCTGCTGTTCTGGGTATGAGCGATACTGCTACTACTGCTGCTGCTACTGCTGCTGCTGCTGCTACTACTACTACTCTACTACTACTACTACTACTACTACTACTACTACTACTACTACTACTACTACTACTACTACTACTACTACTACTACTGCTACTACTACTACTACTACTACTAGTAGTACTACTACTACTACTACTACTACTACTGCTGCTGCTGCTGCTGTTGCTGCTGCTGCTGCTGCTGCTGCTGCTGCTGCTGCTGCTGCTGCTGTTGCTGCTGTGAGAAGGAGAGACAGAGGGATACACTCTGAAAGGTTTTAAACAGAGAGGAGGAGGAAAGTAGCTTTGTCCCTTTCCGCCCAAGGTCGCAAAGTAAAGTATCTTGTGTCCCTTCACAATAGTGCTACCACCATCCTTTGTCAGTAGGCGAGCGTGTTGTTAAACTTTATGACACAGTCTGTCAGTCTGTTTGTCTTATCTGTCCGTCTGTCTGTCTGTCTGTCTGTCTGTCTGTCTGTCTGTCTGTCTGTCTGTCTGTCTTTCTCTGCGGGAGGGGTAGGGAAGAAACAAGCAAGTCTGTACATGCGTCTGAATAGATGGAGAGAGAAACATGTTAACAAGTTAAACGGAAAGGTGGTGTGAGTTTGATCTTAGAACACATAAACCTGACACTATCACCAACCACACAACTCCAATACTCCCTGAAAAATGACAAAACCCTAAACTAATAAACAACGTGTTTTTAAACTCATCTAGTAATTAACTAATGCATGTCTATCATACCACACCAGAAAAGTTTTCTTTCTGTACACCCCTTTATGTCACAGCAGATTTCTCTGCGTGAAATTCAGGCTGCTCTCCCCGGGGAGAGCGCGTCGCCACAAGTGCAGCGCCACCCATTATTTTTCTTGTTCCTGCCTACAACTGTATTTGTTTCCCTATCAGAGTGGATTTTTTCCACGAAATTTTGCCAGGAACGACTCTCTTGTTGCCGTGGGTTCTTTTACGTGCGCTAAATAATGTTGTGTAACACTCGGGACCACGGTTTATCGTCTCATTCGAAAGACTAGCACCCAGACCACCACTCATGGTCTTTTGTAGGGGGGAAAGTTTTGGGCCCAAACGGAATTCGAACCACCGCACACTCCGACCCGGAATTTTCGCTTTCTATACAGGCGCGTTACCTCTAGGCCACCGATCCATGTGTGTCAGACAAGAGTTCTGACTTCACTTTTCTCTGTCATCTTTTGCTAAGTAGAGAGTTTGGATCAACTAGAACAGACAGATACAAAGACAGAAGTAACAAACAGACGGACAGACACACAGACAGACAGGCAGACACACAGGCAGGCAGAAACATAGACAGACAGGAGTATACACACACTAGCATGCAAGCAAACAGACAAATTATACAGACAGATCGAAATTGTTGAAGGGGGGGGGGGGGGGGGGGGGGGGGGGAAGAAGCGAAAGAACTTTTGACATGCACTGTCTCTTCTTTTGACTTTTTCAACTAACATTTTTACTAAGCAGCTTAGAGTCTCTGTCTGCCTCTCTCTGTCCTCTGCCTCTCTCTGTGTCTTGCTGTCTCTATCTATGTTTATAGTATATCGAGGTATATACACGCCTATGATCTGCATGTGTGTGTGTGCGTGCGTGCGTGTGTGTGTGTGTGTGTGTGCATGCGTGCGGCGCGCGTGTGTGTGTGTGAGAGAGAGAAAGAGAGAGAGAGAAGAAGAGAGAGAGAGAGAGAGAGGAGAGAGAGAGAGAGAGAGGGGGGGATTTCAGTGTGAAGACAAATGTGTGAAGAAAAGACAGATGTTTCAATAAATCTTCATTGCACACTTCAACTCTCAAAACTCCATCCATCCATCAGAAAACTCCACCCACCTTCAACATGGATAAAGAAAGGAACAAAAACCACAAGCCAAAAAACAAAACAAAAATCCCTTGTAATCTGTAGAGGGAAGAATGGAAGATGGCACAACCAGAAATAACTGGAAAACTGCTGACAAAACCACACACACCTTTCCTTTCTTTGAATGTCAGGTATTCTTGTAACATCGAAACAAAACAACAGAACAAAAACGAACAAGAACAAACGAAAGAAGAAAAAAAATAGCACCCACCCCCCACCCCCCACCCCCACCCCACCAAAATACTTGTGTATGGCTATAGAGTTCTTTTTTGTATTGTCTGTTACGATTTCTTCTGCTTTCAAGGCAACATAGAAGCAAAGTGAGACAAAACAGAACAAAAATCATGGGCATGTGTGGGGTATGTGCATGCGTCACCACCACTTTCGGTTTAAAAACATTCAACTTGACCCGGCCAAAACGTGACAGAGTCTTTCTTTACTTTTCTACCTTTTCTTCTTTTTTGTCTTATTCATTTTCGTCTTGTTTCTCCTTTCTTTTAACCTTCGTCTTCTTCTTGTTTTATATCTTTCTTTTTCTTCTTCTTCTTGTTCTTGTTGTTCATTTTCTCCCTCTTGGTCTTGTTGTTGTTGTTGTTGTTGTTGTTGTTGTTCTTCTTCTTCTTCTTCTTCTTCTTCTTCTTCTTCTTCTTCTTCTTCTTCTTCTTCGTCTTCGTCTTCGTCTTCGTCTTCGTCTTCTTCGCAATTCTTCTTCTTTGCAATTCTTTTTCGCAATTCTTCTTCTTCTACTTCGCATTCCTCTTCTTCTTCTTGTCGTTGTTGTTGTTGTTTGTGTTGTTGTTGTTGTTCTTCTTCTTCTTCTCCTTTTTTGTCGCAATTCTTCTTCTCCTGCCTTGTGCTCAATTTTCAA
>CM060324.1:4067520-4070020 GCA_030674155.1 Stramonita haemastoma
GTTATTAAACTACTAGCTTACGGGGAAATGCTGCAGGCATGTTGACTGACAGTCAACCAGACAGGAAAGGACGAGTGGGTTCTTCATATAATGGTCAGCATGGTCAGAGAGGAAAGGTGACCGCTACGTGTCATGACCAGTGGTGGCTAGAGAGAACTAATGTGATATGAGGAAAATAAGCTTGAAACTGTTGATAAGCATCTGCATGTAGAAACATACATGTGCACCTTTTTTCCCCAAAATGCACATAAGCACTGATCCTTGTGTCTGCTCTCTCTGTCTCTGTCTCTGTCTGTCTGTCTGTCTGTCTGTCTGTCTGTCTGTCTGTCTGTCTGTCTGTCTATCTGTCTGTCTGTCTGTCTGTCTGTCTGTCTGTCTGTCTGTCTGTCTGTCTGTCTGTCTGTCTGTCTCTCTCTCTCTCTCTCTCTCTCTCTCTCTCTCTCTCTCTCTCTCTCTCTCTCTCTCTCTCTCTCTCTCTCTCTCTCTCTCCTCCCCCTTTAGAAAAGATTATTGTTCCAGCTCAAAACTCTAAAACTCCCGTTATCAACACAGTCTCAATTCTCTTTTACAAAATGACCAAACCCACGACTAGTAATGACACACACTGCTTTAAAAGTCCTCCAGCAACTGTCTGTGTTGACCTCAACTCCGGTACTTTTGCCCAGATAATTTGCTTTTCCAATTTGTGTTCAGCAGACTAGAAAGTTAAGTTCTGCCTTCAGTTTCCCCCAGACATCTTCTCCTTAGTAGATAGCTCTGATCTAGCAGGAGAGATGAAGAGAAAGACAGAGACACGGACAGACAGACAGACAGACAGACAGACAGACAGACAGACAGACAGACAGACAGACAGACAGACAGACACACGGGCAGACAGACAAGAAGGCAGATAGATAAGCAGACAGGCAGACACACAGACAAACAGTTCTTCACAATTCTTCTTCACAATTCTTTGCAATTCATCTTTTTCGCAATTCTTCTTCTTCGCAATTCTTCTTCGCAATTCTTCTTCTTCACAATTCTTCTTCTTCACAATTCTTCTCCTTTGCAATTCTTCTCCTTCGCAATTCTTTGCAATTCTTTGCAATTCTTCTTCTTCTCCTTCTTCTCTGCAAGTCTTCTTCTTCGCAATTCTCCTTCTCTCTCCTGGTCTTCCTATACAATTATACTGGGAGCCTAGTACAGGTCTTTAGATGAGAAATTAACTTTGTGTTGTTGCAAACTCGTACGTCTTCTTTACTGGCAATAACAGGAATCCAACCCCTGTCTTATTGAGGACTTGGTCCATTTCCTCTGTTAAAAGTGTGTAAGGCTTCTGCAAACAGTAAGGAAAATGAAGAAACCTTAGAAATGCAGAGAAAAGAAAGCAAAGATTCTGGTGTGGGTACAGTGGATTGATGGCTAGCAAGTGTGAGGTTCAATCCTGTGAGTGTCGTCTTTCATCTTTCATGAGAAATTTTATTTTTAAAAATTAGAGTGTGCACTCTTTATGGACGTTCTGTGCCCAATCTGAATGTGGGATGGTCTCAATGGAATGACTGCTCATGCAGAAACGTTTCATTACTTCACAAATGAAACTTTAGGAGTGTGGTGTGGTGTCTGTTTTTCTCAAGTCTGGCTGAGGCAGAGTATCTATCCCGTTTGGGCCCGAAACTTTTCCCCATCTATTAGACCATGAGTGGTGGTCTGGGTGCTAGCCTTTCGGGTGAGACTATGAACCGAGGTCCCGTGTGTTACAAATCATTATTTAGCGCACGTTAAAGAACCCACAGCAACAGGAGGGTTGTCCCTGGGCAAAATTCTGTAGAAAAAAGACACCCTGATAAGGAAAACAAATCCAGTTGCAGACATAAAAAAAGAAAAACATAATGGGTGGCGCTGCATTTGTGGCAAAGCGCTCTCTCCGGGGAGGGAAGCCCGAATTTCACGCAGAGAAATCCTCTGTGACATAAAGTGGTATAAATTAATAAAATAAAAAAGACAAGTAAGCAGAGCAGTCTATAGCATTGTAACACACTCTCAAACATACCTGGAGTGATTTAAACTCTAAACTGACCCTTCACAAGTTAAAACCTTCTTTTAACATATTCTAAAACAGAGCTACCACACTTGCATTGATCCAACCCAGAATAAATCTAAACTCTCCGCCACGTTCCACATAACAAAATTGTCAATTTAATCTTAACTCGCTTAAATATTAAAGCGCTTTGCTTTGTTTGCTTTACAAGATTTGGCGCGATATAAATTCAATTTTTTATTTTTGTTATTATTTATTATTATTATCATCATCATCATCATCATCATCATCATCATCATCATCATCATCATCATCATCATCATCATCATCATTTAGTAGTAGTAGTAGTAGTAGTAGTAGTAGTAGTAGTAGTAGTAGTAGTAGTAGTAGTAGTAGTAGTAGTAGTAGTAGTAGTAGTAGTAGTAGTAGTAGGCACTCATCAGTCTCGGAAGACTATGGAGTTGCGCTCTAGTCTTTAGAGCG
>CM060324.1:4072520-4080020 GCA_030674155.1 Stramonita haemastoma
GTGTGTGTGTGTGTGTGTGTGGTGTGTGTGTGTGTGTGTGTGTGTGTTGTGTGTGTGTGTGTTGTGTTGTTTGGGGTTGAGACTTTGTGGTGGTTGGTTGTGATTTGTGATGTATTGATTTGTGTTATGCGTGTGTGTTGCAGAAACTATGTCGGTCAGTAGTGTGTTTGTGTGGTGTATCTGCGGTAGCATCTTGTTTGTCTGTCTGTCGTGTTATGTTTTGTGTGTCTGTGTGTTGTGTGTCTGTCTCGTGTGTCTGTCTGTCGTCTGTTGTGTCGTGTTGTTGTCTGTCTGTTGTGTGTTGGGTGAGCATGGGGCGTCGGCCATGGCTTGCACTGATTCTGTCATGTCATTTCCCTTTTGTCAATCTTCGTGTTGCTGTATGCAGACACAGTAATCTGACCACGATCGACACACCCACAACACACTCACCACGCGTATTGGCTTTCGACCCCATAGCACTTAAAGACACCGGACACACGCATTCTCCCTCTTTGTAAAATGTTGTCTGTCGTCGTTGTCTGAGTTTCTAGTCTGTCTTCTGTTCTTCTGTCTGTCTGTCTGTCTGTCTCTCTCTCTCTCTCTCTCTCTCTCTCTCTCTCTCTCTCTCTCTCTCTCTCTCTCTCTCTCTCTCTCTTCTCTCCTTTGCCTCTATCTTCTCCTCTTCTACCTTTCAAACCTAGTTCGGTGTTTTCTCCTTCAAGACTTTATGACCTTCTGACTTGCGATAATGAAAACGTGACCCTGGCTTATGTAAATCATTGACCTTGTCGTCTGCCAATTATTCCGGAAGGCTTCCATAGGCTTCCATTTGGCAACGGGATAGTTCAGTGGTCAGAGTGCTCGCTTTTCCCCAGCCAAGGTTAAGCAGCGTCGAGCGTGGTTACCAATTGGATGGGTGACCGTTTTTGCGCGCGCCTTGGTTTCAGTACAGTCCCCCAGTAACCCAGCTTTGAATGGGTACCTGCCCTCTTTAGGGTCAAGAAAGGTAAAACAGCGAGGGAGAGGAGATGGGCGCCGCCCTCAATATGCTGGCCCCTAGAGAAGCTGAGGTGTCTGACGCCTCGCTCCCCTGCGACCACAAGGTTATGGGACACCTTAACCTTTTTTCCATAGGCAGTCATGAGAATAATGAAGGTGAAAGATGTGATGATAGAGACACAGCAGGTTATAGTGTGACTTGAAGGGGAAAATACCGAACTGGGGTTCCAATGTAGCTGTAGAAGGTGAGATGTGTGTGTGTGTGTGTTGTTTGAGTAGTTGTGTTGTGTGTATGTGTTTGGTGTTGTGTGTGTGTGATGTGTTGTTGATTGTGGTGTGAGTGGTGTGTGGATGTGGTGCGTTGGGTGTGTTTGTTAGTTGTAGTATCTTTTTATTTTTCATCTATTTATCTATTTCTTTCTTTCTTTCTTTCTTTCTTTATTTTCTTACTATTATTTATTTTATATCGAGGATAAAGTGTGTATGTGTGTGTTTTGTGCGCGCGCGGGCGCGCGCGCGCGCGCGCGGCGTGTGTGTGTGTGTGTGTGTGTTGTGTGTGTTGTGTGCTCTTGTGTGTGTTATGTGTGCTCTGTGTGTGCTGTGGTGGTGTTCTGTGTTGTGTGTGTGTGTGTGTGTGTGTGTGTGTGTGTGTGTGTGTGTGTGTGTTTCTCTGGTAGTGTGTGTTCTTGTGTTTTTTGTGCATCTGTGTAGTTGTGACTATGTGTGTTTTTTGTATTGTGTGTGTACATGTTGTTGTGTTTGTGTGTGTGTGTGTGTGTGTGTGTCTGTGTCTCTCGTGTCTGTGTGTGTGACTAATGAAAAACTTTGGTGGGGGTATTTTCACAAAGCAAAAAACCAAAATATCTCTGTTAACTAACCATGCGATCCTTTAACTGCGGCTTCTCGACAAGACCGTTTCCTGTCTTTCCCAATTACTGTCCAGCAGACCAGACAGACTGGACATCAGCTGTCTCACTCAGCTTCCGTTAAGTGGATCGTCTGCGTCAAGCCGAAGCCTCTTTTATGTTCTTCACGATTTGCATGGTCGATGGTACATGACAAGTACTAGTAGAGTATGGACTCGTTTTGTCCTTTTTTTTTTGTTTGGGATTTTTTTTTTTTTTTGGTGTGTGTGTGTGTGGGGGGGGGGGGGTCAGTTGAGAGGCTGAAACAGAAGACTGTAAGGTAGAGAGAGGGGGGGAGAGAGAGGGGGAGAGAGGGAGTGGAGAGAGAGGGAGGAGAGGAGGGATGGGAGAGAAAGAGAGAGGGGGGGGAGAGGGATGGGAGAGAGAGAGGAGATAATCGACGAGAGAGAATGGGAGACAGAACAAAGATGGAGAAGAAAAGGGAGAGAGAGACAGGAGGGTGAGGGAGGAAGGAGCTATTAGTGAAAGAGAAGAGAGAGAAAGTCAGTTAGAGAGAAGAGAGGACAGACAGCTCATGAAGAGAGAAGAGAGAGACAGGACAGAGAGAAGACAAGAGACAGACAGATAGACAGATAGAGAGACAGAGACAGACAGACAGAGAAGACAGACAGAGACTGACAGAGACAGACAGACATACAGACAGACAGACAGAGACAGACATACAGAAAAGAAATACGTAGTAAGACGACACACAAACATCCAGACACACACAGTAGCATGTATAAAACATGGAAAATAATTATACAGAAACAGAGACTGGGCGTTGGGGGGTGGGGGGGAGGAGCATAGGGGAGAGGGGGCGGAGTTAGAAAATCAGTGCTTTCAGTACAAAACTCTGTTCTTTGCTTTTTTTCTTTGAGTTTTTCTTACTTGTAACTCAGAGTGGGTAGTTCTCTCTGTTTCTTGTCTCTTCTCTGTCTCTCTGTCTCTCTGTCTGCTCTGTGTCTGTCGTCTCGTCTGTCTCTCTCTCTCTGTCTCTGTCTCGTCTCTGTCTCTCTCTCTCTCTCTCTCTCTCTCTCTCTCTCTCTCTCTCTCTCTCTCTTTTCTCTCTTCTTTCTTCTCTCTCTCCTCTCTCTTCTCTCTCTCCTTCCTCTCTCTTCATTCCAATTCAGTATGCAGTTGACCACTCTCTAAAACTGAATGTGTGATGGTCTTGGTGGGCAAATGGATCATAGGACTGTCATGCTTGCTTCCCTCTAGTCCAGTTGAGGCTGAAGATCTTCTGACGAGTAGAGGAATGTGCAGTCTTGCCACAGTCCAAAACATGTCTGGATCCCATCAAGCTCTAGAATGACCTTTCATGAGTGTTACAATTTTTTAAAACAATGTCACTTTATTCGTTTCCATCATCCCATTCAAAATCTAAACTGTATTTTCAGAGGTTATAACAATCTAATGACAATAGGTTATAACAATCTAATAACAATCAATGAGTTTTTAGGATAATATTCATCTGAAATCTCAAACGAACGTGTCGGAATTGTCCATTTATTTTTCAGCTAGGTCTGTATATTGATACAATCACAACTATCGCATTCTCTTCGAATACGAAGTCAATGCTAAAGAACGAAGGCTCTCCACAATATAACATGCTTGAGGCAGAGAGTTTTTTAGGGTAATGATTCATTTGAAATCTCAAACCAACGTGTAGAAATTGTCAATTTATTTTTCAGCTAGGTCTGTATATTGATACAATCACAACTATCGCATTCTCTTCGAATACAAAGTCAATGCTAAAGAACAAAGGCTGTCCACAATACTATCATGCTTACCATGGACCTAACAAAATCAATGATAAATGCTTGAGAGCAAGGTCTCCCCCTCTCTTGCACCGAAATACTTACCTGACCTGACAAAATCAATGCTAACCACAGCCTACGACTGGCACTCTTCTGTGTGGGAGGAGGGAAGGGAGGGAGGCTTGTTATTGAGGGAACCGGAAACGGGGGTATTCTTTGGATCTCCTGCAGAGAAGAGCAGGACGAAAATAACCTGCCTCCCAAGGTCTCAGACTAGGGAGTGGTCTATCTGTGCCATCAGACAGACAGGCGCTGCAAACATGGTGTTGTCAGCACAGGGATGGGGATGGTGGTGGGGGGGGGGGGAGGTGTCTCAGAGTGAAAGAATAGACTGCTGACGGTGATCAATGAAGGGGAGTGTCAGTGTGTGGGATCGAGTGGATTGTGTACTGCAGATCGTCAGGGGTCAAATGCCAAACGCCTGTCTTGGTGTGTGTGGTGTGTGTGTGTGTGTGTGTGTGTGTGTGTGTGTGTGTGTGTGTGTGTGTGTGTGGTGTGTGTGTGTGTGTTGTGTGTGTGTGAGAGATGAGGGAGGAGGAGGAGAGATGAGTGTGGTGGGTAGGAGGAGAGAGGAGAGAGAGAGAGAGAGAGAGAGAGACGAGAGACAGAGACAGAGACGAGAGAGAGAGAGAGTCAGACTCAGAAACTCAGACTCGAACTCAGAACTTTTGGTTCTAAAATCTGAGAGAGAGGAGGAGAAAGAGAGAAAAAGTGACACACAGACAGGACAAACACACAGACAGAGACACAGATAGACAGAGACAGATAGAATTATTTATATTTTTTTTTATTATCTTTTAGAGGATAACAGAAAAGCAATCATGTGCTTTTACGGCCGTGTGCAGCAGTTGAATATTGTCATCTGTCACGGACAGAGCTACTACGAAAAGCGAACAGATTAGGTCGACAGATGTCGGTGCGTTGCACAGGCTGTTAAGTTCATCGATGGATGCAGATCGCTAGTCAATGCCAACAAGTGATGGTGTGTTGTGTTGGTGATTGTAGAGAGAGAGATAGAAAGACAGAAGAAGAGAGACAGACAGACAGGAGACAGACAAGACAGACAGAAGATAGATAGATAGATAGATAGATAGATAGATAGATAGATAGATAGATAGATAGATAGATAGATAGATAGATAGATAAATAGATAGATAGATGGATAGATGATAGATAGATAGATAGATAGAGATAGATAGATAGATAGATAGATAGATAGATAGATAGATAGATAGATAGATAGATAGATAGATAGATAGATAGATAGATAGATAGATAGATAGATAGATAGATAGATAGATAGATAGGCATACAGACAGAATAGGTCACAATGCAGGTATCTTGTGTTCCATCACAGCAGGGCTATCACAATGTTCATTGCCAGAAGGACGATAGTGTTGTTAACTTTTTGACAAACTCTGTCTCTCTGTCTCTACCTGTTTGTTTCCGTCTGTCTGTCTGTCCTGTCTTTCTCTGTCTGTCTGTATAAATGTTAGTACTGAGGTTATATGTGGAAAGAAGAAACTGATATTTCAGTGAATCTATATCACACACTCGATCTCTCAAAACGCCTACATGCATCACCCCCAAAACACCAAAAAAACCCAAACACAAAATCCAACCTCTGAAACATAGATAAAAAGAAACCCAAACCCTCAACTACGTCTCCTCTGTGTATGTGAAGAATAGAGGATGGACAACACAGAAATAGCTCCAAAACCAGAGAGACGCAGGTACTCTTCTTCTTTTTCTTTGAATGCTAAGCATTATCTGAAAAAATAACTAGACACAAAAAAACGAACAAAAAGAGTTCAAAAGAAAAAGAAAACTTCAACAATAAAACACCAACACTTGCGTGAAGTTATTTTGGTGAGTCTCCTAGCTCTAGCCGTAGAACGAAAAGAAAAGAAAACAAAACAACTTCTAAAAAAATGTACGGATTTAAAACCTTAGCTTATTCTGTATCAAAGCTACTATAGCAGCCAACACAGCCTAAGTCTGAATTCTATACAAGAATGAAGGAAAAACAGCACATTTGGCCTCCCTTCACCTTCACCTATTTTGTCATCTAGTAAACCAGTGGGGCATCATTGAAGATTTTGCAACCAGCTTTCTCCACTTATGCGTTTCTCAGCTTTCCGTATTATGTCTTTCCACTGAGAGCTAGCTCACTCTCTGATGTTGTCTTTCCATCGTTTCCTGTCTGCATCTTCGTCTCCCTCCCCTCACTGTTCCCTGTAGAACAGTCTTGGCCAGTCCAGATGTTTGTGTGACGTGCCTGAACCAGTTCAGTTTGCGTTCTTTCATTAAAGTCAGGAGCTCTTCATACAGCCCTATGCGTTTTTAATTCTGGTTATCAAAGTCCATCGAAAATCTGTTGTGAACTTGTCTCAAACGGACAGGTCATATTTGTAACTGTGTAATGTACTAAATTTCAACAGCCACAATCTCTAAAATCTATGATAAATTCCCACGAACACCCTCCTCTTGGGGACGGGATAGCTCAGTGATCAGAGCACTCGCTTTCCCCCAGCCAATGTTAGGCAGCATTGAGCGTGGTTACCAGTTGGATGGGTGACCGTTTGCGCGTCTTGGCTTCAGTACAGTCCCCCCAGTTCACCCAGCTGTAAATAGGTACCTGCCCTCTTTAGGGTCAGGGAAGGTTAAGCAGCGAGGGAGAGGAGATGGGTACTGTTGAACAGGATAACATAATCAGTCCAATGAATTCAAAACACAGTTTTCATAATTCTCACGAATTGCCCAGACTCTCTCTCTCTCTCTCTCTCTCTCTCTCTCTCTCTCTCTCTCTCTCTCTCTCTCTCTCTCTCTCTCTCTCTCTCTCTCTCTCTCTCTCTCTCTCTCTCCCCTGACTCTCACTCCTTCTCCACCCCTTCTTTCCCTTCTCTTCTCTTCTCCATTTTCCTGAACGTGACTGCACACAGAAAAGGGCTGACAAAATCTCGTTTAAAGAGAGACAAAGCAAAAACAAGAAAGACAGAGAGAAAAAAGACATAGAGAGAGACAGACAGACAAACCGACAGGCGGAAAGATAGAAAGAAAACCAGACCGACACACGGAAGGAAAAAAAGAAAGAAAGAAAAGAAAAGAAGAAGAAAGAAAGAAAGAAAGAAAAAGAAAAAAGAAAGAAAAAAAAAGAAAGAAAAAAGAAAGACAGAAAAAAGAAGAAAAAAGAAAAAGAAAGAAAGAAAGACAGACAGAACAGACAGACAGAAGACAGACAGAAAGAAAGAAGAGAAGAAAGAAAGAAAGAGAGAGAAAGAAGGGGAGAGAGAAAGAAAGAAATAAAGACAGACAGAAAGCAAGACAGAAAGACATAAATAAAGAAGACAGAAAGAAAGAAAGAAAGAAAGAAGAAGACAGACAGAAGACAGAAAGAAACAAACAAACAAAATAAAAGAAAGAAAGAAAGAGAGAAAGAAAGAAAGAGAGAGAAGAGAAGAGAGAGAGAGAAGAGAGAGAGAAGAGAGAGAGGAGAGAGAGAGAGAGAGAGAGAGAGAGAGAGAGAGAAGAAGAGAGAGAGAGAGAGAGAGAAAGAGAAGAGAAGCAAGGCAAGAAGGCAAGGCAAGCAAAGTATTTTATCGAGGAAAAGATAAGCACGTTGCTAACAGTCCCGCCTATCAGGAACATCAAGTTGAAAAGATACAAAAATACAAAGAGAGAGAGAAGAGAGAGAGAAGAGAGAGAAAAGAGAATGAGAGAGAGAGAGAAGAGAGAGAGAGAAATGAGAGATGAGAGAGAGAGAGAGAGAAGAAAACAGACAGACAGATAAAGAA
>CM060324.1:4090020-4110020 GCA_030674155.1 Stramonita haemastoma
AACACACACACACACACACACACCACACCGGCAGAGACAAGAATAGATCGACATACACACAGACCGACAGACAGAGCGACAGACAGACAGACAGACAGACAGACAGACCGACAGACAGACAGACAGACAGGCACAGAGAGAGTTTTACGCTCAATAGACGGAGATTCACCAAGTCCAAACTAAGGGCAACAGTCTCATGCATTCTATAGCAGGCAAGACCTCTAAAAGGAAAGACCTTCCCACTCCCTGGTATAAAAAATAACACCAATTGTCCAGTCCCTTTGTTAACATCATGCCAGAGAGGACTGGATTTTTCCTGTTCAATTTCTTTCTTTTTTATAGCTACTTCTTTTTTTAACTCAAATGTGCTGTTTTGTTAGTTTAGTGTGAATTTACCATTATTTCGAATTCTGACAGCCAGACTTTTTAAGACTTTTAAATCGATCATTTTTCTTGAAAACCTGTGATTTTTTATGTTTTTTTTTTTTTTTCCACTTGAAATGAGAGACAGAAAGAAAGAAAAGGAAAGAAGAAGAGAGAGAGAGAGAGAGAGAGAGGAGAGAGAGAGAGAGAGAGAGAGAGAGAGAGAGGACAGACAGACAGACAGACAGACAGACAGACAGACAGACAGACAGACAGACAGACAGACAGACAGACAGACAGGCAGACAGGCAGACAGGCAGACAGAGACAGACAGACAGAGACAGAGAGAGACAGACAGACAACACACACACAACACCGCACATCCACACACACATCCACACACACACACATACACACACACAACACACACACACAAACAAACACACTCACACACACACACACACACACACACACACACACACACACACACACACACACACACACACACACACACACACACACACACACACACACCACACACACACACCACACACACCACAAAGGGGGGGGGGGGGGGGATAAGGCAGAAAGATAAAAGGTGCTCCACACTCAGTACGGTGAAATCAGAACCCGAAATAGCCGTAATAACCCCACACCTTCTACTGCAGACAAAATCGCCGGAGGGAAAGAGAGTTCCCACACTTCGGCACTGAAATAACACCAAACCATCCCCCCCTCTTTCATAAACTCAAGGCAGCCTATATTTAATAATAGTACTCTTTTTTTCCTTTCTTTCTTTTTCTTCTTTTATTTCGAGGATAATGGAATAATCACTCATGTGCTTTTTTACATCCAGTCCGAGTGTATATGCAGTTTTGTAAATTTTGTCATCTGTTCCCACCGGCACACAATGGCCTACTCTTTCTAAAAGCGGAACGGGGATTAACGTGTGCGCAAGATGTTCTGCGTGCGTTTGCACACTACACGGGGCGTCTTATCCGAAGGGATTAGTGGATCGGTGGTCTAGAGGTCAGCCACCTGTCGGGTTCAAAGTGTGTGGTGGTTCATCTCTGTTCGTGCTCGAGCCCCCCCCTCCCCCCCCTCCCATCTATTAGTCCATGAGTGGCGGTCTGGGTGCTAGTCTTTCGGATGAGATCATATAAACCGAGGCCCCGTGTGCAACACACCTTTAGCGCACGCAAAATAACCCACGACACTAAGTGAGTTGTCGGGCAAATTTATGTAGTAAAAAAAACATATACTCTGATAGTGAAACAAATACAGTTGCAGACAGGAAAAGAACAAAAAAATGATGGGTGGCGCTGCTCTTGTGGCAACGCGCTCTCCCTGAGGAGAACAGCCGTAATTTCAAGCAGAGAAATCTGCTGTGATTTACAGTGATACTTTTACAATGCAATGTATAGTTTCCCTGCTCATGTTTTTCATACCCGAATGTATTAAGCTGTACCATCTGTGTTGATTTTCATAATCTCAAATTTTGACCTCTAATATTTTGAGCAATTTTTGTTTAATATGTGTTATTTTTCTACATTATTTTTGAGAGAGAGAGAGAGAGAGAGAGAGAGAGAGAGGAGAGAGAGAGAGAGAGAGAGAGAGAGAGAGAGAGAGAGAGAGAGAGGAGAGAGAGAGAGAGAGAGAGAGAGATTTAAATTAGTTTTTATATCGAGGATACAGAATAGCATCATGTGCATTTTTTCATCGCCCCTTATGCAGTTTTGTAATTTTTACTTATCCAGGACAGATGCCTACTTACGAAAAGCAACAGAATTTTTACGGTTGTGTTGCAAGTGTTTTAATTTGCTGCGTTCCACACGGGCACACGTCCTAAATCTACCCGAAAGGGACATGAATAGTAGTGCGCAGATGTTACTGCGGCGTTCGCACACGGGGCCTCGGTCTAAAGTCTCATCCAAAGGACTTTTGGGGAGAGTGGAGTCGGCACTGATGTTAACTCCAGGAGAAAAATTTCCTCAACCGGACTCGAACCCGGGTCGTCAAATTGCAAGCGCAATGTTCTGACCACTAGGCTATCCGAGACAGACAGACAGACAGACAGACAGACAGACAGACAGAGACAGAGACAGAGACAGGCATACATTCAAACAGAGAGAGAGATTCAAACATAGAGACAGACTGACAGACAAACAGATAGACATAGTACAGACAGAGACGGGTAGACATTCAGAGAGCGAGACAGACTGACAGACACACATAAGACAGAAAGACAGACTGGCATACAGACATACACGAGACAGATAGACAGACAGACAAGCAGACAAGCAATCAGACAGACAGGTTTTCAAATTCAATCTTATGCGATCGCATTCCCCTAAGATAGAGTTAATAAGAAGACTTTTTTTCTACAGAAGATAAAAAAAAAAAACGAAAACTCCGATAGGGAAGCAACATCCTATATCCTGACACACCAATAAAACTGAATAAATATACAGTCTCTTTGAAAGCACCATAGTAATTTAGCTGTACTTCTGATAATTCTCTCTATTCTTTTCTGTATTCTTTCTTTCTTTCTTTTATTACCTTTTTGACATCTTTACTTCACTGAGTTATGCTGTCATTTTACTATTTATATCACGATATTATCCATCTTTCAATTGCATCTGTCAGTTGTCTCATATGTAATATATCTTTGAAATCGATAGTTTTGTTTTTGACAAGGGGGAAACTTTACTAACATATTCTCATTATACACACTCACACACACACACACACACACACACACACATACACACACACACACACACACACACACACACACACACACACACACAACACACACACACACAGAGGGGGGTGGGGGGCAGAGAGACAGACATAATATAGACAATGACAGACATACATAGACAGAGAAAGATAGACACACAAAGACATCGACACAGACAGACAGGCAAACAGAGACAGAGACAGACAGGCAAACAGAGACAGAGACAGACAGACAAAGGCACTGACAGAGACAAACAGACAGACAGACAGACAGACAGACAGACAGACGGACAGAGACAAAGACTTCAAGTGCAGTGTTCTGAGACTACAGGCAGATATTACTTTGGTGGTAGCACTATACTATATTATGTTTCTACACCAGCAGACGGGAAAGAGAGAGAGAGAGAGAGAGAGAGAGAGAGAGAGAGAGAGAGAGAGGGGAGAGAGAGAGAGAGAGAGAGAGAGAGACAGACAGACAGACAGACAGACAGACAGACAGACAGACAGACAGACAGACAGACAGACAGACAGACAGACAGACAGACAGACAGACAGACAGAAGACAGAGAGACAGACAGACAGAGAGAGAGAGAGTGAGAGAGACAGAGAGAGAGAGAGGAGAGAGAGAGAGACAGACAGACAGACACAGAGAGAGAGAGAGGAGAGAGAGAGAGAGAGAGACAGACAGAGAGAGAGAGAGAGGAGAGAAGAGAGAGACAGAGAGAGAGTGAGAGACAGAGAGAGAGAGACAGACAGACAGACAGAGAGAGACAGAGACAGAGTGACAGAGAGAGAGAGAGAGAGAGAGAGATAGAGACAGAGAGACAGAGAGACAGAGAGACAGAGACAGAGAGAGAGAAGGGAGAAACCGCTCCCTGCTGCTGAAAACAACACCGCTGATCCATTCCCTCCCTTCCTTCCTTCCTTCCGTGATCCATGTCGCTTTACTTTAATTTCCCCTGTCTGTGTTTATTTTTAAGGGTATCTACCCGATTGTCTTCTTCTATTGTTTTGTTGTTGTTGTTGTTGTTTTTCGAGTTATCATAACTTTGACTTTGACTATCGTAACACTAGCTTTTGAATTTTAAAAATAAAAGTTAAGCATTCTTGAAGTTGGTCACTTATTTTCTTTTCCTTGAAAAATGTTCAGTTTTGTCCACAGAGGAAACAAAGACAGACAGACAGACAGACTGACTGACTGACACACGCACGCACGCACGCGCGCACACACACAAACACACACAAACACACACACTTACACACACACTTACACACACACACACACACACACACACACACACACACACACACACACACACACACACACACACACACACACACACACACAACACACACACACACACACACACACACACACACTCGCTGACTGACAAACAAAGACAGAGACAGACAGAGAGATCGAATTCCCATTCAGTCTATTAAATTCCCCCTCCGCCCCCCACCTTCTTGGAAAAAAGCTAAATCCTTGGCAATTCCTTTTCATGTTGTTTATAGCTTTGCCCACCAACGCAACCACGAAGGCTATAGCAGGGCTGCAACTTTCTTTCATTTCAAAAGTGCATAAATATTCACTTTAAGTTGAAACCTTGCACGCTGTTAATTTCCTCAACTATCCAAACATCCAGGAAGGAAGGTGGCAGGATGGTTAAGACGTTCGCCTGCCAACAAGTAAACCGTGAAGTTCTGGGTTCGTACCCAGCCTCGCCCTTTCTTCCCAGTTTGACGAAAAAATCGAACTGAATGTCAAAGTCATTCGGATGAGACTAAAAACCGAGGCCCCGTGTGCGAACGCGCGCAGAATATCTTGCGCACACGTTAAAACCCCGTTCCGCCTTTCGGAAGAGCAGGCCATCGTGTGCCGGTAGGAGCGGATGACAAAATTATAATAAATAAAAACCAGCATGCACACAGGTGTCGTGTTTAGACACCATCCCTGAGGGGAAAAAAAATAATGGGTAGGCGCTGCACTTGTGGCGACACGCTCTCCCCGGGGAGAGCAGCCCGAATTTCACGCAGAGAGAAATCTGCTGTGACATAAACGGTATACAAATTTTAAAAAATAAAATAAAAAAACGCGGTCAACCGAGGAAATAAAAACGCGTACATATAAGAGAGAGAGAAAAGTACAGGAGCTCGTGATGTGATGCTTCCAGTGACTCCTTGGCATCTGCTAACAGAGACCACATAAGCGACAAAGACGTGCATAACAGAATCCAGCAAACCATTGGTCCCTACGAAAATCTTCTATCAATTGTAAAGAAGCGTAAACTGAAATGGTACGGGCATGTCACCAGATCAAAAAGATTTGCAAAACCAATACTGCAAGGCACTGTCCAAGGAGGAAGAAAAAGAGGCAGACCAAAGAAGAGATGGGAGGACAACATCAGCGAATTGACAGGCCTAGAACTCAACGAAATTCTGAGATAGGCATAACAGAGAGAAGAATGGAGGGACAGACATATGTACACATTCTCTGCCTGCCTGCCTGCCTGCCTGCCTGCCTGCCTGCCTGTCTGTCTGTCTGTCTGTCTGTCTGTCTGTCTGTCTGTCTGTCTGTCTGTCTGTCTGTCTGTCTGTCTGTCTCTCTCTCTCTCTCTCTCTCTCTCTCTCTCTCTCTCTCTCTCTCTCTCTCTCTCTCTCTCTCTCTCTCTCTCTCTCTCTCTCTCTCTGGGGGGGTTGGTCACGAGACGCGAAGCGGACAGGGCGTACATTTTCTGTGAGCTACAGTAAAACTCGTAATTCATACAAAAATGCCAGTTACTGGACTTCCAGCGGCTGTGGAGAGGACCTTAGGCGCCCTGCTGACTGACAATGCAGTCTCCAGCTGGAAAGTGGCAGGAGAAGGGGACAGCGTGGTTTTTGTCTTGCGACTTAAACCAGTGGACACAGCAGTGTCAACCAACATGGCGGATCCAACAGTGAATCGCAGCACACAAGTACAATACTATAGGAAAAAATCCTACTCCCAAACCCGCAGGGATTTGGAACGCGCTCGAAAGCATAAAGAGAAGCAGGCAAATGTTGTGTGTGAAAGTGACTGTGTCTTCAGTGCCTCGAGTCCACCTGACAAAAGTGTAGAACAGCAGAATGCAGCATGCGCAGATACGCATAGAGTAGACCTACCAACAGCACACACACAGGACATCAACACAAAAACATCAGTTAAGTTGCCTTCATCAGTTGATTTAGAACCTCCGTGTATGTCTGATTGTAGTGACTGTGCTGATATGTGTGTTTTGCAGCCTGAGGTGAACGATGATAATATTGTTGGTGCATTCGACAAAGGAAATGTCAAACAGTATGTGGCTACTCTAACTGATAGATCAGTACAGAAAAGGCTGAGAGACAGACAAAGAAATACACACTTTAGAAAATCTGTCCTACATCATTCAGATGGTGAAGATATTGTGACGTGTGAATCAGATGACATTGTGATCCAGCTCGCATGCCAACCAGACACTGAGCCAGTATGTGTGTACTGGTTTGTCAAACAGCAAGAGAAAAACATGTTAAAAGAGGAACGTGTCAAACTCGCCAGTTTGCGGAATGGGAAGCGAATCCAGAACACACTACACACGGAGACCCTTTCGTGTGCTTCAAGGGACTTGGCGACACTTAGAGAACTATTACATCGCTGTCTTGGCTAGCGTAGGGGAGGGCCTGTGACAATGACTGGACGAAAGAAAGGCTCGGAATGCCGTAACATATCCGGACTGTAAAGAGTGTCGTGTCTCGATGTACATTACAAATCAATGCTGTGGTTTCCATGGCATGGAATGGTGTTGTGTGTCAGCTTAAAGTAATTATCGTTATCGTTATTCGGCAACCCCCTTCATGTATGGGCCAGTGGCCTTTTTTCATGAATAAACCTTTCGAGTTCGAGTTCGAGTTCGAGTTCGAGTTCTCTCTCTCTCTCAAGCGCGCGTGCACACGCACACATGCACGCACGAACACACACACACACACACACACACACACACACACACACACACACACACACACACACATACAGAGAGAGAGAGAGAGATTATTAACAGCCAGAGAGAAGCATACAAACACTTAATGACAGAAACTCGGACAGAAACAGCTAGAAACATACAGATACGGAAAAAAGAACAGACACACACAGACAGACAGACAGACAAACAGACAGACAGACATACAGAGACATAGAGACAAGGACAGAGAAGGAATGCTCTGTGACTATAACCGTGTATTTCGCTGGAAGCAACAGTGCTGACACGAAGAACCCAGTCAGTACCATTTCATATAAGTACGCCTACGAAATGCGATAAAGGCAATACATCGTGACTACCCTTGTGTTTGTTGACAGGAGGCGCAGAGAAAGTAGAAGTCTTTCTTACTTTACTGCATCAACCTCCTTCCATGCAACGCAGCAGACTCCTTGTGTCACACCACAGTGGCCGAGTGGTTTAGGCCCCTCAACTTCTTATCCCTTGTGTTTCCAAGTCATAGATTGCGGGTTTGAATCCATGGAGGTGAATTACAGGTGACTTGATGATTTGATTTATTATTACGGTGGTTTGGAATTTGGGGATTTTTGACGAGTTTTCCAGGTGAACTTACTTGCAGGCCTGTGCCAGTGTTAAATTCTATCCATGGTGGATAAAAATCGAGATTATGACAATATTCAAGGTTAACTTAGTAATAGGCCTGTCTAGTCTGTGTCATATTCCGCCGTGGGTATACACGCATGTAGAAGATCGTATATATGCACGTTAAAGATCCTGTAACCAAGGTCAGTGTTTGGTGAGGGTGTATGTTCAATCCTCGTGAAGGCCGTTTAGTGATGACGTCACCGGATAATAATGTTCACTTTATTTTTAATGTGAAAGCTGTATACTTTTCTGTTTCCGTTTAAATGTTGAGATATATGAACTCCATGATTTTACCTTAGCAGTAGTCAGCTTTTTCAGCGGACATGAAGTAAATGTGGGTATGACATATGACGTCACCACCGATCCGACCTCAGAAGGAGTGAGCATAGGCCTTCAGTGAGTTACAGAAACATTCACACTACTAGACAATAGGAAGCATCACCCTGTACCTTCACTATCGCTATTCATACAGACAGCCCCACCCCCACCCCCCTTAACTCGGCATTACCACAGGGGAAGAAAGGAGATAATAAACCCAGTCTTTTGTGGAGGCCTGAAAGGGGCGCCAAATTGCTCCACTCTTGTACACACACGATGGATTGCAGATGTCAACAAAATCTGATTTCTTTCATCAAGGGAGTCAGGCTGCTATTCCATTCACGTACCTCGTGGGATGCGGGGAGAGGACTGATTTATTTCGCTGCAGCAAATATTGGACCATGGTGTATGTCGCTTGATTCTGTTTGACAAACCTCCTTCATCCCTTAGAATTTGGGGAAGGGGTGGGGGGTGGGGGGTCTTTTGTGTGGGGAAACTAGGCCAATCAAGACACCTACTCTCCCCCCTCCTCCAATCGCTTTTGTCACAACCCTACATCTCTATCTGTCTGTCTGTCTGTCTCTGTCTCCCTCAGTTTTTTTGTCTTATCTCTCTCTTTGTATATGTCTCTATCTCTGTCTCTCTCTCTCTCTCTCTGTCTCTCTCTATCTCTGTCTCTCTCTATCTCTATCTATCTATCTATCTATCTATCTATCTATCTATCTATCTATCTATCTATCTCTGTCTCTGTCTGTCTCTCTCTCTCTCTCTTGTAATTAAGAAAATTCTCAGTACATGACATTTTGTGTATTGTGCCCAGCCCCCCTCCCACTGTCCCCTTGTTAATGGGCATCTTGCTTATAACAATAAACTTTTGTCATTGTCATTGTCATTGTCTCTCTCACTCTCTCTCTCTCTCTGTAGCAAAAACAAAAATTCCACTGCTTGGATAGGGGTGTACAGCTCAGAGGGCAAGGCAGCCATGACGTGGAACAGTCATTATGGTACAACTGATCAAACCACTCTACATGCTGATGGACATTGTCGCAACCGAAAGCCGAGAGATTTTCCAAGAAAAAGCAATCACTTTCTTTTTGTTGTTGTTGTTCTTGCTCTTCCCTGCTCCTCCTAACGAACATACAAAAACTGATTGTTGCAAAATGTTCGAGTATGGAAAACAATGTACGTGGAAAGAAATTCTAGATCTATGTAATTTCGAAAGGGAAAGGGGGTGTTGAAGTAAAGAAAGGCCGAAGTTAAGGACTTTCAAAAACCCCTTATTTCTGATTTTTAGCCATCCCTTTTCCTTTGCTTTGGTTTAAACAGAATGTTATTAGATCAACCTATAACAGTATCAACACATGAAGTATGAATACACTAAGTATAAGCTTATGATGAGTACTCTTAAAGGTGTAAAGGTAAAGATGTCCCATTACCTGTGTGGTCGTAGAGAAGCGAGGCATCAGAGACCTCAGCTTCTCTAGGGGGCAGCATATTGAGGGTGGTGCCCATCTTCTCTTCTTCGCTGCTTTACCTTCCCTGACCCTAAAGAGGACAGGTACCCATTTACAGCTGGGTGAAGTGGGGGAACTGTACTGCAGCCAAGGCGTGCAAACGGTCACCCATCCAATTGGCAACCACGCTCGACGCTGCTTAACATTGGCTGGGGGAAAGCGAGCGCTCTGACCACTGAGCTATCCTATCCCCAAGGTATATGTACCAAAAATAGGCTTCAACTTAATAACATTGCGTCATTATATCACAAGAAAATAAAACAAGAACAGAACATGTTTATATTATAAACGTATAAAAAATAAAGAAAATAAAAAACAGAACAAAACGAAAACAATCCAAAGAGTAGAGACCCATTCAGATAGAAACAAGTACGTAACATTATTCTAAAACAAAAACATGACCAGGTTCACACCAGGCGAATCATAAAATCATTTTAATAGATCTCAGCTGAGGCAAAAGAGGTACCCAAAACAAACACGTGAAAAGAAGAAGTTTAAAATCTGAAATCTTCCAGAAAAGAAGAGAGAAGAGGAAAAAAAACAACTACACACCTAAACTTCGAAATCAAATCAGACAGAGTTGGCAAACAGGAAGCCAAGACCGGAAATGATGCTTCTGCGCAGTACAAAAGTCTAACTTTACCAACGGATTCCAAAAGAGTCCCCTCCTACAGTTCCCTAATGTCCCATTCCAGAGAAAACTGCACAGACCTTTACCTTGACTTGTCCGACGGAACATAAACAGCAAAAAGAATCTTCGTACTTCTTTCTAGGGAAAATGTAGTTCTCTTGTAAATTTCCAGTTGAAGGCAAGAATACACGTAAACAAGTTTTCGTCTATTGTGTTATGTTGACCTGTTCACAAAGAGAGGTATCCAAAAAATGTTTACTTTTGTTGTTTATTGTACAGCTTTTCACCAGGACAATATTACTGATGTTTAAAAAAAGTTAAAGTCTGTCCCGAGCCTAAGGCTTATCAGGCCGGTGCTTATCCTGGTTTCTGTGGCGTTAAGCGACTGAGATATTACTGATGACGGCATCTTAAAAAATGATTCAGTGGTAATTTCTTAATTTAAAATATTAGCCTGTAGAACTTAAAAGATAAGCTGAAAGTGTGTGGATGTCTACGCATAGCCTGTTTGTTTGAAAGCCTGCCAGGTTGTGTGTTTTATGATGTGGTGGGGTGTGATTTGGTGGGATGTGTGTGTGTTTGTGTGTGTGTGTGTGTGTGTGTGTGTGTGTGTGTGTGTTGTGAGTGAAAGCATACTGCTGTGTGTGTGGATGGGTGTGTCTGTCTGCTTGTGTCTGGATCTGTGCTTATGAATACAAGCTAGTTCTACCCAAATGTGTCGTCAACTACACACACACACACACACACACACACACACACACACACACACACACACACACACACACACACACACACACACACACACACACACACACTACTGTCCATCTGCTAGGCCTATCTGTCTGAAGCAGAAATTCTGGAAACTGCCCAGGAGACTGCAGCCACTCCTGGTCCAGTCAGAGAAATATTCCGCCACTCTACTAGCCTAGCCTAGCCTAGGCCTAATGTCAGTCAGCATTTCCTGCGCGCGTGCTATGGTCTCATTACCGATAACAGCCTAGAGAACTGCTGTTGCCAGCCTCTCCCCTCCTGGTAGAGAGAGAGTGGAACAGAAAAGAAAGAAAGGAGAAAGGAAAAGGAACAGAGTGGAATCCTGTGTACGTCTAACAGAAGTCTTGTGTGGCACGTAATGTTTGGTGTAATTGTAGGGGCTGGAAGAAAGGAAGGGAGGAGGAAGGAAGTGGGTCTGTTTCCTCTTCCTGTCTGACTTTACTGGTGGCGTCAGTGTAGTGAGTGTTCTCGGCAACATTTCTTTTCCGAGCTTGTGTATTTGGAGCAGTTTCCTGACACTTTTAACTAGACTGTAGATTTTTGTGTTTTTACGTTTAGGGGACGGGAAAGCTCAGTGGTCAGAGCACTCGCTTTCCTCACGTCAAGGTTAAGCAACATCGAGTGTGGCTACCAAGTGGATGGGTGACCGTTTGCGCGCCTTGGCTTCAGCACAGTCTCCGAGTTCACCCAGCTGTAAATGGGTACCTGCCCTCTTTAGGGTCAGGGAAGGTAAAGCAGCGAGGGAGAGGAGATGTGCGCCGCCCTCAATACGCTGGCCCCTAGAGAAGCTGAAGTCTCTGACGCCTCGCTCCCCTAAGACTACATAGGTTATGGGACACCTTTACCTGCATTTTCATTGTCAGTTTGGGGTCTGTTTTCAGTTTGAATCTTTGAGCAACACCTGGGTTTGTTTAATCTTTGTTGTATTGCATAGAACACAACCAACTTTCAAGGTCACATCATGACAGTCACCATGTCAATAAAAAAAAAAGAACCAAGTCAGATTTTTGCTTTTTTCTAAAGAAACCAGTCCACAACATTAGATACTTTGCCTTTTCAACAGAAAGAAAGATACAGACTTGCTAAACTTGATTTTTGGGGGTTGAAAATGAAGCAGCAAAAGAGAAAGAAACCCCAAATATTGACTAAACTGTACACAGTATGGAAGTGTTTAAGTGCCTGTTCAACAAAATCTGACCCATTCCTCCCCCTTACCCCTACCTCCACCTCACCCCCTGAGCCAAGAGATAAACAGACAGCTAGGAAATGAAGGAACTGTAAATCTACCAGATCTTCCTTTCAACATCTTAAAGTAGGTCATACAAAAATTCTCTGCATCTCAATAAACTCTAAAGTATGCTCTGAACATCAATGTGTATGTAATCGTGAATTGGTGGTCTAGAAATAAAGCGCCTGTCTAGAAAATTGAAAAGTCTGGGTGGAAAGTGTGCGGTGGTTCGAATCCTGTTTGGGCCCAAACTTTTTCCCACCCATTAGACCATGAGTGGTGGTTTGGATGCTAGTCTTTTGGATGAGACGATAAACCGAGGTCCCGCGTGTTACACAATATTACTTAGCGCACGTAAAAGAACCCACGGCAGCAAGAGAGAGTTGTCTCTGGCAAAACTCTGTAGGAAAAAAGCCATTTTGATAGGGAAACAAATACAGATGCAGATATGGGGGAAATGGGTGGCGCTGCTCTTGTGGCAACCCGCCCTCCCCAAGGAGAACAGCCCGAATTTTACGCAGAGAAATCTGCCTTGACTTAAAATGGTGTAAAATGTAAATGCTAATGTTTCTCTCTCTCTCTCTCTCTGAGTAGAAATAATTTAAACCAAAAACTCCACAGACCTAAAGGAAAACGCTGCGTATAGTGTTTCTCTGATTTTGTTATATTTCTCTCTGGATTATGTCCTTAGAAATACGACACTGGAATGTGCTTTTAAAAAGTAACAGGGACAGTCTCAACTTACAAACTATTGATTTTTGCTGGGTCTAACTTCGACGTAGTTTAGCCATTTCTGAAACTGCTAATAATGGCTTCCCCTTGAAATCCAAACAAGTCAAGGTTGTTGTTCTCAACTTAGACAGATACACTTTTTTAAAAAAGATAGACATAAATTTCCTTCAGCAGAATTTTTTTCCAAGTACCAAGATGCCTGAAACATTTAACACAGACAAACAGAATCAACCATTAATTTCAGTAACAAAATTTCTTCTTTTTAAAAGAAACGCCTTCAAAGACACGCAGATAGGCTATTAGATTGGCAGACAAATAGATAGACAGACAAGCAGACAGATAAAGAACACTGGAACAAATTATATAACTAGCTAGCCAATGTATGAAATAGAAAGAAAACTAATAAAGCAACAAAGAGACCAACGAACAAGTTGGTAGCCTACAATCATAAATACAGATAACACTGACTGACCGACTGACTGACTGACTGACTGACTGACTGACTGACTGGCTGGCTGGCTGACTGGCTGGCTGACTGGCTGGCTGGCTGGCAGAACGGATGGATAGGCGGATAGGCGGATGGATGGATGGATGGATGGATGAATGGATGTATGTATGTATGTATGTATGTATGTATGTATGTATGTATGTATGTATGTATGTATGTATGTATGTATGTATGTATGTATGTATGTATGTATGTATGTATGTATGTATGTATGTATATATGTATGTATGTATGTGTGTGTGTGTATGTATGTATGTATGTATGTATGTATGTATGTATGTATGTATGTATGTATGTATGTATGTATGTATGTATGTATGTATGTATGTATGTATGTATGTATGTATGTATGTATTGTGTGTGTATGTATGTGTGTATGTATGTATGTATGTATGTGTGTATGCATGCATGCATGCATGCATGTGTGTATGCATGCATGCATGCATGTATGTATGTATGTATGTATGTATGTATGTATGTATGTATGTATGTATGTATGTATGTATGTATGTATGTATGTATGTATGTATGTATGTATGTATGTATGTATGTATGTATGTATGTCTTCAATTCAATTTAACGTCTGTTCACACTCAGTGATATTAGGTGTATCTATGTATGTACGTGTTGTGGGGCGGTAAATAGATCACCTCCCATGCGATCAGGGTCCTGTCGCAACGTCGTGTTACTAAATCGGGACACACCTGCGAATTGTGCAATGCTCTCTCTCCTTGGGTGCTGTTTGAAACTCCTCCGTTGCATATGTGACGCTCCACCACATACTAAGTCGGAGTGCACCAGCGGTCACTTTTTAGTTATTGACATATTGTCAATGTGCAATAAAATGGCTACCAAATACAAAAAACAGATTGATAATCGGACAATTCTGTGCAAAGTTATTACAAATTGAAATGATAGACTACAGGATGTGACAAAATGAGAAACGGGCAAGTTTATTTTCGTAACAGGTTGTCAGAATGAGGGCTTGGGTATTTTCAAAACACGTTTAAAAGCAACAGGAATAAAATTATGCCTTAATATTTCATTATAAGGTAGATAAACCGATATAGTTTAATAATCAATCAAAATCTCAAAATTGACAACTTGACCCCCACCTGCCTTTAATGGCTCCTAGCTCAAAATTGGGCAATGTGCTAAGCGACTCATTTCGTGGTGGAGCGCCACATATTCACATTGTTGACTTTCAGGGTGAAATGTAGCATTTACGTAGCTCCTTCAACGAGGCCACATCCTACCTGCCTGCCCAGTCATGTCCACTCCAGGGTTAATCAGAGGTGGGGGATGAAGCAGTCATCTCTGTTACAGATGCATGAGTGATGTGCTCCACATGCTTGCATAATTATTTTTAATATCTGTAAATTTTCTATCTATTGGCATGTATGCATGCGGGATGCATTATTCAACCCAGGACACTGTCCTTGTTATTGTCCATATCGTTAAGGACTGCATTGTGTTAAACGATACCTTCCCCAAATGCTCTTTCTTGAATGACATCATTCTATCGCATCCCCGACGTCGGAATACTGCTGCCTTCATGGCAGGTAAAAACAGTCCTATACACAAAAACTCACCAGTGGTGCACCTCGAAGCTCTAGCCAAGGAATAATATAACAATATTAAAACAACTGAACAAAAATACTTATACAATTCAACAGTCAAGGACTGAAATCTGGTCCAATAATATCACAGCTATGTTTAACGTCAAAATCCAATAACTACTACAAAAGGTAGACAAATAAGTGAATAAATTCAGGTAGCTGCCCTTAAAGAGTCATGAGAAAAAAAGGAAGGAAGAAAGAAGGTTAAAGAGAGGAAAATGTGACGGAAAGGATAAAAGCCATGTCTAAACTTTCTCTCTCTCTCTCTCTCTCTCTCTCTTCTCTCTCTCTCTCTCTCTCTCTCTCTCTCTCTCTCTCTCCTCTCTCTCTCTCTCTCTCTCTCTCTCTCTCTCTCTCTCTCTCCACACACACACACACACACACAATTGCATAAACACAAGGACTTGATGTAAAAAAAAAAAATTTTAAAAAGCACATGAGTGCTTTTTCCATTATCCTCGAAATAAAAGAATTACACACACACACACACACCCCACACACACACACACACACACACACACACACACACACACACACACACACACACACACACACACACACACACACACAACACACACATACACACACAAATTCTTTGGAAAAAAAACAAAAAAAACCTTGGTTTCATTTGCGGACAAAACTAGGCCCTAATATCCTAAATTGCTGACATTTCATGATTGCACACGAAAGATTTTAGGATTTAGCTCGCAAAAGTTCCCACTTTAGACCAGCTTTTCCTGAAACTGAAATTACAGAGGAACTAAAAAAAAAACAAAAAAAAAAACAAACAAACAAACAAGAAAGCAGGAATGAAGTTCACCGTTGTTCTTTGATCTTTTCTTAATCACGTTTTGTTGTTGTTCTTAGTTTGTTTACCTGCAGGTAAAGAATAAACAAAAACAAGAAAAAGACAGAAAGCAGAATACGCTAAACTAATTCGTTCTGGCGAAGACGACATTTGTTCATTTGATCTGATCCACACAAAAACAGCATCTTAAACTGCTTACAAGTCGAGTTTCTGCAAGTTCTTTCCAGTGATTTTTTTGTTCTGTTTCTCCGTCATTGAGCGCTCAGACATCGCCTTCTGTTGTCTGCTATATGACCCAAAAAACACCTCGCCATGGGAGTAATTTGTGATCTTTTAAGTCTTTTCTGGAAAATAAAAGCTGGAAAACAGACCAAGAAGGCAGAAAATAGACAAGAAAGAAGTGACAGGAAGAAAAGGAACAAGGAAGAAATGAATAAAGAAAGGGATAGAAAAGAGGGGATTTCTGACACAGATAATGGATTCAGAGTGTGTGTGTGTGTGAGTGTGTGTGGGGGGAGGGGGTGGTGTGTGTGTGTGTGTGTGTGTGTGGTGTGTGTGTGTGTGTGTGTGTGTGTGTGTGTGTGTGTTTGTGTGTGTGTGTGTGTGTGTATGTGTGTGTGTGTGTCTGTGTGTGTTTGTGTCTCTGTGTGTCTCTGTGTGTCTCTGTGTGTGAGCTACACACACACACACACACACACACACACACACACACACACACACACACACACACACACACACACACACACACACACACACACACACACACACACACACACACACACACACACATACACACACTACTGTCCATCATCTGCTATCTGTCTGAAGCAGAAATTCTGGAAACTGCCCAGGAGACTGCAGCCACTCCTGGTCCAGTCAGAGAAATATTCCAACTGATGTCAGTGACCATTTCCTGCAGGCGTGTGACGGCTTCCATTACCGACAGTGTGCCTGCCTCCTGCTGGTGACCATCCTGTGTCCTCATCACGCAGGATGGGGAAGAAAAACACAGTTAAAAGTGTAGTAAAACCAAGAAAGTAAACCAAAGCCAAAGCCAACACAAAAAAAACAAACGAAAGAACAAGAGGAGAAACCCAGAAATCTGGGATCGTGTCTCACAAGCCAGGTCATTATAGCATCCAATATTGGCTGTGGGTTCTTTGGGTTGACAGGAAGTGGGTTAATTTCCTGTGTATGTTTCTTGGGGAGGGGGGGGGGTGATCATGATTTAATCAGTTTCTTTGTCATCCCCATCATTGAACGCTCAGACAGCAGCCTTTGTTGTTTGTCATGAGAGCCAGAAAGTGCGTTGTGCTGCCTCTAAGCACCTGACAAGTCAGGCCTAGCCCGGTTGACTGGCGTGTTTGGAATTTCAATTTCGAATCCTTCGTGTTTTAATTAAACAACTTCACCATTCACAAGTGTGAGTTCACATATTTAATTGTCCTACAAATTCTCCTTGGTTCCTCGTCTGCTTTCAGTTCTGTTTATCGAAAGTGTATGCACCCAGATAAATTAGTACATTTTTAAAAACAAAAGCGAAAAAAAGAAAGACTCAGCAACTGGGTTTTATCGAAGTTCTGTTGGTAGCTTTAGTGCAAAGCAAAGTCTGACTTGCCCATTTTCTTACCCTAACGGCATAAGGCTTTGTTTTGAACTACGTCAAGAAGATTATTAGATAAAAATCCTCAGATTTTTTTGTATATTTCGATTTACTTGTTGGCAGGCAAACGTCTTAACCACCCTGCCACTTTCCCTCCTCTCTTGCAACAACATAATTCTTCTCGGTTTTCCTGGAGTGACTGATGATGCAAAAGCCAAACATATCAAAGAACCCAGACTGTCCTTCCCATAAATAAAATACTTTCCCAAAATAAGCAGCTACAGATGAAAGACAAAGTGAATAATTCTCTCAGCACACGGACTTGTTCAAAGTCGGTAGGGTCTGTTTACTTTATGCCTCTGAAAGGTGTTTTCTGATGAAAGTGGATATTTGATATGATTGTGCAGTAGGATGCTTGCATCAGCTCTCTCTGTCTCTGTCTCTCTCTCATCATCTGTCTGTCTGTCTCTCTGCCAGTCTGTCTGTCTGTCTATCTGTCTATCTGTCTGTCTGTCTGTCTGTCTGTCTGTCTGTCTGTCTGTCTGTCTCTCTCTCTCTCTCTCTCTCTCTCTCTCTCTCTCTCTCTCTCTCTCTCTCTCTCTCTCTCTCTCTCTCTCTCTCTCTCTCTCTCTCTCTCTCTCACTTCGGTACGAAGTGTTTATAACTCTGTTTTGGCATGTGTGCGTGATAAGAGATATTATTCAGATTATTTTGCTTGTCCAAAAGGAGTAAAACAAGGTTGTTTGCTCAGTCCCCTATTGTTCTCTCTATTTATAAATGAATTGGCTCTTGAAGTATCCAGAGCAGGAAAGCATGGCATTCAACTAATGACTGATACTGTTGAAATATTTCTATTATTGTTTGCTGATGATGTTATCTTATTATCTGAATCTGCTATTGGTCTCCAAAATCAGTTGAACAGACTTAAGAGAGAAGCAGATAGATTATGCTTGGTTGTCAATCTTGAAAAGACTAATGTAATGGTGTTTAGAAAGGGAGGGTACTTAGGTTCTAGGGAAAAGTGGATGTATGGGAATGAAGAAATTAAGGTTACCAATTCATATAAATATTTGGGGATGGGTTTCACAACAAAGCTGAGCATTAATAGTGCCTTGGTAGATGTTTGTAACAGAGGAAAAAGAGGAGTTATGGAAATACAGAAATCTATGAAAAAACTGAATACCACAGATCTAAAACTGTTTTGGAAGATGTTTGATACTCAGATAGAACCAATATTAACGTATGCATCTGAGGTTTGGGGATTGTATGAAGAAGGCAAGCGAATTGAAAAAGTTCACACATTTGCTATAAAGAGATTTCTATCTGTTCCTTTACATGCATCAAACCATCTAGTTTACGGGGAAAGTGGTAGATATCCGTTATACATAAGGGCATATATAAAAAGCATTAAATACTGGTTAAAACTTCTTAAACAACCAGCTTCTAGAATATGTAGACAGGCTTATGAAATGCTAATCTTACAACATGAATCTGGTCGACTTAATTGGGTGTCAAATGTACAGAAAACTTTATGTGTGAATGGATTTGGTATTGTGTGGCTGAGTAGAGACGTAGGATGTGAATATAGTTTCATTAATGAATTTAAAGATAGACTTATTTCATGCTACAAACAGAACTGGCATTCAGATTTAGAAAATAATGATAAATATATGTGGTATAGTTCCTTCAAAAGTGTCTTTCAAACAGAAAGATATCTGTCTTTTATAACCAACAAATGGTACAAGATCAGTCTCAGTAGATTTCGGCTAAGAGTCAGTGGCCTTAAAAATTGTAAGTATTGGTTTTCAAGTGAAGATAACTCTAACGATAATATATGCCCTTCATGCCGAAATGCCACAGAAGACGAATTTCACTTTCTTTTCGATTGTATGGCCTATTCTGATAAACGCAGAAACTGTGAGGCGCTGTGTGTTTAAAGGCATTGCTGATATGAATTCTGTTTCAAATATTCTATCTGTCAGCAGTGAAGAGAAAATAGAAAGTCTAGCTAAATTCATTGGAGAAGCAATGAATATTAGGAAAAAGATAACGGAACTGAGTAACTAGTCCTTAGATGGTCCTTTATTGATTCTGTTAGTGTGGGGGGGGGGGGGGGAGGGAGAGAGAGAGAGGTGTGTGTGTGTGTTGTGCGTGTGTGTGTGTGTGTTGTGTGTGTGTGTGTGTGTGTGTGTGTGTGTGTGTGTGTGTGTGTGTGTGTGTGTGTGTGTGTGTGTGTGTGTGTGTGTGTGTGTGTGTGTGTGTGTGTGTGTGTGTGTGTGTGTGTCACCTGCGTGGCAATTAGAATGTGCAGTAGCATAATGTAAGTGCGAAGTGAGATGAAAATTTGAAAAATGTTATTATGTTACACAAATTTATCTGAACTTGTTATTCCCCCTTGTCTACAGGGCTGTAATGCTGTATGGACAATAAAACTGTGTCAGTGTCAGTGTCAGTGTCAGTGTCAGTGTCAGTGTCTCTCTCTCTCTCTCTCTCTCTCTCTCTCTCTCTCTCTCTCTCTCTCTC
>CM060324.1:4117520-4120020 GCA_030674155.1 Stramonita haemastoma
CTCAGCTTCTCTAGGGGCCAGCATATTGAGGGCGGCGCCCATCTCCTCTCCCTCGCTGCTTTAACTCCCCTGACCCTAAAGAGGGCAGGTACCCATTTACAGCTGGGTGAACTGGGGGAACTGTACTGAAGCCAAGGCGCGGAAACGATCCCCCATCCAACTGGTAACCACGCTCGACGCTGCTTAACTTGACTTGGGGAAAGCGAGCGCTCTGACCACTTAGCTATCCCGCGCCACATATATAATATATATATATATATATATATATATACATACATGTGTGTGTATGTGTGTGTGTGTAACAGAGTGGAATGTACGATCTGTCGCTGCTCTGTACATCTACTCGGTTATGACAGCACGTTTAGAGAGAGTGAGAATGTGCTATCTAAAAGGGGGCTGTCTAATACTACAATTTATCACCATGGGCAAAGTTTTTGCAACGGCCGATTTACAAATACCGCCCAACATAACAGAACTTTGCGCAATGACATTATTCACAGGTGTGTCCCAAAATAGAAACACGACTCTGCGATTGTGACGCCCCAATCGCATGGGAAGTAATCCAATTACCGCACGTCACATAATACATAGAGAGAGACAGAGACAGAGACAGAGAGACACAGAGAGAGAGAGACAGAGACAGAGAGAGACACACAACAGAGAGAGAGACAGAGAGACAGAGAGAAGAGAGAGAGAGAGAGAGAGAGAGAGAGAGAGAGAGAGAGGAGAGAGAGAGAGGAGAGAGAGAGAGAGAGAGAGAGAGAGAGAGAGAGAGAGAGAGAGAGAGGAACAGCGTGGAAACAGCGGGACAGGAACGTCACAGAAGATAAGCCAACATTTTGTTTTCATTTAAGACAAACTCAAAACCTTCACGAATATATCTCTCTCTTAACATAACTGTTTTCAGTACCGCCTCAGCCTCCTGTCTTTGGTTTCTTTTTAATTTGTTTTTTATACCACTTTATGTCACAGCAGATATCTGCGTGAAGTTCGGGCTGCTCTCCCCGGGGAGAGCGCATCCCCACAAGTGCAGCACCCACCCATTTTTGTCTTTTTCCTGTCTGCAACTGTATTTGTTTCCTTATCAGAGTGGCTTTTTTCTACAGAATTTTGCCAGGGTCAACCCCCTTGTTGCCGTGGGTTCTTTTACGTGCGCTAAATAGTGATGTGTAACACACGGGACCTCGGTTTATCATCTCATCCGAAAGACTAACACCCAGACCACCAATCGGGGTCTAATGGATGGGGGGAAAGTTTTGGGCCCAAACGGGGTACGAACCACCGCACACTCCGACCTGGACTTTTTGTTTTCTAGGCAAGGCGCTTACCACCCAGACCACCGATCCACCATACTAGCTGTGTCATGTCTGTGGGCAAGCCAGACCCCGAGACAGACCCGGTGTAACACGCTCAAAACACTACCGTGCAATAAAGACTACTGTAGTGGTTTTGGCGTAAAGCTTTCATGCCATAACCACTACCGTAGTGACTTTTGCACATGCTATGCTTTCATGGCATAAACACTACCTTAGTGACTTTGACGTACACTATGAACACTATCTCTAAGCTATAAACGAGGAACGAGGTGAGAGTAGCACTTTTGACGTCATGACAGTAGTTTAATTAGCGTGATCATTGATCGGGACAGTGGTTTTTAGCATACTTGAATAGTAATTTTTGCTTGAGGATAGTGTCATTGGCGTAGCCAGAAATAGTGTTTTGGGCATGAAGGCCTGTGCTATAGAGACTACTGATAGTGCTTTCAGCATTGCCAAAATGACTATGGTAGTGTTTGTTGCATAGAGTGATTTTGGCTTATTGCACCGGCAATGTTCCATTACCCCACTGTTCATTCCTAAGGTTTCCCTGGCAAAGCAGGGACTGTGTTCCCCAGACACTTGTGTTCAAGGCTGTACCCAGTGGTGACAGGAACGCCATGACAAGCAGAACCTGGGTCACTGTGTCTGTGAAGGGGACAGCAAAGCCTGGTGGTTAGAGTGTTGTGCATTGGGTCGTGATTTGCTGACCCGGGTTCGAAACCCGTTCAAGGGGATAACCCTTTGAGACAGACAGACAGTGACAGACACAGAGAAATAGAAAGAGAGAGACAGAGACAGAGAGCAAGGAAAATCAGAAACAACAACAACCAATATCAAGGCCAGCAACGCCAGTAACACCAGCCACACTTCACTTCAGCAGGACAGAGCAGAAAGTGAGGAACATAGCATGACCTCCACAAACCATGATTTGATATGAACCAGAAGACAAAGAGAGACAATTAATGTTGGTTTTGAAAATAAATAAATAAATAAACGGTGAATGGCATATTTGGTTTGGATTAATTAAGAGAATATGAATTGAGCACCTGTGGTGCTCTGTGATTTTTGCTTTCTTTTGTCTTGTTTGTCCGTGTTTGTGTGTTTATTTGTTTTGATTTGCTTGTTTGCTTGCTTGTTTGCTTGCTTATTTGCTTGTGTGTCATCAGAATGTTATTGTCTTA
>CM060324.1:4122520-4127520 GCA_030674155.1 Stramonita haemastoma
CAATTCGAGCAGTGAAGGAGAAGACTTGTATTACTGTGTCAATAGACAGTGCTCTGACTCCCTGAAGTCAGTCTGGTTTTCAGTCCCTTCACTTGTAGGATGCAAGATCTTCGGTATAATAGCTTCCCACCTTCTGGATTTCTGTGCTAGGAATTCCTTCTTCTTCTTGTTTTCTCTCACGGGGCGGATAGCCTAGTGGTCAGAACATTGCGCCGCTGGCAATTTGACGACCCGGTTCGAGTCCGGTCGAGGAGATTTTTCTCCTGGAGTTAACATCAGAGCCAACTCCACTCTCCCCAAAGTCCTTCGGATGAGACTTTAAACCGAGGCCCCGTGTGCGAACGCACGCAGAACATCTTGTGCACACGTTAAATCCTGTTCCGCTTTTCGTAAGAGTAGGCCATCGTGTGCCGGTGGGAACAGATGACATTTACAAAATGCGTACAGTCGGGGACTGGATGTAAAAAAGCACAAGAGTGCTTATTTCATTATCCTCGATATAAAAGAATAAATCAAATCAAATCAAATCGAATCAATCGAATCAAATCACTCTCTCCTGCCCTAGTTGAATCCTTACGGTTGGTTATGACACTGGTTCCAGGGATCAAACAACTGCATAGTTGGTTTTCGTCTTGGTGTGTTAATGTGTATGTGAATACACAGGTTTGCATTTTGTACTGTACCGATATGAGCTTAAAAGTGGAGTCAGTACTAGTGTTAACTCTAGGGTTCAAATCTCTCAAAATCAAAGATTCGAACCCACGGCTTCATTTACCATCATCACTCCACCACTAGACTACCACCCACACCACCCCTTTTTTAAAATTTATTCTTTTTATATCGAGGATAATGGAATAAGCACTCTTGTGCTCTTTTACATCCAGTCCCCGTGTGTATGCAGTTTTATAAATGTCCTCTGTTCCCACCGGCACACGATGGCCTACTCTTACGAAAAGCGGAACAGGATTTAACGTGTGCGCAAGATGTTCTGCGTGCGTGGAGGTGGACTCAGTACCAGTGGTACCCCCCCCCTCCCTATCCCTAGACAGAGAAACTACGATGCTTAAATACTTCAGCGTTGTAAGCTTGTTTCGGAACTGGGTTGCAGACGAGAAAATGGGCCGTAAAACTAATTTTAAAGGGAAGAAGAAGACACGGGGACTATCCTGTTTGAATTTTCAGACTTGTAACACTGTTGCCAGCCAAGAGGACTGGCTCTGGCTGGCTCCACTTGCCCACAGTACAGGAGCACTCACTGCCTGAAACAGTATAGTATGGTTGGTTAGAGCGTTTGCATTGCGCTCCTGATCTGCTGACCCGGGTTCAAGTCCCGTTTAAGGAGATATATTGCCCTGGAGTTAACACCAGGCCGACTCCTCTCCCACGAAAAGTCCTTTGGATGAGACTATAAACCGAGGTCGCGTGTGCGAGCGCACACAGAACCTCTTGCGCACACGTTATAACCTGTTCCGCTCTTCGGAAGAGTAGTCGTATGCGACCGTTTTCCCCTGACCATGTAAAGTAGCTGCATTCCGACTTCGGGAATGTACTATGTTAGGTATGTTCGTGTTTCTGTAACCCATCGACCGCTGGCATGAATAACGGGATCATAGCGTGTATAATTATCAATATGATCTTATGCATGTGTATGAGTATACACGAAGGGAATTAAGGCACTGTCAGGTCTGCACTTGAAGTTGACTTGGGAGATCGTAAAAATTCCCCACCCTTGATTCCCCAGACCCCACCAAGATTTAAACCCACGACTTCATAAACGCATGGGAGTGAAGTTGAACGGTCTTAACCATCGGCTAGTGGCGTCTGTCACAGTCATTTTTATGAAATGGGTTACAAACGTAGAAATGACATTTGAGATTGATCCCTGCACTACAACACACCTCATTCCACCCTGCTCCATTTACTTGTTTTTTTTTTTCTTTTTTTCTTCTTTTTCTTTATCTTCTTCCGTATTTTATCTTCTGCTCTTTCTCTCTCTGTCTCGTCTCTCTTTGTCTCTTTTGTCTCTTTTTTGTCTCCTCTCTTCTTCTCTCTCTTGTCTTCCTCTCTTCGTCTCTCTGTCTCTTCTGTCTCTCTCTCTTCTCTCTCTCTCTCTCTCTCTCTCTCTCTCTCTCTCTCTCTCTCTTCTCTCTCTCTCTCTCTCCTCTCCTGTTTAGTTTTTTCCTTCCTTTTTTTACTTTTTTTGCTTTTTATAAATAACTAGCTAGACATGTTTACGTCACCATCCAGACTGCTTCGATGTCACTGTCAACACAAGTGACAGGTTGATGGCATGGCAGGAAGGACGGTGACATTGACAAACTGTTTGCCATGGCGTTAATGTCACAGCATGAATGGCAGTGACAAGAATGGCGTTGATGATATGGCATTAAAAAAACGGTGAAATGAACAGACTGTTTGCCATAATGACGTTTATGGCATGGCATAAATGACGGTGACATTGACAGACTGTTTGTCATGGTGTTGATGGCATGGCATGAATATGGTCACATTAAATCAAAGGACTGTGTGCCATGATGGCGTTGGTGGCATGGCATAAATCACGGTGACATTAATCAAAAGACTAGTGCCATAACATTGATGGTATACATTAAAAAAAACACGGTGAAATGGACAAGGATGTTTGCTATAAGTGACATTGATGGCGTGGCAGCATAATCTAAAAAGACTATGTGCCATGGCGTGGATTTTTTTTTAAAATTCTTTTATTGAAATGAATAACTGTGACATTAAAAGACTGTGTGCCATGGCGTTGATGGCATGGCATAAATGACATTGACATTAATCAAAAGACTGTGTGCCATAATGGCGTTGTGGCATGGCATAAATGACAGTGACATTAATCAAAAGACTGTGTGCCATAATGGCGTTGACGGCATGGCATGAATAACGGTGACAGTTGCAGACCTTTTGCCATAGCGTTCATATGAAATTAATCCATTGGTGTGGTGTGAAACTGAGCCGAGCTGACAGGAACCGATAGAGCATTTGGCAAAAGAAGATGAGTGAACGAGCTGAACAAAAATGGGCATCGTTGTCTTTCTATGTCTGTCTGTCTGTCTGTCTGTCCGTTTCTGTCTGTCTGTCTGTCTGTGTTTCTCTGTCAGGCTGGCTCTCTGTCTCTGTGTGTCTGTGTTTCTTTGTCTGTCTTTGTGTCTCTTTGTCTGTCTGACTGTCGGTCAGTCTCTGTCTCTCTGTCTCTGTCTCTGTCTCTGTCTCTGTCTCTCTCCCTTCTCTCTCTCTCTCTCTCTCTCTCTCTCTCTCTCTCTCTCTCTCTCTCTCTCTCTCTCTCTCTCTCTCTCTCTCTCTCGTTTGTGAGTAATTTATTACTTTGTTCTCTCACTCGCCCCCTTTGTGTATCCCTCTTTTATCCCTTTCCATCTTTTTTGTCTCTTTCAATTCCAGTTGGGGTTGTTTTTTTCAAAAACCAATTTCCACCGATTAGCTCAGGTCCATTTTCCAAAAAGGCTGCCATTTTTACGAATTTTCTTTCTTCTTGTTCTTGTTCTTGTTCTTGTTCATTATTGTTGTTGTTGTTGTTGTTGTTGTTGTTGTTCTTCTTCTTCTTCTTCTTCTTCTTCTTCTTTCTTCTTCTTCTTCTTCTTCTTCTTCTTCTTCTTCTTCTTCAGAATTCTTTTTTTGCCATTCTTCGCATTTCTTCCCAATTCTTCTTCGCAATTCTTCGCAATTTTGATTTAGTTAATTGGTTTTGACACTAAAACATCTCTAGACAGATGATTGGCATCATTCTTCCTACATAGAAACCTTTTTCTTTTTAAATTTGAAGATAAGATTAAAAGAGAGAGAGAAGAGAGAGAGAGAGAGAGAGAGAGAGGAGAGAGAGAGAGAGAGAGAGAGAGAGAGAGAGAGAGAGAGAGAGAGAGAGAGAGAGAGAGAGAGAGAGAGAGAGAGAGAGAGAGAGAGAAGAACAGACAGAACAGAACAGAACAGAAACAGAACAGAACAGAACAGCAACAGAACAGAGCAGAACTGGCACCCTGCTCACTATACTACTACAACAACACGCAATCCAAACCATCAAGTCCTACAATCTCTGACTCCTTCTGCTACCGTATACTGCTGCTACCAGCGACACAAGACTGCCAGCCCTGGTACCAACCATACCATCTGCTGCGCAGCGCAACCAAAGCAGACGACAAGCCGCGCCACACAGATTCCTAACCTCGCCACAAGTTCAAGCAAGGCTGCATTTGATTGGAGGATTGAGGCGAAAACATCGCCAATGCTAACACGTCTCTCTGAGAGACGTAGGTGGCCGGCTGAACTTGTGCAGAAAATTGAAATAAGAGGGAGGAGGGGAGGGGAGGGGGGAGGAGGAGAAGAACCAACAGGCACTATACAGCTGGCAGACAGTGGTGGAGGTTGGTGTTATTAGAAGTTGTCGCCGTGGAGGATATGGCAGACGTGAAAGGAGAGAGACGACGAAGATGACGGCCACGATGATGACTGGGTTTCCTCTGAGTTGGGCCGTGTTGCTGTTCTGCTGCTTCTGCTGCTGTTGTTTGGTGGGCACAGTCAATGCACAGGTAGGTAGGAGGAGGAATATTCCTTTTTTTCTGGTTTTGGGGGAAATTTGTTCCAGACTTTTCTTGTTCTGATAGTAGTTGACCTGATTGTAGTAGAGTGTCAACGGTTATGGTAGGAGTGGTCCTTGGTGGTGGGGGTGGGGGTGGTGATGGTGGGGGTGGGGGTGGTGGGATGGGCTTTTTGTACTTCCCGGGAGAAGGGTGGGATTTTCTTTTGTTTGTTTCTTTGGGGTTTGGGGGGTTTGTTGTTGTTGCCAAGTTCAACTTTCTTGTTCACACTACTCACACACAACCTCAAAACTTGGAAGTCAGTGCAGTTATAGTAATGACTCCTTAAGAAGTTTAAAGTAGAACTATCAAGTCAAGTATTAGGACGAAAGGAATGATACACTACTATGATTTTATTGACCTTGTGATTGACAAGATTGAAAACAG
>CM060324.1:4132520-4140020 GCA_030674155.1 Stramonita haemastoma
TCTCCAAATTTTTCTTCAATTTCTTCATCCTCTTCGTCTCCTCCTTCTTTAAACGCTGAGGCAAAATCCGCTGCCATCTGTCATATAAGCGAAAATGCGTCACGCTGCCGTTAAGTGCCTGACATGTCAGGCCCAGCGCATCCGACATTAGCGTGGCGGGGGGGGGGGGGTAGAGATTGTTGTCTTTATAGTCCTTTGAGGGGGAGGGGAAGGAAAATGAACCAAGAAGGCAAAAAATAGACAAGAAGGAGATAACATGAAAAAACATGGTGGAAAGAAATAGAGGGATAGAAAAGGGGGAATTCCTAGCACAGAATTTCCAGAAAGTCGAGATGCTATTTATACTGACAGGCCCCCGGTGTCTGTACGGGTAAGGGACAATACAGTACATTACAATACGATACAACCCAACACAAGGACAATACAATACATTACAATACAGTAAAATACAATACAGTACAGTACAATGTAATACAATACCATGCCATACAAAAAATACAATACAGTACAATATAGTACAACGCAATACAATACAATACAACACAATACAACACAAAACAACACAACACAAGGACAATAGGATACAGTACAACACAATACAACACCCCAAAACATTTTCAAAACAATAAAACAGAAAGACGATACAATACAGTACATTACAATTTAATATAATACCATATCATACCATACAACACAGTACAACACAAACAATACAACACAATACAACACAACATAATACACCACAACACACAACAACACAACACGACAGAACACAAAACAACACAACACAACACAAAACAATTCATCACAACACAACACAACACAACACAACACAGTCTGATTACTGACAATCACATCAGGGATACGATTGATGGGAGAATGTGATGCTGGAATTGAGGCAGGCACTACAGACAGCCAGAGACAATACAATACAGTACAATACAACACAATACAATACAATACAAAAATACAATCAAAACAATACGAACAACATACAATACAGACAATACATACAACAACTAAACATACAACAAACATACAACCACAACAAACAACAAAACAGCAATACAATACAACACAATACAACACAACACAATGCAATACACTACACTACAATACAACGCAACACAATACAACGCAACACAATACAACATACACAGTCTGTCCCCGAGCCTAAGGCTCATCAGGCCGGTGCTTATCCCGGTTTCTGTGGCGTTAAGCGACTGAGAGTCATAGACTCCCCCCTGGATAGGACGCCAGTCTATCGCAGGGTTAACCCCCAACACAAGGTTGGTACCCCCTTTTACACCTGGGTGGGGTGAGAAAATAGCCGTAAAGTGCCTTTTCCAAGGGCACAACACCATAGCCGAAAGCTGGAATCGAACCCGCAACCTTTAGATTACGAGTCCAACGCCCTAACCACTAGACTACAGCGGCAACTACAACATACACAGGGATACGATTAATGTAAGAATGTCATGCGGGCTGTGAGGCAGGAACTACAGACAGCCAGAGACCAGGTCCCCAGACTATAATTTCTCCCCCGGGGGGTCGGAATTCTGTCCTCGTTTCTATATCACCATTTTCCTCCCAAGGGACAGGAAACGTCCTAGTTACGTTCGTGCGTGGTGACGATAAAATGGATTTTTTTTTTTTTTTGAGTCGCTAATTTCGATTAATTTTTCCCAAACACGGTGGAACCCTAACTGGAAATTATGCTCAAAACTGTTTTTTTTCATCGTTTTCTATCAACGAACTCAACCAGAATATCTCCTGCACACGTTCAAACCCGTTCTTCCTTTTAAAAGAATAGGCCAGTACGTGCTGGAGGGGATTGATGACTTTTTTTTAAATTAAAAAAAAAATCACCCGCATTAGTGTCGCGTTTACACATGATCCCTGAAAACGGGATGCGGCTACCTTAACGATGGACAAACGATGGTCGTATATACGCAAAAATCTCACCATGAGTGAACCTCGGAGCTCTTGCCCAGGAACGGGAAAAACAAAGAAAGAAGACAAAGACAGGAGCAACAGATGGTTTAGATGGGAAAGTCTGTTCACACGGGAAAGAGAGAAATTTGTGCAAGTGGCTTAACATCTGTAACGCCGATAACTAGGTATTGATCGCCAAGACAGCCAATTTGGCCGCTTGTTTTGGACTGACTCTCTGTCTGTCTGTCTGTCTGTCTGTCTGTCTGTCTCTCGTCTGTCTCTCCTCTCTCTCTTCTCTCTCTCTCTCTCTCTCTCTCTCTCTCTCTCTCTCTCTCTCTCTCTCTCTCTCTCTCTCTCTCTCCTCTTTCTCTCTCTCTCTCTCTCTCTCTCTCACTCTCTCTCTCATCTCTTCTCTCTCTCTCTCTCTCTCTCTCTCTCTCTTCACACACACATTATATATGTACTCTCTCTCTCTCTCTCTCTCTCTCTCTCTCTCTCTCTCTCTCTCTCTCCTCTCTCTCTCTCTCTCTCTCTCTCTCTCACTCTTTGTGTTCGTGTGTGAACCAAATGGTTTTCAAGCATTGTATGAAACTGGATATTTCTGCTAGCGTTTGCCAAGCCAACCTTTTTCTTTTACATTCCTCTAACTGTTCTTGTGGTTCCATTTAAAGAGCACATCGTAAAATGAGAAACTTTGTTCTCTCTCTCTCTCTCTCCTCTCTCTCTCTCTCTCTCCTCTCTCTCTCTCTCTCTCTCTCTCTCTCTCTCTCTCTCTCTCTCTCTCTCTCTCTCTCTCTGTTCGTGTATGGGTGTGTGTGTGGTCGAACAGTGAGTTAATTGTAAGTTTACATGATTTCTTAATGTCAAGTTCCAATCTACCAGAAAATGGTATGAGGTTTGTCTATTGTTTTGCTTTTCAGTGATTTAGTTTGGGTTTATTTGGCGCCGGTAGACAGATTTGGGGACGGGGATAGCTCAGTGGTCAGAGCACTCGCTTTCCCTCAGCTAATGTTATGCAGCACCGAGTGTGGTTACCAAGTGGTTGGGTAACCGTTTGCGCCGCCTTGGCTTCAGTACAGTCCCCCAGTTCCCCAGCTGTATATGGGTACCTGCCCTCTTTAGGGTCAGGGAAAGTAAAGCAGCGTGGGAGAGATGGGCGCGCTCTCAATGTGCTGGAACCCCTAGAGAAGCTGAGGTCTTGATGCCTCGCTCCCCTACGACCACATAGGTTATGGACACTTTACCTTTAGACAGATTTGCCATTTGACTATAATCAGAAAACTTATACTCGAAACATTCAGCCATCGGATTTTTGGACGCTTTTTGTGAAACAAGCACACGATTTTAGTCTATTTCAAAGAAGAAGTGACCTTTTGGGTGCGGGTTTCCTACCTCTTAAGACTTTTGTTTTTGATAAAATATGCAACATGCTAATTGCTTAATGAAAAATACATTTCATTTTGAGAGCGGTTACCAGTTGTAAGCAAAATCAAGCCAGTCCGGCTAAAAGTTAGGACTGACCAGCTCCAAATCTAAAAAGATTTTTTAAAAGATTTTTTTTATAAAGGGAGACAAGTTTGCAAGAAGGGAGACAATCGGGCTCTGTCATTCTTTCTCTCTATACATTTTGAAAGATGAAAAATCAACGCTTTTCAGAAACAATATCACAAATCTTCAGAAAAAAATTCTTTTTTGTGGGGGGGGGGGGGGCGACTTGTTTCTCTAAATGTATTGTGGCCCAGGCCAAAAGTTGTGTTGTGTCTGTTATTGATGTAAGCGAAGTGCCAAGTCCTCCATTGATCACGTGACTGTCACAGCACAGGTGTTTGAAGTTTAAAATTCCGTCACTTGAAAACTGAGAGAAGCGATAGTGATGTATTCATGAATTTGTTTATTGGGGGTGGGGGGGTTATTGGGGGGCAAGGAGGTTGTTATTGTTTTTGTTCTTTTTTGTTTTTTTTGTTGTGTTGTTTTTGTGGGGGGGTGTTTGTTTTATTCAAATCATCTTTACTCTTTTGTTGTTTGATGTATCGTGAACTAAAAAGGCATGTCTATGTTAAACCCTCTGTGGTCGTAGGGGAGCGAGGCTCAGAGACCTCAGCTTCTCTAGGGGCCAGCATGTTAAGGGCGGCGCCCATCTCCTCTCCCTCGCTGCTTTACCTTCCCTGACCCTAAAGAGGGCAGTACCCATTTACAGCTGGTGAACTGGGGGACTGTACTGAACCAAGGTGCTCAAACGGTCACCCACCCACCCACCCACAGAGAGAGAGAGAGAGAGAGAGAGAGAGAGAGAGAGAGAGAGAGAGAGAGAGAGGAGAGAGGAGGAGAGAGAGGAGGAGAGAGAGAGAGAGAGAGAGAGAGAGAGAGAGAGAGAGAGGAGAGGAGGAGAGAGAGAGAGGGAGAGAGTGAGAAGAGAGAGGCACTACAAAGAAGAAAAAAAAAGAGAAACAGTTCCAAATAACAGGGTTTTTTCCCTCACATATTTCGGCGGCAGGCACTCCTTAATGAAAACAAAACGTGATACGTCGGGATCAGTTACGTGCGCCAGCGCGCTTGTGTGTGTGTGTGTGTGTGTGTGTGTGTGTGTGTGTGTGTGTGTGTGTGTGTGTGTGTGTGTGGTGTGTGTGTGTGTGTGTGTGTGTGTGTGTGTGTGTGTGCTATGGTCAAGTGGGGTATCGTGGGCGCGCTTGTCTCGACAAAATTGATATTTGTGCAACTGAATGGTCTCGAAATGACTGTTATCTTGGAGTCACAGTGAGAGAGAGAGACAGAGACAGACAGACAGACAGACAGACAGACAGACAGACAGACAGGCAGACAGAGACAGGGACAGGGACAGAGACAGAAAAAAACGGAGAGACAGAGATAGACAGAGAGACAGACAAACGGAGAGAGACAGAGAGAAAGAAGGGATCAAACAGTTGAAGATACTAACCAATAGGAGAAATTCGTGAGGAGGAAAGATAAAAGAACAGAGAGAGAGAGAGAAAGACAGAGACCGGCAGGGAGACGGAGACAAAGACACAGAGAGAGACAGACAGACAGGGACAGATGTGTGTCTGTATATATATATATATATATATATATATATATATATATATATAATATTATAATATATATATATATATATATATATATATATATATATATATATATATATATATATATAATAATTTATGACTGGCCGTGGATATGGTGGTCTTGTGTGGTGTGTGTGTGTGTGTGTGTGTGTGTGTGTGTGTGTGTGTGTGTGTGTGTGTGTTGTGTGTGTTGTCTGTCTGTCTGTCTGTCTGTCTGTGTCTGTCTGTCTGTGTCTGTGTCTGTGTGTCTCTGTGTGTGTGTTATGTGTGTGCGCGTGTGTGTATGTGTGTGTGTGAGAGAGAGAGAGAGAGTCCAATCCAATTCCATGTTGTGGTTTATAGCCCCGTCGACCACAGATGCCATATCAGGGCAGTCACCTCAATATTTCTTTCCTAAATTTGGGGACGGGATAGCTCAGTGGTCAGAGCACTCGCTTTTCCCATGGTAAGGTTAAGCAGCATCGAGCGTGGTTACTAATTGGATGGATGACCGTTTGCGCGCCTTGACTTCAGCACAGTCCCCCAGTCCACCCAGCTGTAAATGGGTACCTGCCCTCTTTAGGGTCAGGGAAGGTAAAGCAGCGAGGGACAGGAGATAGGCGCCGCCCTCAATATGCTGGTCCCTAGAGAGGCTGAGGTCTCTGATGCCTCGTTCCCCTACGACCACATAGATCATGGGATACCTTTACCTTTTTACCTTTTAAATTTCAGATTAAGACTATGCAACTCTTTACACATTAAAATGGGGTTTACTGTCCTTCCTTGTATCAACACCCTGGTCAACCCTAAGGGTCAGCACAGGACCGACACCGCGTTATGAGAGAAATCCCATAAATGACAGAGAAATAAACGACAGATACAAGAAGAAAAAGAGATTCTTAACTGGACAAAGACGAAATAATACAGACAGACACAGAAAGACATACAAGACGGAGATTTGCCTCCAACACGAAATAAGACAGACACAGAAAGACAGACACAGAAAGACATACAAGACAGAGATTTGCCTAAAATGGTAAAGGTACCTTTACTTTAGACAGACACAGAAAGATATACAAGACAAAGATTTGCCTCAGACACGAAATAAGACAGACAGAAAGATACAGAAAGACATACAAGACACAGATTTACCTCCAACACGAAATAAGACAGACAGAGAGACACAGAAAGACATACAAGACAGTCCAGATGAACGCTATAATAACATTATAGTGTAGCAGCAAAGGTGGCAAGACTATTCATTTACTGATGGTGTCTTCGAGTACAGCTAGGTCCTCCAGAGGTGCTTAGACTGGCTGACTGGCTGACTGGAGGGAGGGAAGGCAGGCAGGCAATGTGATTAACATGGACACTCACCAAGTCATCTGGAATAACCCACTTCCTCACTCTGCCACTCAGGACTTCGAGTCAGTGAGGCATGGGAGAGGCTGAGTAAACTGAATATTAGACAGAGAGAGACAGAGACAGAGACAAAAAGACAGAGACAGACAGACCGACAGTCAGACAGAGACAGAGACGGATAGGCAGGCAGACAAACAGAAAGAGACAGAGACAGACAGATAGACAGACAGACAGAGATTCTCACTGAACAAACTAAAAATATCACGGACTCAAAATCATCATCATCATCATCATCATCGTTATTGTTTTATTATTATTATTATTATTATTATTATTATTATTATTATTATTATTATTATTATTATTATATTATTATTATTATTATTATTATTTTGTTGTTGTTTGTTGTTTTTTTTGTTTTGTTGTTGTTGTTGTTGTTAGCAGCAGCAGCAGCAGCAGCAGCAGCAGCAGCAGCAGCAGCAGCACAGCAGCATCTCTTTTTTTGTTATTATATTTCGAGGATAATGGATTAAGTACTCATTTACTTTTTTACATCCAGTCCCCCATGTGTATGCAGATTTGTCAATTTTGTCATACAATGGCCTACTCTCCCGAACAAGCAGTGGCGTACGTACACTCTCCACATTGGTGGACCTCAGCCCTCTAGCTGAGGAATGGAAGAAAAAAAACACAGACTCCAAATAAACGGCATCAGTAGCAGCAGCAGCCAGGGCCGGCAGCATAGTCACTGATGCTGCTCTCCAGTGGAGCTTGGTTCTCCAGAGATCCTGACTAGGTGACAGGCTAGAAGACAATGGGATTAAAGCCCAACAGGGTATTATATGAAGGCCCAAATTGAAAGCCCTCTGCGTGCCACGCAGATGTGTTTCGAACTGTGAAAGTCGGGGAAAAAGTAATGCTGTGAAATAACCATTGATTTCCCGCACTGACAGAAAAGTGCAAATGTGCGTATACAGCATAAGAAACATCAAGGTATTCATAAAAATATATACAAAATATATGCAACAATGCTTCCAAAGATTTTATTTAAATAGAAGAAAACTATATAAGTGAAAAGTTAGTAACAGCAAATATGTATAGATATAGATACATACATCATATATATATATATTATATTTTATAT
>CM060324.1:4152520-4155020 GCA_030674155.1 Stramonita haemastoma
TGTGTGTGTGTGTGTGTGTGTGTGTGTGTGTTGGGGGGGGTCTCGTGTGTGTGTGTGTGTGTGTGTGTGTGTGTGTGTGTGTGTGTGTGTGTGTGTGTGTGTGTGTGTGTGTGTGTGTGTGTGTGTGTGTGTGTGTGTTGATGACATATTTTCAATCAATCTCTCACCCTCTGACGATGAGACATGGAGTTGAAATCACAGGAACTCGGTGTACAGTCTCATCCGAAGGACTTTCATGGGAAGTGAAGTCAGCACTGACGTTAACCCCAAGGGCATCCCCGAAGTAGGAATGCGGCTGCCTAAGTGGTGGGAATAAAAACGGTTGCGAATTGCAAATGCAAAAACCTCAACATTTAGTCAATCTCAGAGCTCTAGCCAAGGAACGAAAAAAAATGAATAAACAAGAAAAAAGTTAAAGGGAAAAAATCTCCTTGAACCGGGGTCTCGGTAGTGGTTTGAAGCTGGGCTCGAACTCGGACTGTCGGATCACAAATGCAAGACTGTAACCACCAGGCTATCTTGTCTCTATCCCACCCGCTACCCATAGCTTGATCCAGTAAGGGGAAAACTGATGACCAAACTATCAATAATTCTCTCGCTCTCGGGATAACCTAGTGGTCAGAGTGATGCATTCGTGATCTCCTTACCCGGGTTCGAATCTCGTTCAAGAGGATTTTTCCTCTCGAGTTAATATCAGTGCCGACTCCCCTCTCCCCAATATCCATCGGATGAGGCTATAAACCGACGTTCCGTATGCGAACACACGCAGAATATCTTGGGCACACGTTAAAAGCCGTTCTGCTTTTGGGAAGAGTAGGTAAGCCATCGTGTGCCGGTGGGAATGGGTGACATTTACAAAACTGCATACACACACGGGGACTGGGTTTTAAAAAGCACATGAGTGCTTATTCCATTATCCTTGAAATAAAAGAATAAATAAATAAATAAATAAAATCTCTTCCCTCTCTCATCCCCCTCTCTCCCCCTCCCTTCCCACCCCCTCTCCCTCTCACCCACCTCCCTCCCCACCCCCTCCCTCTCTCCACCCCCACACCCCCTCTCTCCACCCCCCACCACATCACCACCATCTCTCACATCTCTCTCTCTCTCCGCCAACACCTCTAGCACATCAAAACGTGGATGTCCATATGGGGCTGGACAGTGGAGGAGGACCACTTTTACGCGGACACCCCTTACGGCAGACGCCCCTTCACCAACGTGGTGGCCACACTGAACCCCGCCAAGACAAGGCGGCTGGTGCTGGCTTGCCACTACGACTCCAAGCTGATGCACGGAATCCGCTTCGTGGGGGCCATGGATGCGGCAGTGCCGTGTGCCTTGCTGATGGACTCTGCTTGGCGCCTGTACGATTTCTTCATGAGGAATAAAGTGTCTGATTCGGTAAGTGGTGGTTGGTGGTGTGTTTATGAGGGTGTGGGGTGGTTGTGGGGGGGTGGAGGGGTGGGGGGTGTTGGTGGGGGTGGTGGGGGGGTTGGGAGTGGTGGTGGGGGATGGGGGTGTGTGGGGGTAGGTGGGGGTTGGGGGTTGGGAGTGGGGGTGGAGGAGGGTAGGTGGGGGGTGGGGGGTGTGGGGGGGGGTGGGGGGTAGGGGGGGTGGTGGGAGATGTTGGGGGTTGTGGGGGTGTTGGGGGGTGGGGGTGAGGGGTGGTGGGGTGGGGTGGTTGGGTGGGGGGTGAGGGGGTGGGGTGGGAGAGGTGTTGGTGGGGGGTTAGGGGTGATGGGGGTGTTGGGGGGTGGGATGGGGTGGGTTTTGGGGGTGGGTGGGGGGTGTTGGGGGGTGATGTGGTGGGGTGTGGGATGGGGGTGTTGTTGTGGGGGTGTTGGGGTTTGAGAAGGGGGTTGGGGGGGAAGGAAAGGTGTGTAGGTTGGGGGTTGTGTGTGTGTGTGGATGGTTTCTTTTATATAGTTTTTTGTTCACAAAATGTGATATAGTTTGGAACAAAGGTTGAAACATATAGGTTGAAAGAAAATGTGATATATTTTGAAACAAAGGTTGAAACATATAGGTTGAAAGAAAATGTGATATATTTTGAAACAAATGGTTGAAACATATAGGTTGAAAGAAAATGTGATATATTTTGAAACAAAGGTTGAAACATATAGGTTGAAAGAAAATGTGATATATTTTGAAACAAAGGTTGAAACATATAGGTTGAAAGAAAATGTTATATATTTTGAAACAAAGGTTTGAAACATATAGGTTGAAAGAAAATGTGATATATTTTGAAACAATGTGGGTTTTTTTCTTAATTGGGGGAGAGGATGGAGTCTGTAAGTGTTGGGGGACAGTGGTGTGTGTGTGTGTGTGTGTGTGTGTGTGTGTGTGTGTGTGTGTGTGTGTGTGTGTGTGTGTGTGTGTGTGTGTGTGTGTGTGTGTGTGTGTGTGTGTGTGTGTGTGTGTGTGTGTGTGTTATACACCCCTTATCGTATAGATACATACATCCTACCCCCAACTACCCCACACCCACACTCAATACCCC
>CM060324.1:4160020-4162520 GCA_030674155.1 Stramonita haemastoma
GGTAAGCTGATATATATTGTCTTGGAGATTAGATGACAAAATTTGTAAGGAATGATTTTCAGCATAAATTGAATTGTCATCTGCAAATAATTCACAACAAGCATTCATGTACAATGGTAAATCATTAATATATAGAGAGAAAAGTATAGGACCCAGAACTGAACCTTGGGGAACACCATTGGTCACTGTGAGAAAATCAGACTGAGACTTTCCAACAAAGACTGACTGTTGTCTATTTGATAAAAATGATTCAAAAAATTGAAAGGTATTCTTTGATATTCTATATAGGTGTAGTTTCTTTAACAGAAGTGTGTGGTTTATCACATCGAAAGCCTTTGCAAAATCGGCGAAGACAACTCCGGTAAACATATTGTTATTAATATTCAGAAGCCATTTGTCTACCATATTTATCAGAGCCGTGTGACATGAATGTTTTTTTCTGAAACCTGATTGACTTGGATTGATTAGGTCATATTTTTCTAAATGTAAAAGTAAAGATTTTTTAACATGCTTTTCTAAAGGCTTTGATAAGATAGACAAAATTGATATCGGCCTGTAATTCGATGGGTCATCTGATGCGCCAGATTTAAAGAGAGGAATTACTTTAGCCTTTTTTAAAATGAGAAGGAAAATAAGCTTTGTCAATACAAAGATTATAAATATAGGTAAGGGTGTCTGCTATTACAGGCGCAGCAATTTTAATTATTTTACCATCTAGTCCATCAACATCTTTTGTGGTTGACTGCTTTAATTGTAAGAGGGATGTCAGCACTTCAGGTAAGGAAATAAATGGAATGTCTAATTTAGAGTGTATATTTTTAGACTCACAATATGCTCTTAAATGTTTCAAATCATTACTTTTCCAGTCTTCACACTTTATTAGGTTATTGGCTATCCCAACAAAATGTTTATTCAGGCTCAAGGATGAAATATCTTTAACTGTAGTTTGTGCCTTTTTGTTAGTTTTATTTGTTAGTAGATTAATGGCTTTCCAAATGTGTCTGCAGTTTTTTCTGTCCGATACAAGATCTTGAAAGTACTTTTGTTTTGCTACACGCTTCATGTTTGTCACCTTGTTTCTTTGGTTTTTTAAACTCTTTATCATGTTTAGACTTTAAACAGTCTCTTACTTTTATTTCGTTCTCTATTTCTGCTGATATCCATGGAGGTTTTGGCTTGAATTTCACTCGTTTTGTTTTTATTGGAGCATGTTTATTATATATTTTAGAAAAGGTGCGTATCCAGAAGTCTATGGCTTCACCTGGATCAGTATACTGATAAACATGTGACAAAGTGGAGTTTGCCACATCATTAAGAAAAACATCTTCTTTGAACTGTTTAAAGCATCTGTATTTTATTGTTTTGTGTCCTGTCCTGGGAATTTTTATCCCTTTTCTCGACCAAGTTACACAAATAGGGAAATGGTCACTGCACGAAGAAACAGGTGAACAAACTTCAGCTATGTTCTGTTCGGAAGAAACGTAAACGTGGTCAATGAGAGTGCTAGTGGTGTCTGTAATACGAGTTGGACAGTCAATAAGCTGATTTAAATTAAAAGTTTTGAAAAGCTGAACCCATTGTGTCTGAGGTTTTAGTAAATCAATATTAAAGTCACCTAATAATATTATTTCATTATTATAAAGTGTGGCAGCGTCCATCATTGTATTAAAATTAGTATACCAGTTTATTCTTTCGGAAGGATTTCTGTAAATAAAGCCGATGAGTAATGGTTTTGTATGTTTTAACTTGACTTCTACCCATAAAGATTCAACATGGTACTGCTCCAATTCTAAGACTCTATTTAAAGTGACTGACTGATTATAGTATAATAATAAACCCGTTTCTTTAGGAGTTTTTGGATCACGACGAATGATATTGTAACCAGGGAATAACAGGTCAGAATCTGGTATTTGAAAACGTAGTCGTGATTCAGAAAGACAAAACAAATGAAAGTTTTTACCAAAGTTGTCCAAAATCGTTGCAATTTCATCTAGTTTGTTATACGCATGATTTATGTTTAAATACCCAACTCGCAATCCTTCTTTTGAAGGCCACTTTTTAAGGGTTAAAGACATCATACAAAAAGATACATAAATAGTGTATTCAAAACGGAAATCAAATAGTTTCAAACAACAACAACAACAACAACAACAACAACAACAACAACAACAACAACAACCACCCACCAAACAATGAGTGGTTACTATTTGTTACAACAAACAATTTTGCAATCACGAATGCCAAAATTTGCGAAAAAAGCAAAATAAACCCACATATGTACGCAACTGGCAGAATGAAAAACACTCAACCAGCTTACCAGCACAAGGTGATATCAGGACAAAAAGTTTTTATATATCGGCTTTGCTGTAGTTGCCACACACACACAACACACACACACACTGGGTTATGTGGCACAAATGATATATACAGCAAAAGCCCTGCAAGCAATATCACTTACTCTCACAAATTTACAACCTATATTATCAAACAGTAAGAATTT
>CM060324.1:4165255-4187755 GCA_030674155.1 Stramonita haemastoma
GGCTTACTAAATTTTAATTCCTTTGTTGGGGATGGGGGGAGTGGGGAGAGGAGACAAAGAATAAAAAAAAAGGAAAGAAATAAAAAAGGGTTTAAAGAAAGGGGAAAAGAAACTTTTAAAAAACAGTCTGCACAAATCCTAGTAAAAGTAAACATAGCTCTTTGAAAAAAGCGGGGTGGGCGTTTGCTAGGTAGTTCCCCCTGTGCACAACTTTTGGCCCAAAGTGGGGGGGGGGCGTTTGCTAGTGGTGGGCTTATGCTAGGGACTTTCGGTATATGTTTTGTACAGGATGGTTTGATGAAGAAAAGCAATTCACTGTTATTCAATGTTTATCTGAAAATAAAAGTTTGACTTTGACTTGACACACACGCACAAAATCAATTAATCAATCAACCAATCAACCAATCAATCAATCATCCACACACAAACGACAACAGAAAATTAAAGAAATTCCTAAGATAAATTCAATCCAACGTAAATCTGAAATGTCGTTTTTAAGATATAAAAGAAACTAAAAAAGAATTCCACAGAAAATTCTTGACAGACCTGAGAAGTCATACCTACTTCGAATTATGAACCTAGTTTAAAAAGCCAACAGATTATTAGAGATTTTCTGGCAGTTCGGATAAAGAGTTATTCATTTTTCCATTCCTGGGATAGAAGTCGAGGTTTCTGCCTAAGCGACTATTTTTGCCCACCATTAAGGCAACTGCATGCCGACTTCGCAGATGGTCATTTTTTCTAATATAGCAAATAAGCTCATATCATATGAGTGGTATAGTAAGATCAATTTCAACAATCTTAAACAATATAGCAACACAAAGCATATTACCTGCTGAATTCAATTCAGGAAAGCCAAACTGGGATCCATAATCATCATTCTTACTCTACAGCATTCATTCACCTCACTGGCAGTCTTTTGTGCAGCATAGATGAAAATATCTCAACTGTTCGAGTTTTGAAAAAGCCTTCAAAGTAATACATTCATTCTCTGATTTTGCTTGAATTGCAGTTTTATTACTTGAATAAGAAGTGTGTCCTTTTTCTGGGTGATTCAAGTCAATTAGTAAGAGGTCGCATCGAACATCACATCTTATATCAGTTAAATATAGCGTTCCTAAAGGATCCACACTTGTACTACACTCATTTTCAATCTATAAGAAGGGTATACTCATTTTTATCCTCTACTATGTGAAATGTTTGCAGATGAAGCATCTCTATACTCCATTTTGTCAGAGCAGGGATCAGAATCAAGATTTCTTATTGTTGTTAAGTCAAAAACAAAGACTATTTGATACAAAACATCAGCATTTACAGTCAACTTTCACACTCAGTGCAGATTTAGAAAATTATGAAATTTGTCCCTGTCCTTGTAAATGATTATTTGATCATTTCTAACACGCTGTCCTCATCTTTGAAAAACTCACTTATATGATCATTAATTTGTGTAGCTTCTTTTGTTTAATTCTAACATACAGTTATTTCTCAAATCACCTTATGATATGAAACATTAAAAGATATAAAATATTAAATGATATAAAACATTAACTGATATAAAATATCAAATGATATAACAAAAATTGGAAGGAAGGTGGCAGGATGGTTATGACGTTCGCCTGCCAGCAAGTAAATCGTGAGTCTCTGGGTTCGTACTCAGCCTCGCCCTTTCTTCCCACTTTGACGAAAAAATCGAACTGAATGTCAAAGTCATTCGGATGAGACCGAGGCCCGATGGGCGAACGCACGCAGATCATCTTGCGCACACGTTAAAACCCGTTTCGCCTTTTGGAAAAGCAGACTTTCGTGTGCCGGTAGGAGCGGATGACAAAATTATAAAAATAAAAAAAACAGCATGCACACAGGTGTCGTGTTTAGACACCATCCCTGAGGGGTGAAAAATTGGGTAGGCGCTGCACTTGTGGCGACGCGCTCGCCCTGGGGAGAGCAGCCCGAATTTCACCAGAGAAATCTGCTGTGACATAAAGTGGTATAAAAAAAGAATAAATAGAATAAATAAAATCAAATGATATTTGTCTTATACTTTGTACAATCCGTCTATTTTCTTTGTTCTCAAGACATACTCTGCATACCTGCTTTTTGTGCTTCATATACCGTTAAAAAAAGTTAGAAACACAGAAGATGAGGTATTCATAACTTTCATACACTACAATAAAGCTTTTGACGGTATTAAACTTCGCCATATATTTATCCAAGTGTTAGAAAATGGTTTCTAAAAACATATCGTCTTATTTAAAAAAGTTTATATTCAGATCATAAAGGAACGATTGTTGGAATAGCGAGAGCACACCACACACACACACACACACACACAACACACACACACACACACACACACACACACACACACACACACACACACACACACACACACAAGTATATATCTACATACGTACATATATATATATATATATATATATATAGAGAGAGAGAGAGAGAGAGAGAGAGAGAGAGAGAGAGAGAGATATATATATATATATATATATATATATATATATATATATATATATATATATATATATATATATAATTCAATACACAAAAACACACAAGTATGTATGTATGTATGTATGTATGTATGTATGTATGTATGTATGTATGTATGTATGTATGTATGTATGTATGTATGTATGTATGTATGTATGTATGTATGCATGTTTATATGTACGTATGTAGTTATGTACGTATGTAGTTATGTACGTATGTACGTACGTACGTCGTACGCACGTACGTACGTTTGTACGTATGTACGTATGGATGGATGGATGGATGGATGGATGGATGGATGGATGGATGGATGTGTATGCATATATATATATATATATATACATACATACATACATACATATATATATATATAATATACATACATATACAACATAAATTATTAGGTATATATATATATATATATATATATATATATATATATATATATATATATATATATATTTACACACATACATCCAAATCTATATCTACACACACCTTGACATGAAACAGGGTAATAAATCAATGTAACCTTTCTCATCAAAAAAAAAAAGAAATGGTGACAGCGGAAAAAACAATGAACTGTAGTTAGGGCACACAGTGTTGAGATGACATAAACATAAAGACACATACAGACATTTGATTTGATTTGATTTATTCTTTTATATAGGGGATAATGGAATAAGCACTCTTGTGCTTTTTTACATCCAGTCCCCGTGTGTATGCAGTTTTGTAAATGTCATCTGTTCCCACCGGCACACGATAGCCTACTCTTACGAAAAACGGAACAGGATTTATCGTGTGCGCAAGATGTTCTGCGTGCGTTCGCACACGGGGCCTCGGTTTAAAGTCTCATCTGAAGGACTTTTGGGGAGAGTGGAGTCAGCACTGATGTTAACTCCAGGAGAAAAATCTCCTTCACCGGACTCGATCCCCGGTCGTCAAATTGCCAGCGCAATGTTCTAGCCACTCATGTGTGTATGAACACATGTATATTCGTGTGCACACAAATTCACTCACAAGCCCCTGTCCCCTCCTCCATTATATGTCTCTCTCTGTGTCTCTGAAATTGTCTCTGTCTCCGTCTCTGTCTGTCTGTCTGTCTGTCTGTCTGTCTGTCTGTCTCTCTCTCTCTCTCTCTCTCTTCTCTCTCTCTCTCTCTCTCTCTCTCTCTCTCTCTCTCTCTCTCTCTCTGTCTCTCTCTCTCTCTCTCTCTCTCTCTCTCTCTCTCTCTCTCTCTCATTGTGCATGATTGTGTGTGTGTGTGTGTGTGTGTGTGTGTGTGTGTGTGTGTGTGTGTGTGTGTGTGTGCATAGCTATGCATAGATATGCATATATGTAATGTGTACAAGTATATATAAGTGTGTGTGTAATGAGACAAGATTATGAAGACTGACACTTGTGCTCTGCAACCCATGGTCTTGAACTATCAACTCGCCACAGACTGAAATTTATATATACCAGCTAGTTTGGTTTTTTCTAGCTCAAGGTTCGTCCACCCAACCAGTGCTCCTATTGTGCAGCAAACTGTGACTGATCATTTCCAGATCAGATTTCTATACCAAAAAGACTGTGACTGAATTCTGGATTCTGCTGATTGTGCAACATTTTGTTTCTCAGAAACTGTGCTGATTGTGCATCACCATATCATCATATGCTTTTTATTTCTTCACTGTTGTGTTGTGACAAGACAGTGACTGAATCTTCTGGATTGCTGATTGTGCATCAACATATTATTTCTCAGAAACAGTGCTGATTGTGCATCATGATATGCTTCTTATTATTTTCACTTTGCTGTGTTGTTATCATCTATAGATGTTGAATGGCATAGTATTGTGTAACAAACTGTGACTGGCCCTTCGCAGACCAGACTTCTATACTGACAAGACTGTGACTGAATCCTCTGGATTGTGCATCAACATTTTGTTTCTCAGGAACTGTGCTGATTGTGCATAAGGATATATTCCATATTATTTTCACTCTTGTTGTATTGTTATTGCTTATAAACGTTGATTGGCATAGTATTGCCTTGATTGTCCAGAGTTAATTGTTTTGTTCTGCCTTATCTTATTTTATGTTTTCTTTTATTGTTTTTCATTTTGTTTTTTCAAAACCTGTCCCTTTTCTATAATTATCTGAACCACACCACCTGAACACCAGGTTGCTGTTTTAGGTCTACTTGACTCTTTCTCTGAAGTAGGCCTACACTTAATTTGATCGAGTTTTTATACCACTGTGTGTTACATGTAGAGTGATTTTGATTTTGATCTTGATTATACCATTGTGTGTCGTATGTAGAGTGATTTTGATTTTGATTTTAATCTTTCTTAATTCATTCCATCCCCAATCAAGTGGTAACATTCCTCCCATATTAATAATCTCTCTTCACCAATCTTTGCACTCATTAATAACTGCTTACCAAACTACCTGTAATAGATGCATCCAAGACACAATACCTTGCCCTCCAAGAATGGCTTACGAATTTGCCACCTAAACATAAACCATGCAATTAACAAAATGGAAGATATATCAACACTTATCACAAATCAAGGCAAACCATTCCACATACTAGGGCTTTCTGAGTCAAGACTCACCGAACATATAACAGATGCTGACATACACATTCCAGGTTATACAATCCTGCGGAAAGATCCGCAAAAGCCAAAAGAAACAGGTATCTTAATCTATATTAGTGATTCTGTAACGTTCAAACGTCTGCCCGTTCTAGAACGTCATGAAATAAAATCTATCTGGATCCAAGTTTCCATGAAAGATACAAGGCCTGTTATGATGGGGTTCTGTTACAGGAATCCAAGTGAAAGAACAAATTGGATAGACAAATTTGACTCTATGATAAACGAAGTCCTACTTGAATCTCGGGAAATAATCTTACTGGGTGATTTCAATATAGACCTAACAAAAGTACATAATCAATGGACCCAAGTTATGAATTCACTCAATCTTCACCAATTAGTTAAATCTCCCACAAGAGTCACATCAAATTCAAACACATTAATTGACCACATCTATGTATCAAACCCAGAAAACATCATAGAAACTTGTGTCCTTGTCTACAACTGCAGCGATCACTACCCAGTCTGCGCCACATGGTCAAAAAAAGGAACAAAAATTCCCAAACCTGGCCATAAAACTATAACCTATCGTTCCTTTGCAAAGTTTAATGAACAGCTTTTTCTCATAGACTTATGCAACTCCACACTTTCAGAAACCTTCAATATTACTGATCCAGACTTAGCCATTGAGTTTTGGATAAAAACGTTCACTGAAATCTATAACAAACATTCTCCATTTAAAACCATTAGGATCAAACACAACCCCAAACCGCCTTGGCTCAGAAAGGAACTAGAGGAAGCATGTTATCTTAGAGACCTTTTAAAAGAACACAAATATTATGATGAGTCAAAAAAATTAAGAAACGCCATAATCTTACAAAAACGGCGTGAAAAAAAGAAATATTTTTAAAACCTACTATCTTCCAAACAAAATTCAAAAACTATATGGCGAGCAATAAATCAAATAAACAATCAATCAACTCGTAAATCAAATGTAATCAAAGACATCTCCGCTGAAAAGCTTAACAACCACTTCATCAATGTTTCTCCCAAAGTAATTAGCAATGATAACTCAGAGTCCAATGATCTTAATGAATTAAAACAATACTGCCAAGAGAAGCATATTCCTTCAAAACTTCACATACCTTTCATGTCTGTCTCAGAGGTCTACAACTATCTGACTCACCTCAAACAGTCAAGAACGCGTGGTCTTGATGGAATAGACAGCAGTATATTAAGATTATCAGCTCCAGTTATCACAGACACCCTAACACACACATATATATATATTATATATATATATATATATATATAACCTCTGCTTTGATAAGAACTATTTCCCCAACGCCTTCAACTGTTCTAAAGTAATCCCCATCTACAAGTCTGGCGATACTTCTGATCCTTCAAACTATAGGCCCATCTCCATTATACCGATCCTTTCAAAACCACTGGAAAAACACATGAATAAACACTTAGTCCATCATACAGAAATCAACAACTTACTTCATCCTAATCAGTCTGGATTTAGAATAAAGCACTCGTGTCATACAGCACTAACCAGTCTTGTAGATAATTGGCTATCAAACATCAATGACAATAAATTTTGTGGAGCTTTATTTGTTGATTTCAAAAAAGCATTTGATACAATTGACCACAAACTTCTCCTTAAAAAGCTAAAGCTGTATAACATTTCTACAAAAACCCTAGGACTACTCGATTCATATCTTACAAATAGGCACCAGTGTGTCTCAATAGCTACATCAACATCCAAACTAAAGCCCATTCGTTATGGAGTACCACAGGGATCCATATTGGGCCCTATTCTCTTTTCATTATACATAAATGACCTTCCTCTACATATCAATTCCAAATGTGAACTATTTGCAGATGACACAACCATACATACGAGCCATAATGACATTGACTATCTCACAACCTTATTACAAAAAAGCACTGACGACCTTGTCAAATGGACTGAACTGAACCACATGTCTATCCATCCCCCAAAAACAAAATGCATGCTTATCACTACCAGACAAAAGCGACAAAATTTACCACATAAACTATTTCCAAATCACATAAAAAAGGAAGCAATCGAACAGACCTCTCATCACAAAGTTCTAGGAGTGACAATTGATGAAAATATCAGCTGGTTCTACCACATATCTCACCTATGCAAATACTTGTCCAAAAAAGTCTACCAGTTGATTAAAATTAAACACTTTCTCGATTTCCATTCAAGGAAACTGTTTTTTCAAGCTTATATACAATCCTCAATAGACTATGCTGCAACCCTGTGGGACTCTGCCAGTGCAAATATCATGAAACCAGTACTAAGTCTGTATAAACGTGGTCTCAAACTGGTCCTTCTGAAGAAAACAACCTTGCTAGAAGGGGATTATACTCAGTTAAATATCCTTCCCCTACACCAAAGACTAAAATATAACAAAGGCATCATGATGTTTAAGATACTGACAGGAAATGTCCCCACATCCTTAAAAGACAAATTCCCAATGAATCATTCCAGAAATACGGTAAAGCCAAGTGTCCCAATCCCAAGAATAGACTTGTTCAAAACGAGTTTACTATACTCAGGCCCTACGCTATGGAACTCCCTCCCTGACTCAATTAAACAGCATCAATCATTAACAACCTTCAAAAATCACCTTCTAATCTACTTGATGAATCAAAAATAACAAACCACACTTCTCCCCTCTCAAACTATCTGCCCTCTCCCTCCTCACTTCTCTCTGATTATAATGATCTTATGACTATAATCATAAGACTAAGTGAGGTGTGTGTGTGTGTGTGTGTGTGTGTGTGTGTGTGTGTGTGTGTGTGTGTGTGTGTGTGTGTGTGTGTGTGTGTGTGTGTGTGTGTGGTGTGTGTGCGAGTGTGTGTGTGTGTGTGTGTGTGTGTGTGTGTGTGTGTGTGTGTGTGTGTGTGTGTGTGTGTGTGTGTGTGTGTGAGTGTGAGTTTTGTTGTTGTTGTTGTTGTTGTTGTTGTTGTTCAAAAACTTGTGCTTTATGGGACTTATTTTGATAATAGATGGTGGGATTGATGTTTTCAGTCATTTAACCTCATCATATTCTCATGTTTGCTCTTTAATTATTGCCCCCCTTTTTCTTTTTTTTTTTCTTTTTGCTTTGATTGGTTTTTGTTTGGTTTTTGTACTCAAATCAAATTCCTCATTGATTCTTACTTCATATTTTTGTTTCTGAATGAGTGCCTTTTTATAACATTACCTTAATATTGTATCTCTGTCTTATTTCTTACCTGTTGTTGCTATTCTTTCTCACCCTTTATCAAAATCTTATGTTTTATGGGACTTATTTTGATGATAGATGGTGGTGGATTGATGTTTTCAGTCATCTAACCTCATCATATTCTCATGTTTGATCTATCATCATTGCGCCTTTTTTTGTTTTTTGTTTGTTTGTTTTTGTTTTTGTTTTGTTTTGTTTGTTTTTGTTTTTTGTTTTTGTTTTTTTGGTTTCTTTGTTTGTTTGTTTATTATTCAAATCAAAATCATCATTGATTCTTACTTCTTATTTTCGTTTCTGAATGAGTGCCTTTTTTATAACATTACCTTAATATTGTATCTCTGTTTTATTTCTTACCTGTTGTTTGATACTTGATATGGTTTGCTCTTGGTAATTAGATCATTATAATTGTTATTGTTTTAGTTGAGGTTGTCTTTTTATCTTGATGTTATCCCTGAAAGGGGCGGGGACTGGATGTAAAAAAGCACATGAGTGCTTATCTATTATCCTCGAATAACAGAATTTTGCCTTGCCTTGCCTTGCCTTGCCTTGCCTTGCCTTGCCTTGCCTTGCTCTCTCTCTCTCTCTCCCCTCTCCTCTCTCTCTCTCTCTCTCTCTCTCTCTCTCTCTCTCTCTCTCTCTCTCTCTCTCTCTCTCTCTCTCTCTCTCTCACACACACACACGTACACACGCGCACACACACTTACGCACGTGCATACAAACACATATTACTTTATAGTGGCTAGACATTAAACGAACAAACACACACACACACACACGCACACAAACACACACACACACACACACACACACAAAACACACACACACACACACACACACACACACACACACACACACACACACACACACACACGTGCGCGCGCGCGTGCGCGGGTGATTAAAGCTTAGAGTGCTGCGCTCGTGATCTGCTGACCAGGGTTCGAATCTCGTTCAAGAGTATTTTTCCTTTAGTGTTAACATCAGTACCGACTCCGCACTTCACAAAAGTTCTTCCGATGAGACTGTAAACCGAGGTCCCGTGTGCAAAAGCACGCACAACATCTTGCGCACAAGTTAAAACCCGTTCCGTTTTTCGGAAGAGTAGGCCATTGTGTGCCAGTGGGTATGGATGAAAAACTTGACAAAAATGCGTACACACGGGGACTGATGTAAAAAAAAAAAAAGCACATGAATCCTTATTCCATTATCTCAAAATAATATCATAGAAAAATGATAAAACTCACACACACACACACACACACACACACACACACACACACACACACACACACCACACACACACACACACACACACACACACACACACACACAAGAGAAGAGAGAGAGAGAGAGAGAGAGAGAGAGAGAGAGAGAGAGAGAGAGAGAGAGAGAGAGAGAGAGAGAGAGAGAGAGAGAGAGAGAGAGAGAATGACAATGACAATGACAATGACAAAATAGTTTATTGTTCAGACTTAGGGTGTCCATAAACAAGGAGAAATGAATATAACATATTTACACAATTTGCAGCAAATTATAGTTACCAAAGAAAAACAAACCCAAAAAACAAAACAAAACAAAGAACAAAAAAAAGAACATCTCAATATTCTAGCATTCGAGAGGTCTTTGGCCAGTGTCAGGTAAATATACTATTTAGTTGATTTAAGAATATCGTAGCCACTAGGTGGATTGTGATTTCCTACATTTGAAGGCATAGAATATATACTTTGCCAAGTCAACGATTTGTTCAGGTTTCTGTGGCTTTAGTATGGATAACTTCTGGTGTTTTAAAAGCTCTAGATTAAACTTGCCTAAATAAGTGTGTCGCAACTCAGTGTATGCTGGGCAATAAAAAAGAAAGTGGATTTCATCTTCAGGTGCACAACTGCACTTTGGACAAGCCAAAAAACTACTATCTACTGTGAACCTATATTTGTTGCTATTCAGTTCTGTGACTCCCAATCTAAAGCATATAAACATAGTGCGTACATATCTGGAAGTGATCAAGTTCATGTATTTCTCCGGTTCTAATAAACTTTTGAAAGAGTTATATAGACTGTAGCGAGGTCTATTGGTTATTTTTTCTGACCATTGCTGTATGAAGCAGTCAGTCAATCTTTGTTTGATTTCCTGTAAAAAAGCTTTATGGTGTCCTACACCTTGAAAGACCCACACATAGCCAAATCCAGAGGGGCAGAGAAGATTTCTTATATGTGTAACCCAAGTTGTTTTACCTTTTTCATCCAGGAATTTTAACATATGGTAGGCCATGTTAGCATATCTCTGACTAGGTAAAGAGCACAGACGTAACCAGTAGGAAACACTTCTGACAGCTGACAGAACGAGGAGAGGGTAACGGCCTAATTCTCCATACACCATATAGTTTGGCGTGTGCATACTAACATTCAAAAAACGTTTACATGCAAACATATGAACTTTTTCAATCTGGTTAAATTCATGGATACCCCAAACCTCAGATGCATACAGTAGCATAGGAGCAACACGTGCATCAAAAAGCTTAAAAAATATCCTAGGAGATGAGCAACATAATCTTCGCAGTATTCTACATATTTCTGTGACACATCTTTTGGCTTCCGTTGTTAAGGTTTCTGTAGCAACATTTAGACTCAGACATGTTGTGAAAATAAGCCCAAGGTATTTGTATGAGTTGACAACTTCTATTTTTTGTTGTCCAAAATGCCAGTGTTCATATTTAGATAGGTGTCCACCATTTCGGAAAACTATGATTTTAGATTTTTCTAGATTTACTGTTAAACCAAATTTACTCGTAATATGATATATATTATTCAGTTGATTTTGTAGGCCTACAGTAGAGTATGAGAGAAGTGACAGGTCATCTGCAAACATCAGAAGAAACAATTCTGTGACATTCTGACTAAGCTGAATTCCATGATTCCCATTTCTTATGATATATGTTGCCAGTTTATTTATCAAAAAGGAAAATAAAGTAGGTGAAGCAAGGCAACCCTGTTTGAGTCCCTGAAAACATTCAAAATAATCAGAGTACCCTGAAGATGAGAGGATGTAACACAACACAGACGAATACATAGCTTGTAAGGATTGTAACATTTTTCCTCTTACACCTATATTTATCAAGATTTTCCACAAAACATTTCTGTTTACTGTGTCAAAGGCCTTTTGGAAGTCCACAAAGGCAACATATATCTTTTTCTTTTGGGTTAGGTATTTCTGCACAATCGCATATAAAGTGAAAATATGATCAGTAGTTCTGTAATCTTTCCGAAATCCTGCTTGTGATTCTAGAATTTTATTATTGTTTTCAGCCCATTTTGTAAGGCGGGTATTCAGAATATGGGTATATAGTTTACTGACACAGCTTAGTAAAGTGATTCCACGATAGTTATCTGGATTCTCAGAATCTCCCTTTTTAAAAAGGGGGACAATAATAGCTCTACACCATTCTTTGGGGTAAAGGCCACGGGAAAAGAGTGTGTTGAGAAGCTTTACAAGGAAAGGGACTATAACATCTGAGGACTTGAGAAGTTCATTTATAATTCTATCTGGTCCAGCAGCTTTTCCTGGCTTTGCATGCCTTATTGCGTTTTTAACCTCAATTTCAGTTATATCGCCATTCATGTCATCAATATTATCCTGAAAGCTATCTAAATCAGGTGTTTCATCAATTATTGCATTGAAACTGGTATCAGTCGATGTATCAGGATTTCTGTCATTTAATAAAGAATCGAAATGGTTCACCCATGTTTCATTAGAGATGCTATTTACCACATAACTTTTCTGTTTATAAAATTTCATTTCTTTCCAGAAATCTTGTGAATTGTGGACTGAGTCAACAATTTTATTTATCTTCTCTTTCTTAAATATCCTTTCTTTTTGTCTTAGGAGAGATTTGTATGCATTTCTTTCTAGATTATAAAAAGCTCTGTTTTCATCTGTTCTACTATTATTGTATTTTCTAAGGGCTTCATAGACTTTCTTCTTTGAATCCTTGCATTCTTTATACCAGGAATTCTCTGGATTTTTGACAGGTTTTGGCTTCCCGACTTCTCTTTTCATGCAAGATGCTGATTCTAGAATAGCATGTGAAAAGGTCTCCACAGCAACATCACATGAAGAATCTATTTGTGAGGTTGTTTAGGATATTTTATCTTTGAAAGCTTGGCTCTCTAATCTTTCAATAAGGTGGATAAGCTCTCTGGAGTCCCATAAATATTTAGTAGTTGGAACATATTCTTTGTTGTTAACTGGGACATTCATACTAGTATTTAAAGATAAGGTTAGCTTTAGGGGCATATGGTCAGATTCTATTCTTTCCTGAATTTCAAGTGCCAAACAAAGGTGCAGAATGTCTGGTGAGCTCAAAAAATAATCATTTGTACTACTTCCAGCTGCTGATATGAATGTGTATTTCTTAGACAAATCAGGTGTACACAATCCATTTACAATAGACAATTCTAAGCATATACACATTGACAATAATATCTTTCCAAAATCATTTATGGTTTCGTCTTCTGAGTATCGATTTGCTATCAGCTCATCATAATTAAATTCTGCTATGTCTTCAGGTCAAGGCTGAATAGTTCTGGATTAGGCTGGAGATTTCCTGTTCTGGCGTTAAAGTCACAACACACAAGGAAACTTTTAGCATTGTGCTCAAGGAGAATACTAACTATACACTCTTCAATAGCATGTATATGACAGTTTGTCTGAGCAGTTTCATAAAAAGGGGAAGCAGAGGGTGGACAATAGCAATTAATAAGAAACACGTCAGAATCAATGCCAAAAAGATTTTTAGAAAACTTAATACAAACAACATTTCCACAATCTGTCTCGATTTTGGTCACAAACTTAGCAAACACTTTTTTCACTAGCACCAGAACTCCACCGCTGCATCTGCCATGGTAAGAAAGTTTAACAGCTGGGGAAGAAAAACACATATAATCAGGGAAGCTTTGCAACGTAGTTATGTTTTCATTACTAAACGTTTCTGACAAACAAATCACATCAAAGTTACTTACAAAATTAATGAAGTCACAGTCAGAAAGTTTTCCGAAAAGCACCCCAATATTCCACGAAAGTACAGATAACTCATTTCCTTCCAAAGAGTCAATGGCAACATTTTCTCTGACTGATTCCCTCACAAGAGTCCCCGTGGCCAGACCCTCTTGTCATGACTCTTCTTCCATGAGCAGATCAGGTCCTGTGGATTCGGATTCTGGGGTACTTGGAGGACGAGGTCTCTTCGGAGAATTGGTGGATCTTGTTCTGCTGGGAGTCATCAGTGCAGGCCAGTCCCTGGTGTTGAGCAGAGTGGTAGCACCTCTGGCTGCCACCTCCGAGGAGTGGGAGTTGCCACGCTGGGTATCTGCCGTTTTGCTGCTGACGTTCTGGTCTCTCCTGGCCCCATCAGGATGCCAAGTTCTGCTCTGGTTTTCTCCAGTTCTCAGTGGGCCTGTGACAACAAGCTTTCTACCTTTGTAGTAGGCGTGTAGGCCCCTGTCCCTGTGCTCCTTCAGGACTGCTCTCTGGCGTGTGGTCAGGTCACCAGCTACCTTGATGCCCTTTTTCTTCAGGGTTTCCCTCGCAGAGTTGATGATGGCCATCTTGTATTTCCAACGTGCCATTTTTGCAATCATAGGGCGTGGTTTTGAAATTGATGAAGTTGTGCGTGGTCCGAGGCGGTGTGCACGGACAATGTCATCAAGGGTCCAAGTTTTGTCAGGGACTGAGTCTTGCAGAGCATTCAAGACTTTGTCTGTGCATGACTCGTAAGTCTCGTCTGAGGATTCTGGAATGTTAAAGAATCTTAAGTTGTCCCTACGAGAGAAAGCCTCTAGTTGGTCAAGTTCATCGTCGACTTTCTTTTTCACTTCAGTAATGTCCTCCTCGAGGTCGTCCACTGACTGCTGGAGTTCTTCCTGTTTGTCTTTGACTTCTTCATATGAAGCTTCCATCATCAGTGTTCTTTGTTTGAGTTCTGCAATGTCACATGAGAGGTTCTGGATGGAAGTCTTCATAGTTGATATCTCTGTAAAGACACTTGCGAAATTATCATTAAGGATGGCAGTTTGGTTGTCTGTAATTCGTTGGATGACTTCCATTGTAACCAGCAGTGCTGGAGGGGGGCATGAAGAGGAATCTTCTTCATTGCCTACTGTAGCAGTGCTGGCCATCTTTATAGTTGGCTACTTTCTTCAAAGTCTTGCTAGCAGTACAGGTGTGAACTGTTTTCCCCTCTCACAGCAGCAAGTCACAACAAACGTCTAATATCTCAACAAATATTAACATAAACACAGAAAATTGTATATGGTTTTGTTCAGTAGCACCTAATGCAACACTTGGTGCAGGTTTCGAGGTTCTAAGAAGCAAATACGAGAGAGAGAGAGAGAGAGAGAGAGAGAGAGAGAGAGAGAGAGAGAGAGAGAGAGAGAGAGGAGAGAGAGAGAGAGAGAGAGAGAGAGAGACAGAGACAGAGACAGAGACAGAGACAGAGACAGAGACAGAGAGACAGAGAGACAGAGACAGAGAGAGAGAGATTAGTGATTATTCATAATCCTCAAAATAAAAGAATTTCAATAAAGAAAATAAACGCAAACATACATGAACACCCATACCGACACCACACACACAGACACACAGACACACAGACACACAGACACAGACACAGACACAGACAGACAGACAGACAGACAGACAGACAGACACACACACACACACACACACACACACACACACACACACACACACACACACACACACACACACACACACATAATGATGATGTAACCCATTTATTATCTTTTGATAAGATCAAATGCCGTAACTCTCATGAATATAGAAATGTTGTATCTCTTATCTATAGGTTCAGGCTAAATGCTTTTAGATCAAAATTTTCAAAAAAGCAACATGTATCTGTGGCAAAAATATTACAGTAAGTCACATTCTTTTAGACTGCAGAGATTTGAAAAACTTTTTACCTGTTTTCAGATACGTTTGCATAGAGCAAATTCTAAAAGACATTTCGCTAATGAAAGAAATTGTATTGTCATTAAGTCATAGTCCTATTATCAGGTTTTTATAGTTTAATGATTTTATTTACTAGTTATATGAATTGCAAAGTTAGTGTTTAAGCTGTTCTTTCTTTCTTTTTATTATTCTTGTTCTATGGTTTTAATTTTTGGTTCTTATGGTTGTTTAATACAGATATTTAGCAATGTGCTCATCCCAACCCACCCAGCCCCCTCCCCCTCCCCTCCATACACACACTCACTCACTCACATACACTTTCCCGTCTGATATCACTATTTAGTGGAAGGACGTTAACCTGAAGAACTAACACACACACACACACACACACACACACACACACACACACACACACACACACACACACACACACACACACACACACACACACACACACACACACACCTGCAATCGTGCATGTGCCCGAAGATTGATATATATTTAAAAACCCAAGTCGGTGATAAAGTATAGATGTACCTCAGATGTGCATGTAGGCAGGGAAAATCTTATAAATAGTGTATATTCTAGGTATCTTCCCTCTATGTTTTACAACCACAACAAACAAACCAGCATACTGACCACCCCAAACTCCGCAAAAAGGGCAAACAAACACATAAACAATAAATAGAAGTAATCCACTAAAAAGAGAGAGAGAGAGAGAGAGAGAGAGAGAGAGAGAGAGAGAGAGAGAGAGAGAGAGAGAGAGAGAGAGAGAGAGAGAGAGAGAGAGAGAGAGAGAGAGAGAGAGAGAGAGAGAAGAGATAAAACCTAGATGAAAAATGGTTTATTTTATTTTGTTCCTCCGCTCCAATCCAATCCAATCCAATGATGTTGCTTAGAGCCCCACCAACCGCACAGGCCATATGGGGGCTGTCACCTGTCACATTTTAAAACACATATTAAAAGTGTGCAACTATTTACAGTTTAAAACAGGGTATAAAACAAACTTCACTGTTCTTGCTTGTATCGATGCCCTGGTCAACCATAAGGGTCAGCCTAGGACGGCCACAGTGTCATGGGAAAACCCACATCAATCACACATAAAATGAGATAAAACCAAAACCAGATTCCTTAAAATGACCCTGTCCTTACAGACCAACTATACCACTTTCACTTATATCAGACGGAAAAAGCGATTTTCTCAGGAAGTTAAAAATGGCGTCCGGTGGAACATCCCGAAAGAGGATCTTTAGGGAGTCTTCGGTAATATTCTGAACATCCCGACCCTCCAGGAGCAGATGCTTGATGGTGTCGGCACATCACAAGTCACGCACCATGGGGTTCCCTCGCCTTTCATCAAGTGAACGTGAGTGATATGAGAATGACCCGTGTGTATCCTGGTGAGCACTGTCACCTCCCTTCGGTTTTTTGACACACAGAGGGAAAACCTCTTTCAGGTTGGGACAGATCTGAAAAAGTTTGTTGTCTGAGCGTTCCATTCCTCCTGCCAGAGGGAGTGCGCCTATTGTTCCCTTCTAGGTTTCAGATCTGTGAAAAGCACCGTGGACCCAGAAACCTCCTGCTCCATGGCACACCTGGCGAATTGGTCAACCTAGAGCTCCAAGGTTCACCAATGGTGAAATTTTGTGCATACCTTCGTGTTTTGCCCACGGTTAAGGTAGCCGTGTTTCGACTTCGTAAAAGATGTCTAGACACAACTACACTGTGCATGCATTTTTTACATCCGTTCCCACCTGCACGCAATGGCCTATTCTTCTTTCTTGTGATTAAACAAGTTTTAACATATGCACAAGATGCTCTACCTGCGTTCCCACACGGGAACTGGTTTATAGTCTCCTCCGAAGGTCTTTGGAGGAGTGCATTTGGCATGAGGTTAACTCCAGGGGAAAATTTCTCTTGAACATGTCTTGTTAGTAGCTCCAACCTAGGATTGATTCAGGGTCGTCAGAACTCCAGCCAACGCTCTAACCAGCAGGCTATTCTGTCCCCAGAAATGGCATTAAAAAAGTAACAAGGGAATAAAGGAAGGGGCATACTCTAAAAAGTCAAACAAACAGATGAGAGAAATGGTCATCACAGTTGTATCAATGGGGTTGTGATAAAAATTCGAGAGACACACTGTACAAAAATGATCACCAACAAAAGGAAATTCTTTACAGCAGTGTGTTGTTGTGTTGTATCTCATAAATGAATTTCTTTTTCACTCCTCGTGGAGAGTTCGGAGGCTCACCAATGGTGAGATTTTCCCTGTGCGCGCGTTTTTGCCCAGCATCAAGGTAGCCACATTCCGATTTCGGGGATGTATGCTGAGTATGTTCGAGTTTCCATAACTCATTTAATACTGATATGAATTGCTGGGTCTTCAATGGGCATGTTTGATCTTCTGCACGTGTATCATACACTAAGGGAATTAAATTAATGCATTGGCAGGTCTGCATTTAAAGTTGATCTGGGAGATCATAAAAATTCCCACCTTCAATTCCCCAGACGCTGCCGAGATTTGAACCCACAACTTCATGGACCCACAGGACTAAAGTACAACGGTCTTAACCACTTGGCTGTAGGGTCCATTACTAAGCTAACATGAACCCAGCTTCACAGGTCGGTGGACTTTGTACACAGCACACGTTGCCACCTTATTGTCTGGAATTAAACCTATAGAGAGCTGACTCACCTCCCCCCCCCACCCCTTTAGTCAGTGTAGAAAGGGTGCTGATGGGGGACGGGATAGCTCAGGGGTCAGAGCACTGCTTTCCCCAAGCTAAGGTTAAGCAGCACTGAGCGTGATTACCAAGTAGATGGGTCACCATTTGGGCCTTGGCTTCAGCACAGCCCCCCAGTTTACTCAACTGTAAATGGGCACCTGCACTCTTAAGGGACAGGAATAATAAAGCAGAGAGGGAGAGGAGATGGGCGTTGCCCTTAATACACTGGCCTATGGAAAAGCTGAAGTCTCTGACACCTCGCTCCCAACAACCCCATAAGTTTTAGGGACATACTTACCTGTCAACTTCACCTTTTGGACTGGGATGACATAAGGGCGGGAAAGTTGCTGCCAGTCTGGACCCTAGATGACAACACTATAATTATCTAACCTTCACCTTCACCTTCACCTATCCCGTAGTCTTGTAGACTGTTGGGGCACCACTGAAAATTGGCACCCAGCTTCCTCCACTCTTCGTGGTTTTCAGATTTCCCTAGAAAGTTGTTCCACTCAAGGCCCATCCACTCTCTGATGTTTTCTTCCCATCGTTTTCTCTGTCTGTCACTTGGTCTCTCTCCCGGTACTGTTCCCTCCCTAAAGGACAGTCTTGGTCAGTCCAGTTGTTGGCATGACATGCCTGTACCACTTCAAATTGCCTCCTTTATTTGGATGAAGTCAAAAGCTCTTCATATCTATGGCTGGGTGACGTTTTCATTTCTGGTTGTCATTTCCTCATTTGTAATGTGATCTGTGTATGAGCACAAGAAGTTTCCGAAAGCATTACTATCTCCATTGCTTGTATCCTTCTCTCAATGTCTGCTGTTATGGTCCACGTTTCTCATGCACACAAAATTATGGGCATGACCAGGGAAGGCATCAGCCTAATGGAACCCATCACCTATCAAATTGTTAAAACCACAGATGCAAAAGAGTCTTGCCACTCAAAAGAGAAGACAGCAAATCATTGTATTGCATTGTATTGTATTGTATTGCATTGCATTGCATTGCATGGCATTGTATTGCATTGCATTGCATAGTATTGTATTGCATTGCATTGCATTGTATTGTATTGTATTGTATTGTATTGTATTGTATTGTATTGTATTGTATTGTATTGTATTGTATTGTATTGTACACTACTCTAAGTCACAGCAGATTTCTCAGCGTGAGATTCAGGTTGCACTCCCTGGAGAAGAGTGTGTCACCACAAGACCAGCGCCACCCACTACCTTTCTTTTGTTCTTGTATGTGTGTGTATTGGGATAGCTCAGTGGTCACAGTACTCCTTTCCCCAAGTCAAGTTAAGCAGTGTGGAGTGTGGTTACCTCTTGAATGGGTGACTGTTCATGCGCCTTGGTTTTAGTATATATATACGTGCAGTTCGCCCAGCTGTAAATGGGTACCTGCCCTCTTTAGGGTCAGGGATGGTAATTCAGCGAGGGAGAGGATATGCGCCACCCTCTATATGCTGGCCCCTATAAAAGCTAAAGTCTCTGATGCCTCGCTCGCCTACAACCCTCTAGGTTGTGGGACACCTTTACCTACCTTTTTACCTATCATTGCATATTCTCCTTTACAATGAAAGCCCCTTCCTTTCCATGGAGAGGTCTCAATGAGATTCTTTCTTCACATTAGTGTGAAAAAATGCTGGAGACTAAACAGCGTGTTGCTTTCATGAAGCAGAGAAAAAGAAAGTTTATTGTCCAGTAGCCAGAAAATCTGTGAGGAGTAAACTGGATATTGTACATTTTATACGTGTGTGTGTGTGTGTGTGTGTGTGTGTGTGTGTGTGTGTGTGTGTGTGTGTGTGTGTGTGTGTGTGTGTGTGTGTGTGTGTGTGTTTGGCGGAGAGCCTTGGACACTCCAAGTCACCGATTTTTTCTCAGGGATGGTGTCTAAACACAGCACCTGTGTGCATGTTGTATTCTTTTTTATTATTACTTTGTGGTCATCCTCTCCTACCGGCAAACAATGGCTTGCTCTTCCAAAAGGCTGAACCAGTTTTTAATGTGTGCACAAGATGTGCTAGTGCATTCCTATACGAGGCCTTGGTTTACAGTCTGGTCCAAATGACACACAGACACAGACACACACACAGACACACACACAGACACAGACACAGACACACACACACACACACACACACACACACACACACACACACACACACACACACACACACACACACTCAGTCAGTCAGTCAGTCAGATGAGACTATAAACCGAGGTCCCGTGTGCGAACGCACGATGAACATGTTGCGCACACGTTAAAATCCCGTTCCGCCTTCGGAAGAGCAGGCCATCGTGTGCCGGTAGAAGCCGATGACAAAATTATTTTTTAAAACCCAGCTTGCACACAGGTGTCGTGTTTAGACACCATCCCTGAGAGGAAAAAAAAAGGGTAGGCCCTGCACTTGTGGCCATGGGCAGCCCGAATTTCATGCAGAGAAATCTGCTGTGATATAACGTGGTATAGATAAAAATAAAATAAAACACACACACACCCACACACACACGCACGCATGCGCGCGCGCGCGCACACACACACACACACACACACACACACACACACACACACACACACACACACACACACACACACAGAGAATGAAATAAAAAAAAACACACACACACACACACACCTGCTCTGTTCCCACTTGTCCCACCCTTATGGAACGTCAGTGCCCCGTTTCTTCAGTTCAACTGCATCCAAACAATCCCTGTAACACCTAGATCTTCACCAGCGCCTCTAGCCATTTTGGTTTAACACAGACGCCCCCCCCCCCCCCTAGAACAATTTAGAGCCTGAGACAGCAACACATCCAAAGAGAAAGCAAACAGGGCATAATGGAAAATATTGGGGGTGGGGTGGGGAGAAGGATAGCCAAGTGGTTAGAGCATTTCGATTGCAATATGAGGGCTGGTGATGGTGATCAGCCTGGGTCCAGCCATCATCCACCGTTCAAAGGAAGTTTTTTTCTCTGAAGATAACACCAGTACTGACTCCATTGCCTCGAAAGTCCTTCAGATGAGACTAGATACTGAGGCCCCATGTGTCAATTCATATAGAACACCTTGGGTGCAAGTTATTACCCGATCTGCCTTTCGGAGGAGTCGTGTTTAGATATCATCCACTAAGCCCGGATGTGGAGACCTTAATGGTGAGCAAAAATGGCTGCATACTAAAAAATTTCATCATTGGTGTACCTCGTTGCTCTAGTCGAAAAAAAAATATAAAAAAGAAGAAAATTATAAAGACAACAAAGAAAACGGATGCAAGCAGAGCATGTCCGTCTAAAAAAAGAATATCAGACAGCAAATAAAAAGGGAAAATAGAGTAAGTCAAAGGGCAGGAAGAAAGTGAGAGACAGCCCTAATGAATAAGCAAAGAAAAAGAAAAAGAAGGGGCAGAAAGAATGAAAGAAGGAGGAGGAGGATAAATATATAAAGAAGAGAAAAGAATGAAAGAAAGAAAGGGAAAAGAGTAAATCAATAAAGAAAGAAAGAAAACCCCCTAGAAGAAATCAGCAAAGAAAATGAAGAAGGCCATAAAAAAGAAGAAAATCATAAAAGAAGAAAATCATAGAAGAAGAAAATCATAGATAAATCCAAGATTGGCTTTTAACAGTTTTACTAGTCCATGTTCCATATCAAATCCAACATTTTCATTTTTTGCTGTTTTACTGTCTGTCTGTCTGTCTGTCTGTCTGTCTGTCTGTCTGTCTGTCTGTCTGTCTCTCTCTCTCTCTCTCTCTCTCTCTCTCTCTCTCTCTCTCTCTCTCTCTCTCTCTCTCTCTCTCTCTCTCTCTCTCAATGAATAACCATAGGTTACCCACACAAGCTTATTCAGTTTCATATAACATGGATCAGCCTAGTAAAAAGTCATGGGTAACCCACATACCTAACTGTCTGTCAAGCTATGGGTTCTATGATGTATGGCAAATCCAGGGTATTGGTGGTGTAAAATCTTTTCTAATGTGTTTTAGACAACGCCTCATAGATTGCAGGTGGCAAGACTGGGACTGTCATGTGCAAACGAGTGAAAGGTTTTCACCGTATAGATTGTTTAAGGCAGACTTCCTTGTAGAGTCTTATTTTTCGTATAACATGTGTAACTATGTTAGAAATGCTTTGATTAAATTTCGACTTGGAATGTCAAATATTTTGTACATTCTCATAGATACCATTCAAGCCAAAATAATACAGAAAATAAGTTGTGCCGTCTTTGCCAGTAATCAACAGAGGACGAAATTCATTTCTTATTTGTTTGTCCAGCACTAAGTGACCTGAGAAACAGACTTACTCCTTCAAAGTATTACAGTAAACCCTCAACCTTTAGACTGGCTTTACTTTTGTCAGCAAGAAACGAAAGAGTAATTAATAGTTTAGCACTGTACTTGTATAAGTCATTCAAAAGACTTAGCGCATATCCATGAGCATATTATTTATAGCCTAGTACAAATGCTACTGTA
>CM060324.1:4192755-4221479 GCA_030674155.1 Stramonita haemastoma
ACACTTCTACATCTCTACTTGATACTACACGATCAATACATTTCTACATCTTGACTTCATATCACGCTGCAATACACTTTACATCTTTACTTCATATACACCGCAAAACACCGCAATTACACTTCTACATCCTGAAACAGTAATAACCTAACAGTTGGGCGATGTTTTCATTTGTGTCATAACCTTGGCAAACAGTTGATTGCACGAAACGGGTTGTCTCTGTGTAACAGTTCATATGAGCAAACTGTTTCCAAATAAACAACAATAATTCAAAGGCTTTTTTCATGATGGAGTTTTTATAGTTTTTAACGTTCTTTGTTTTGTTTTTCATCTGATATTCTTTTATTTTCTGTCATCAAGAGAAGTAATATGCTACACACACACACACACACACACACACACACACACACACACACACACACACACACACACACACACACACGCACACACACTCACACACACACACACAAAGAAGAGAGAGAGCTTGCACTGCACTGCTTGTATGGACTCAGTCCCAGCTGAACAACTGTCATTATCGTGTTTATTTTAGGGACATACCTACAGCCCTACACTGTTGACCAAAGATTTGAAATCATGCGGTCGAGAAGCGGGATAATAGGGAATCAGAATGAAAAGCAAATATAAAAGATCTGTAATGAAAAGAGCAGAGGGTGTGTGACAGGGGAACAGAAGATGGCACAGAATACATGAGTATTGAAAACTGTGAACAACAACAACAACCTGAGACTGCTCGGTTCCAGTGTTTTAGCAGAATAGAAGTACTCGTAAAAGAAAACCTAAAGCAAGAAAGAAAGAAAGAAAGAAAGAAAGAAAGAAAGAAAGAAAGAAAGAAAGAAAGAAAGAAAAAAGTGAAAGGAAGAAATAGATGAACAAAAAAAGAAATAGGGGAAGAAAACATGAAAAGAAGAAATAAAAAAGAAAGAAAGAAAGAAAGAAAGAATGAATGAATGAATGGATGAAAGAAGGAAAGTAACAAAAGAAAGAAGAAAAATGAAAGGAAGAAAAAAAGAAGAAAGAAAGAAAGAAAGAAAGAAAGAAAGAAAGGAAGGTTGAAAAGGAAGAGAAAAAATGAAAGGAATAAAAAAAGAAATAAAGAAGTTCAAACCAAAGTGCTCACACATTCTAGTCGATCATTTTTGTGCACACAATAATTATCATCAACAGAAAACAAATTTCACAAGATAAGACAGCAGTTCTTCCAATACTGAACGGGTTAAAAATGTTCATGCCACAAAAAGGGAGGTGTAGGCTAGTTGAAGATGGGCTCAATTTACCCGGTCCCAGTTATTTCAGATGGATATTTCTATATTCACACTCAAGATTAATCACAGAAAAGCACATGACGCTCTAGTGTTGTATGCTGCTGTATAAACACGAGTATCTATGCGTGCAGCAGCAACGATCCATTACAGCCAATGGATAGTAGTGTCTCTGCTGACACTATGATGAGGAGCCTGTAAGGTACGGAATAATCATGTACACTTTCCCTTTTCTCTGAGGGACTTTTCTTCTCAAACAGTCCTGGTGCACTGCCTTTTCTCTTGGCTAGAGCTTCAAGGCTGTGACATTTTGCGTACACGACCCTTTTTGGCTTCTGTGGAGGGAGCCGCATTCAGACTTCGGGATGAGCGTTGCTGTAACATGTCTTTCCACAGTTTTTAGATTCAGGCAGTTCTAAAGGCTTTGGTGTTCCTGACGTGATTGTACTAGGATACTATGACCACACCAATGTACAGTTGTTGTCCTTCAGGAACATGTCTAGCAAGGCCATCTCAGGCAGGGCTCAGATCCGTGGTTTGCTGGTAACGCGCCTGCCTAGAAGAGCAAAAATTCCAGGCTCAAAGTGTGTGTTGGTTTCATGCCTGTTAGGGCCAGAAACTTCATTCTGGTTAAAAAAAATACGAGTAGTACTGAAGTTGGACAGAGAATAGAGAAGTAAGCAGCTTGCAGTGATGGTGAAGCCATAATACACAACGCCCCTACCTCCTCAAGAGACCACAAGGAGAGGAGGTGAGACGGAAGTGGCGGAGTCACTTCATTCATTTGTGTGATGTGCAGCCTCCAGTAGTTGGTGTGCTACCTCCAGCCAGCACACTTCCAGCAACTGTAAAATTCGTTAATATAATGCAGGGCCAGTGCCTACATCACCATCATCACAGCCTCCAATACCTGACCAGCAGCTGAAGGACAGAAGCATAGCCTACATCCCCGAAGTCGGAATAGGGCTTCCTCCACAGTGGGCAAGAAAAGCTCCAATATGCAAAATCTCACCATTAATGAACTTTGTAACTCTAGCTTAGCAAAAGACAAAAAAACAACACCCAAAGTCATGGTACCTACCCCAAAGCTGGCAGAAGACAGCAGTAATGACAGTAGCAGCAGCAGCAGCAGCAGCAGCAGCAGCAGCAGCAGCAGTAGTAGTAGTAGTAGTAGTAGTAGTAGTAGTAGTAGTAGTAGTAGTAGTAGTGTATCGGTATCAACCTCTTATGGTCAACTGTCTACGAAACCATGGTTACTATATATGTACGGAACTAATAAACAGGTGGCTTCGGAAGTTACTTTGTTTACATACGTGGCACCCAAAACGAACGCGCTGTCTTGTCTAATATGTTTCGAATCTGAATGCTGTATGAATTGAGTCTGTGTACAAACCAGAAGCCATTACATGGTGTCAGAAGTTAATCGAAAGCAGATCAGTCAGTAAATAAGTAGCAGAATGGCGAAATTCCCTCCACCAGCGAGTTTCGACTTTTCCAGGCCAACTGAGTGGCCGGAATGGAAGGCGCGCTTCCAGCGTTTTCGCATTGCTACCAAGCTGAACCAAGAAGACGGCGTGGTGCAAGTTTCAAGCCTGATTTACGCAATGGGCCGCGAGGCTGATAAGATTTTCAGCACCTTCAACTTCAGAGCAGCTGCAGAAGGTGAGCCTAACCCTAGAGACGATTTCAACACTGTCTTGGGCAAGTTTGATGAACATTTTGTGCCAAAACGTAATGTCATACAGGAGCGTGCCAAGTTCTACAACAGAAGTCAGCAGGCAGGGGAATCTGTGGAAGAATTCCTACGGTCACTGCGGGAGTTGGCAGCTACGTGTGACTTTCGTGACAGGGAGGAAGAGAGCATCCGTGACCGGATCGTTCTCGGGCTGCAAGACAGTGATGTGTCTCAGAAGTTACAACTTGAGGCAGAACTGGATCTCAAGTCGGCAGTTGACACTGCACGTCACTACGAGCTCGTGAAGACCCAGATGAAAGACCAGCGGCCAGCAGAGAAAGTCGACGCAGCATTTTCTCGTGCCAGATTCAGCCAACGTGACAGACCCCATGGCCCATGCCCCGAGGTGGCAACAAGCAGTCGGGCTTCAGTGTTCCCCAGGATTGTGGGAAGTGTGGCAGGTCTCATCCTCCAGCCAACTGTCCAGCCAAGGGGAAGAAGTGCCGGAAATGCGGAAAATTATCCCATTACGCTGCTGTGTGTCGTTCCAGAAAAACTGTCAACAACGTGGCAGCAGGAGGGGCGTATGACTACGAAGAAGAGTATGCAGAGACTTTTAGTCTAGGAGCAGTCCATGGTGTGCATGCTCCTGAACCTCCGTGGACCATTTCCCTGAACTTTTGTGGCAGTGCTACAGAATTCAAGATTGACACTGGCGCTGATGTGTCAGTAATCTCCAATACCATCTACAAGACCTTGAGTGCACCACCAGTTCTCAAACCTTCAAAGGCAATACTTAGAGGACCGGGGGGGTGTAATCAACACAGAGGGCGAGGTGTTCTACTCAGATCAAAAGCAAGATGGGTGGAAGAAGGAGAAAAAATCACAAAGTATTTTTGTAATTTAGAAAAAAGGAATTATATCAGCAAATATATACCAAAGTTGGTTCCAAATGAGAAAGAGTTATATAGGTCTGATGATATTCTTTTGGAAGTTAAGGAATTTTATGAAGACTTATATAAAGAACGGAAAGTGAAAGAATATGAGTTTAAAGATCTAGTCTCAGAAATCCCTAAGCTATCAAGTGAAGAAAAAAAATCGCTTGAAGGTGAGATAACATTGGAAGAAGCTGGACGGGCTCTCAGAAATATGAAACATGGGAAAAGCCCAGGCTCTGACGGGTTTACTTCAGAATTCTTCAAGGTTTTTTGGAAACGACTTGGTTCTTTTGTAGTTAGAGCTTTAAATAGATCCTTTAAAGATGGGGAATTAACAAATACACAAAAAGAAGGAATAATTACATGCATCCCTAAACATGACAAACCAAAAGAATTCATCAAAAACTGGAGGCCAATATCCTTACTTAATGTTGTCTATAAAATAGGTTCATCCTGTATAGCTAATTGAATAAAAACAGTTCTTCCTAGACTCATTAATGAAGATCAGACAGGATTTATGTCTAACAGATATATAGGAGATAATATAAGATTGTTGTATGATCTAATGAGCTACCTAAAAATGAAAAACCTTCCAGGTATGTTAATTTCCATTGATTTTGAAAAGGCTTTCGACTCTTTAAGTTGGCAGTTTATTTCAAAAGTATTTAAATCATTTGGATTTGGAAAAGATATACTTCGTTGGATTTCAACTTTCTATAGAAATATTAAGTCTACAGTAATAGTCAATGGACAGTGTTCCTCCTGGTTTAATATACACAGAGGATGCAGACAGGGTGACCCAATATCTCCATACCTATTTATTCTCTCGGCAGAAATTCTGGCAATTATGATAAGAGAAAACCCAAACATAAAAGGTATTTATGTTAATAATACAGAATACAAGTTGTCACAGTTTGCTGATGATACACAGCTGATAAATAAAGGTGACAGCATATCATTTGAACAGACCATGAAAACTTTAAACTTATTCGGAAATGTAACTGGACTTTTTATGAATACAGAGAAAACAAAAGTAATATGGCTTGGGAGCAAAACCTTTTCTGATGTAAGGTATATGACCCATTTAAAGTTAGACTGGAACCCCAAACAGTTCAAGATACTTGGAATATGGTTTACACCGGATTTGTCAGAATGTGAAAAACTAAATTATGATAACAAAATTACAGAAGTAAGAACTTTATTCAACATCTGGATAAAAAGGGATATTACACCTATTGGTAGAGTGGCAGTGCTAAAATCTTTAATTCTATCTAAACTAATATATCTCTGGATCCTGTTACCGAATCCACCAAATGATTATATAGATATGCTTCAGAAATTGTGTTTTAAGTTTGTGTGGAAAAACAAACAAGACAGAATCTCGAGAAAAACCACAGTCAAACACATAAAACATGGAGGATTGGGAATACCATCTCTAAAACAATATACTATGGGGTTAAAACTTATGTGGATAAGAAAACTTAAACTAAATAATCCTAAATGGAGTTCCATAATTGAAGTGATTTGCCCTTTTGTCAAAGATCTGGACAAATATAGTTACTTTATACCCATTAGAAGAAAATGTTCAAACACATTCTGGTTTGACACATTCCACGCATACAAAATGTTTGGCAGGAAAGTCAAAATTGTTAATTCTGAAGATCTTTTGGCTGAAAACATATTTTATAATGAAAATATTAAAGTTGGTGGAAACTTTTTTCATGTAAAGGAATGGATAGAAAAGGAAATATATCGAATTGCAGATTTAGTTGACGAAAATGGAATTTTTTTGACGTACGACCTTTTTAAGGAGAAATATGATATCAGGACAAATGTTATTACATATCTAGGCTGTGTTCAAGCAATTAAAAGGTATATTCGTACAACGGGTATTAATATGGATAATAATACATCAAACAACCTCCAAAAGGCTTTGAACTTGATTTTGACTGTTAAAAAAGGAACACGCCCTTATTATGATATTCTGGTTGCAGATAACATTCTGCCAAAGTGTTGTGACAAGTGGAACAAAACAATACCAAGGGATCTTAACTGGATAAAGGTTTTTGACAAGGTGCATAAGATAAAAGAAATTAAAATGAAATGGTTCCAGATACGACTGATCCACAAAATTCTAGCTACAAATAATATTCTTGAAAAAATGAAAATTGTTGAAAATGATAAATGCACATTCTGTACTTCTGAGAAAGAAACTGTTGACCATCTATTCTATGCTTGCAGCAAAACTTCTTATTTTTGGACAAAATTGCAAAACTTTCTTCATAAAAATTGTGCCAATACACATGGTCTAGTGCTGTCAAAAGAACAGATTTTATTTGGATTTGATTCTCGATCAAAAGGAGATGAAATACTAGACGAAATACTAATCACTGGAAAAATTTTTATATACAAATGTAGACTACAAAAAGCGGCACCTATGTTTTCGGTTTTTAGAAAGTATATGACAAAACAATATCAAATTAAAGAATATATTGCCAAAACAAACATGACTTATAGTGTATTTGCAGCTAAATGGCAACATTACAAACAACTAGTTGATGATGGGTAGATACATTTTGAAGAAACTGGTTTTTTGTTTGTTTGTTTGTTTTTTGTGTTTTCTGCATTGTTTTTTTTGATGTAATACGTAGCATCGCTACATTGCTTATTTTGTAAAACAACTGAAAATTCACTTGGGGTATTCTCGAATGTAATCTGTGTACTCTCTCTTATTTTCTTCTTTTTTTTCCGACTGTTTGTTTGGTTGTATCTGTTATATCCATACTCTGAATATATTGCAAATTGTTACTCTATGTCATGCAAACAAATAGTAAAAATTTTTGTGTGTGTTTTTGTTTTTGTTTTGTTTTTGTTTGTTTTTTGTTCTGTTTTGTTTTGTTTTTTGTTTGTTGTTGTTGTTGTTGTTGTTTGTTTTTGTTTCTTTTGGATAACATTATAACTTGGCTCATTTGCAATGTTCAAATCATTTAGAGTGCAATGTACATTTGAATGTTTGAATCATTTAATAGTATACGATTAATTCAATTGGAAAGTTTTAATAGTTTGGAATGTAGTATATATTTAGTTTATTGCAAATGTTGCTATCATTTGAAATGTAATGCATATTTGGATTATTAAAAAAAAAAAAAAAAAAAAAAAAACAACAACAAAACACAGAGGGCGAGTTCAACGCTCAAGTGCGTCACAAGGGCAAATCATATTCAGTGAAATGCTTTGTCGTAAACACATGAACAGACAATCTACTGAGCAGAGATGCCACCACGCATTTGGGGTTAGTTCAGCGCATAGCTAGTGTGGGGAAAGATAGCGATCCACTATTTGCAGAGCTGAATGAGAAGCCAGCAAACTGTAAGCCAGTGCACATCTCATTGAAAGAGGATGCAACCCCTTACAGTGTCCATACAGCACGCCGTGTACCCATCCCCTTACTCCAGAAAGTAAAGGAGGAGCTCGACAAGCTAAAGTCAGCAAAGGTCATTGAGGAGATACAAGAACCGACAGACTGGTGTGCTGGTATGGTCCCAGTACTAAAACGCAATGGTGCAGTAAGAATCTGTACCGACTACAAGAAGCTCAATAGGAACGTCCGCAGAGAAAGATACATGCCTCCTACTTTGGAAGATATTCTTCACAAGCTTCATGGGGCCAAGGTATTCAGCAAGCTTGACTGTACCTCAGGCTTCTTCCAGCTACCTTTGGATGAGGAGTCATCAAAGTTGACTACATTCATCACTCCATTTGGGCGCTATATCTACAAGAGGCTACCACAGGGCATCACTTCAGCTCCAGAAATTTTTCAACAGACAGTTGAAGAAATTTTGAATGACCAGCCTCACACAGTGTGTTTTTTTGATGACATTTTAGTCTTCAGTGAAAACACAACTGACCACAAGGCCCACCTGGAGGCTACAAAGCAGAAGCTGCGAGACGCAGGGTTGAAGCTGAACAAAGAGAAGTGTGAGCTTGAGAAAACCAAACTCAACTTCCTGGGCTACTGCATTTCAGGTGATGGCATCGGCCTTGATCCAGCAAAGGTGCAAGCTGTCACTGAGATGGCTGACCCAGAGAACGTCGAAGAACTGAGACGATTCATCGGGATGGTGAACTTCTTGGGCCGCCATCTGCCGAATCTCTCTACAATGATGCGTCCACTGACGGAACTTCTTGAGAAGAAGAATGCTTGGGTTTGGGGTCCAACGCAGTCCGAGGCAGTCAAGATGATCAAGACGCTGATCACCACAGCGCCTACGCTTTGCTTCTTTGACCCAGGCAAGCCAACAATAGTCAGCTCAGATGCAAGTTCCTATGGGATTGGAGGTGTTCTTCTTCAGGAGCAGAAAGACGGCGGTATGCGACCAGTCGCCTTTTGTTCAAGAACACTGTCTCAAGCAGAGAAACGCTACGTGCAAATTGAGAAAGAGTGTCTAGCAGCTGTCTGGTGTTGCGAACGGTTCGACAGATACCTTGTAGGTCTTCCCAAGTTCCAGTTGGAGATGGACCACAAGCCGCTTGTACCCCTGATAATTAACAGACAACTGTCGGAGACACCAATACGGTGCCAGAGGATGCTCATGCGGCTAGCGGTTTTCAACGCAGAAGCAACCTACACGGCAGGAAAGAATATGCACGTGGCAGACAACTTGTCACATAGCCCACTGCAAGAAGCGGCGAAAAGCAATGCTGAAGAGCTCATCGCCGAGCGTGTAAACGCGGTGTCAGCACAGTGGCCAGCATCCGACGCATGTCTGGATCGTCTTTGAGAGGAGACCAGAAAAGACGACATCCTACAAATAGTCATGGACTATACAAGAAATGGCTGGCCAACATACAAGGAAGATGTCAAGCTGGGGGCACGCCACCTCTTCCCTGTGAGAGGAGAGCTGAGCATTTGGGAGGGGATCCTAGTGAAAGGAGACCGCCTTCTCATCCCTTCATCGATGCGGAAGGAGATCCCCCAGAGAATTCATGAGGGACACAATGGCATAAATAAATGCTGTGAGCGTGCTGCAGATACGGTGTGGTGGCCTCACATTAGCCAGGACATCAAAGACCACATCAGCAGGTGCAGATATTGCCTTGAAAAGCAGCCATCACAGAGGAAAGAGCCACTCATTTCGTCCGTCCTTCCCAGCTACCCATTCCAGAAAATCAGTGCTGACATCTGTGAACTGAACAATGAACACTACCTCATTGTCACAGATGCCTACTCTAGGTACTTAGAGATAGCCTACCTTCGTCAGCTCACCAGTACCACAGTCATCAACAAGCTGAAAAACATCTTCGCTTGTCATGGCATCCCTATGACAGTCATCTCAGACAATGGGGGCCAGTTTTCGTCCGACGCCTTCGCACAGTTTGCAGAAGAGTGGAACTTCAACCACAAGACGTCCAGCCCGCATTACCCGCAGGGCAATGGTGGAGCTGAGAAGGCAGTGCAGATTGCGAAGAACATCCTACGTCAGAGGGAAGTCTTCAAGGGCATTTTCGCATACAATGCAACACCAATTCCAGAGTTGGGAGCCAGCCCAGGAGAGCTAGCTTTCGGAAGGAAGCTGAGGACAACACTACCAGTTCATCCTCAGAAGTACACTCCCAAGATTGTTTACAGAGATGTCCTCCAACAGAGAGACAAAGTCTTCAAAGATCGCCAGAAGAGGAGCTTTGACAACCACTATGGTGCTCAGCCATTGCCTGTTCTTCACCCTGGCGACCCTGTTCTCATCAAATTGCAGGGGGAGAAGAGGTGGTAGAAACCAGAAGTTGTGAAAGAATGTGCTCCAAGGAGTTACATCATCAAAACCCCTTCTGGAGAGCTGAGGCGCAACCGCAGACATCTTCGTCTTGCTGAGTCTATCAATCCACCGCTGATTCCAACTCATCAGCAATCAGCAGCGCCTGCTCAACCTATCCGCCAGCCAGGGCAACCTACCGACCAGGATCTACCAACACCTGAGAGGTCCGAGCCAGCAGTCACACCACCGACACCTGTAATTACTTCACCAGGTAGACACACCAGGTGTGGCAGGAAGATAGTCGTACCTGCAAGATTCCGCGATGAGTGATTCGCGTAGAGACCCATGGCCTGTCACTAGGTGGCAACAGTGTAGCTAGGTTGCCTTCCTAGTTAGTCTGGTCATTTGTCCACATGAGTGTGACTATATATCTAGTCATTGGTAGAGGACAGCAGACTGTCCTGTAGCAATCATTGTGCATGGCCTGTTTTCCAAGTAAGCAGCATGTGTAGCTAGGCTGATCTTACTTGATGAATATTAAGTAACCGTGTAGCTTGGTTACAATTATAGGTTGTGTTAAGTTTCATCAAGGAGTCCAGAAGCAAGAGCTTTGTATCTTTTTACCCGTCCGATATTTCCAAGAACTCATTGACAGTTTGCATGCAGGAATGAAAGTTTAGAAAAGTGATCATATGAAAGACTCATTGACCAAGTGTTTTGAAAGTTTATTTCCACAGATATTTTAAAAGCATTTAACATTGTAAGAACACTTATAAAGTTTGAAGAGTTAATCCAGTGTAAAGGGGCAACCCTAATTTTGATGGAAATTCTTACTTAAAAGGGGGAGATGTATCGGTATCAACCTCTTATGGTCACCTGTCTACGAAACCATGGTTACAATATATGTACGAAACTAATAAACAGGTGGTTTCGGAAGTTACTTTGTTTACATAGTGGCACCCAAAACGAACATGCTGTCTTGTCTAATATGTTTCGAATCTGAATGCTGTATGAATTGAGTCTGTGTACAAACCAGAAGCCATTACAGTAGTATAGTAGTAGTAGTAGTAGTAGTAGTAGTAGTAGTAGTAGTAGTAGTAGTAGTAGTAGTAGTAGTAGTAGTAGCAGCAGCAGAAGCAGCAGCAGCAACAGCAGCAGCAGCAGCAGCAGCAGCAGTAGTAGTAGTAGTAGTAGTAGTGGTAGTAGTAGTAGTAGTAGTAGTAGTAGCAGCAGCAGCAACAAGCAGCAGCAATAGTAGCAGCAGTAGTAGCAGCAGTGGTAGCTGGTTTTTTGTGTTGCTGTTTTAGTTCTCGTAGTAGAAATAGCGGTAGTAGTAGTATTGTTGTTGTTGCTACTGCTGCCACTCGTATCATTGATGCTGCTGCTGTTATTGCTATGTAAAGAGTGAGACAGAAAAAAGAATAGTTCTGGGAGACCTCGAACGTGTTACACTGAGGACGTAACCCAACAACAGCAACAGCAACAGTCTCCCACAAACTGAGTCCACTGTTTTTTCCCTTCAGTGATTGCTAAAGAGCCATGAATCACTAATTGAAAATATCATTTCAAAATACCACTTCTCGGTCTTATGCATCAGTGAGGCACCATTATGAGCATTTGTTCTGTCTGAAAGTCACAGCAGTATAATACCGTTTTTGTACATGGTCTGATTTTGATGATTAAGAAAAACATACCTCCCCAAAGCCCAAAGGCAGCTCCTTAACCATGAACAAAAAAGATTGCATACACAAAAGATCTCGCTATTGGCAAACCTCGGAGGTCTAGCCAAAGAACAAAAAGGAAGCTAACAAACAAAACAACAGACTCAATAAAGGCATCTTTTTACAATTTTGACTTTATGGGTGTATTGAGTTAATATAATTAACATAATCATACATTAAACAATTCAACTGAAAGAATTTAAGTCGTGATGATACCAAAGTATTTTGATCATCAGGGGGTGTTGTACTTTAAATTTCATGTTTGGTCTTGTTTTCCAGCCATGTCTTTTGGACAGAACCAAAAGAAAGTGATGTGGTATGCAGTAACTAAGATTTAACAAATTCTTCAAATCTACAATACAAGCCAAAGTACTTCTAGTCTGTCAAACAGATGTCACAAAGAGTTCAATGATTATTTACTCTGTTTTCTCCTCAAACATTGGTTTCTTTTTTCTTGCCTCTGCTAGGGCCTTTTCTACATTTTGTGGGGACACAAGATTCTGGGACAGCCATTTGCTGATTAAAGGCAGAGCATCTTGTTGGGTGTGACTATCCCCTGTGCGGTTTTTTGACCGATCAGAAGACTTGTTGTCAAAAGTAGACATGATCATCTATCAAATCCTCTGTTCACTAGCTTTCCTTTGCTTCTCCATCAGGCTGTTGATGGTATACAGGAAAGGGTTGATGGCTGAATTGATTGGCAGAGCAACAATGGCCATAGCAACATTGACCTCACCAGGGATAGACATTCCATTGGAGGCCAACAGGCCCAGTAGACCAATAGGAAACCAGCACAGAAAATCAGACATGGCGATGGTTATCAGACGACGAGCAATAACAACATCATTGTTCTTTTTGTTGGAGTCTCCTGCTGACATCCTGTTGGTACGGATAGACCAGTAGATTGAGAGTTGTCCCACAGCAATGAGAACAAAAATGATAAGATTGACAATGATGATAATGCTGAAAGAATAGGTGCGCCCACCAACATTCTCACCTTGCTGCCTAGTGATTGGCAAAGGGATACAAATTCCGTTTTGGCTGTAAAAGTTCCAGTGTTTTGTAACAGGCAACAATGGAATGCCAGCAATTACAATGCCAGTAAGCCAAACAACAATGCAAGCAATGTGTGCAGATTTTCCTTTAAAATGCATTCTGCTAAATGGAAACTGAAGTACTATGAAGCGATCCAGTGTTATAAGACAGACCGCAAGTGCTGACACTTCACTAGAAAGCAAAGATAAGAAACCAGCTAATTTACAGCCAGTACTTTGTTTCCACTCATTATCTTTCCACAAATAGTTTCCCTGATACATCTGATCAGCTATCCCAATCACTGCTAGGTACATGCCCATCAGAAAGTCAGACACACAAAGATGTGTTACAAATACACCAAAGCCAAGATTTCTGGCTTTTGGATTTATGAATACTCTGTACACAAAGCTGCCAAAGTTTCCAATCAAAGCCAAAACAGCAAAAGCAGACAAGACAATACGATAGAAGTCTGAACGGAGCAAGGCATCACAAGAAGAAATTTCATCTGAAGGAGAGTGACAGTTCTTTGGGAGAAAGCTTTCAGGCAGGGTGACCTGACAACACAACTTGTAATTGTCTGCCCATATTTCTTTAAGGTCTTTGAGACCACGAAATATATTTTTTGGAAATTCTGTTAAGGGACAGCTTCTTACATCTAGATGCTGAAGAAGTTTTAAAGGTTGGAATCCTTCTTCAGAAACATGTTTCACACCAGAACCAGACAGATTAAGAAACTGGAGTTTGGGGAAAATGGTGAGTATTGTAACATCTAATTCTGGCAGAGGTACACTGGACAGGTCAAGGGTCAGCACCTGGGAAAACTGTAAATAGGAATCATGGCTTGTGCTAAAGAGGTACTTCAAAGGATTCCCTGCCAGAGAGAGCTTTTGTAAATTGTTGATGGTGACCAACTGATTAGTTTTGAATGACACCAGTTCATTATAACTCAGATCCAAAATCCGAAGATTTGGAAATTTGGCATGGTCAAAATCTTTCAAATTACATTTGGCCAAAGTTAGATATATAAGCATGGAATTCAGTTCAAGGTTCTCATGGCTAATGCCACTTTCTGGAGCATGAAGGAAGCGGAGTTCTGGGTATTGTCCAGCAGGAAACTGTCCATGACAGTAAAAGGCCAGTCCTTGGCAAGAACAGTTCTGAGGACAAGTGGCCTCACACAGCAGTTCATCATCCTGTTGTGGACACTGGAACACACTGTCACACACGTGATTGGCATGGATACAGACAGAAGAAGCTCTGCATCGATAGAAGCCAGGACACTGGTGCCTGTCACAGCCATCCTCATCCTCACGTCCTGGGCAGTCATAGACACCGTTACAGCACACATACACTGGCATGCAGTAAGTCAGGTTTCCTGGGCACAAGAAATGGGTTTCTGGGCAGATGTCTGTAGTTAATGTCTGGGTTTGGTTCGAGTGAATATCAAGGGACTTAACATCATAAGAACCATGTCCATCAAAATATAAAATTGCAGGGGGCTTTGGTGTGAGCATAATACCCAATACATACAATGGACAGTTCGTCTCATCACTGCCGTCCTGACAGTGTGGTATCTTGTCGCACTGCTTACTGTATGGCACACACTGAAAAAAAAAATATATGTACTGTAGATTATGTAACATCACTAGCTGCTGATTCTCTTGTATATAATGAATGATAAAAGAGCACAGGATGATTTTAATAAAGGTAAACATGTTTTTATCCATGTACTGAAAAAAATTGTGTTGTTGTCAACCAAAGATCAAAATATACATACAAACTAAAAGAAGTAAAACAGATCATGAAGTAAATAGATTTCATAAGCAGGTGGATTAGTTTAGAGTCACAAATTGTCATGAATTAAGCCAATAATAAAACAATAAACCAACATTGACTGCCTAATGTTATAAATTTGACTTTTTATAAAGTTCATGGGAGATGGTGTGTAATAAACATAAACTGATAGGATCACAAATCTGGTTGAAAGTAAACAGAGAATTCTACTGAACTATTTTCATTTGACTTAAAGTATTTGTGCTATATTGTTATTAGTTTATATGCCAGATGGAGCGCTGGGTAGAACGCAACACTGAGTTATATACAAAGGAAAATGTAGTCACAGAAGATGCCTGAATGCCATAGAGTGCCTACCAGAACTGGAGAAGCTTGACAGAGAACCAAACATAGATGAACTCAGCTAAGCCCTGGACTCTCTTGGCTTTGGCAAGGCACCTGGAAAAGATGGTATTCATGCCAAAGCACTAAAGTGCTGCAAAGAGACTCTCATCACCGTGTTGCATGAAATCCTCTGACTCTGTAAGAGTAAAGGTAAAGTACCACAAGACATGAGGGATGCTAATGTCTTCAACTATAAAAGAAAACAAAGGTGACAAAAGCGATTGCAACAATTATCATGGCATATCCCTCTCCAGCTTTGTTTGAAAAGTGTTTGTATGAGTAGCTCCAAAGAGGCTCCAGGTACAAAACAGAGCAAGTCTACCCTGAATCACAGTGAGGTTTCTGTGCAAACAGATCCAGTATAGACATGATCTTCTCCCTCAAACATCTTCAGGAGAAGTGTAGGGACCAAAGGCAGCCACCCTCTGTTGCCTTCATAGACCTCACAAAGACGTTTGGTCTGGCTGGTGGGGATGGCCTCTTCGAGATCCTTCCCAAAACCAGATGTCCGCCCACAACGTCTCAGCATTATCAGATCCTTCCACAAAGACATGAAAGGCATTGTTGTATTTGATGGCTCACTATCAGCTGCCATCAACATATGACGTGGAGTGAAACAGGGCTGCATCCTGGCTCCCACCCTGTTTGGAATCTTCTTTGCTGTGATGCTGAAACATGTATTTGTGACGCTCCACCACATAAAGAGTCGCATTGCACCAGAGAACAGTTTTTAGTTTTTGACAAGTTATTAATCAGCAATAAAAAGGCTATTCAATACAAAAAACAGAATGAAAATCGGACAATTCTGTGCAAAGGTATTACAAATTGAAATGAAAGACTGCAGGATGTGACAAAATGAGAAACGGGCAAGTTTGTTTTCGTAACAGGTTGTCAGAATGAAGGCTTGGGCATTTTCAAAACACATTTAAAAGCAAAAGAAATAAAAATGATGCCATGATATTTCATTAAAAGGTAGAATAACGGAAAGAGTTTAATAATTGATCAAAAATCTAAAAATTGACAACTTGACCCCCACCTACCTTTAATGACTCCGAGCCCAAAATTGAGCAATGTGCTTAGCGACTCATTTCGTGGTGGAGCGTCACATTTTGTCTTGCAACTGAAGGTATCTGCCTCCAAACAAGGTCAGACAGAAGGCTTTTCATTCTCTCTAGAATAAGAGCCATGAGGTGCCTGCGTGACTTCCTCTTTGCAGATAATGCTGCAGTAACCACACTTTCAGCTGAAGACATACAACAGCTCATGACTAGCTTCAGTGATGCCTGCCAAGACTTTGGGCTAACCATCAGCTTGAAGGAAACACAAGTCATGGGACAGGATGATGACTCTCTTCTAGCCATAAGCATAAATGACCATGAACTGGATGTTGCCCATGACTTTGTGTGTAACTGGGCTCAACTATCTCAGACACCCTCTCACTTGACAGTGAGCACAAAAAGTGCATCGCCAAAGCAGCTAACTCTATGACCAGACTGACAAAGAAAGCATGGAACAACATTAAACTGACTGAGCACACAAAGATCCAAATTTACAGAGTTTGCAGCTTAATTACAAGACATTATGCCTGTTTTTGCATACAGGACTTCAGTTTACAGTCTAATTTGAAGGCATTTTTTTTAGAGAGAGTAGATATACAAATGTTAACTCTGGGGGAAAAAATCCGCCAGCAGACAACTCATTGGACACTGAAACCTGCAGTCTTAGTTGCTGTCAGCTCACAGTTAAGCACTCTAACTACTAGGCTATCCCTTCCTTATTAACAGATGTAATGACTGATATATTGACAAAGCTGCATGACTTATCCAAACCAGTAGTCAGACAAACCTGTTTGTTGTCGCACTGGAACATCCCTGCAGTATGGCAGGAGGGAAAGACACAGAAGCTTTCATCACTGCTGTCACTGCAGTCAGGCCGGTGGTCACACATCAGGGTGTAAGGCACAGAGTCCACACCGCTCGTGCACTGCAGAGAGGGTGGAGGTGGGTTTCCAGGATACAGACAGGCAGTGGTCAACGTGTTATACTGATCAGCCCAGCAGGCAGTCTGGGGGTCACAGGCCAACATCATGAGGGTGACATGGTCTGATGGACAGGTCACATAGTTACCACCCACTTTTGGCCATTGCACAGAATGTAAGACTATGTCCTGTGACTTTTCATCATGGCTATCTATTTGCAGCATATTCTTTTCACATAAAAAGGATCTGGCTGCATTTTTTTCACATGATTCTGCATGAACTAATTTTGAGCCAATGTACACTTGATGCGTGTGTACAATTGAACAGTGAGCAATGGAACCTGCCTGTTGATTTCTGACATTAGTAAAGAAAACAGGAGAACCATCAGTCCACTGGTAGCGGTCACGATATCTGAAAATACACATGAAATCAAGTGTTGAAGGCATGACGTGCTTTATTGATTCAGCACTTTATATCTTCATCTGTCCCGCCATCTTTACTGAGAAAACTGCTTAAATAGATAAATTATGGACTTCCTTTATGTTTTCTTGGTATAGTCACACTGGGTCTTGTTTCGTGTTGTTCACCCCATGACCTCCATCTTGCTGATGTTGATTTGGAGGCCTATCTTTTCAGGTACTTCTGCAACATGACAGTCTCTTGTAGGTCTTGCTGCCTGTGAGAGAGAAAGCTGATGTTGTCTACAAAGTCCAGGTCTTCCAGCTGCTTTGTGAAGGTCTTCTGTATGCAAGTTCTCCTGCCTGCAGTGGCCTGTATGTTGCATCATCCAACAGGAATATGGTAGGCGACAACTAACAGCCCTGACAAATGCTGGTGTGTACAGAGAAGGGTTCCGTCAATTTCCCATCATGGATGACTTAACAGGTGGTATCTTTATATAGCTGTTGAATGATGGCAATGAACTTTGGTGGAAAGTCATAGTGGTGCATCAGTATCCAGATGACATTTCTGTTGATGCTGTTGAATATCTTCTGGAAGTCAACAAAGAATGAATACAGGGGGGCTTGCCACTCTAGGGACTGCTCGATGATGATGCGCAGTGTGGTGATGTAGTGTAATGTCTAATGTAGTCTTCAGTCTTTCTAAGATTATTCTTGCTCGTACTTTCCCTGGGATAGACAGCACCATGATTCCTCCCCAGTTGTTACACTATGACTGGTCATTTTTCTTTGGAAGCTTCACAAGAAAGCTTTTCTTCCAGTATTATGGTACACTCTCTTGCTCCCAGATATTGTGTAGGAGTGGATGTGGCAAGTCAGTTGAAGTCTGGATGTCTTCCTTCAGTGCTTCAGGCTGCTGCTTCACCTGACTTGAGTGACTTTATGGCTTTGATGATCTAATTTTCGGTAGGGAGGATGGGTGTTGATGCCAAGGATTTCAGTAGGTAGTGGGATGTCTGGCAGGACAGATGGTGCAGGTCTGTTGAGTGTTTCTTTGAAATGCTCTGCCCATCTTGCTCTTTGGTCCTCTTCACCTGGAATGGTATTGCCTTTCTTGTCTTTGATGGGGCAACTTGGTTTGCTGGGTTTTTTTTCCAGAGAGGGTCCTTGTGATCTTGTACAGTTTCTTCATGTTTCTTTAGCCCACTGCAGTCTCTGCTTCCTGAGTCAGTTACTCAATGAAGTTTCTCTTGTCTTTTCCTGCACTTTTTTTTTACTGCCTGGTTCTTGTCCTAGTGGCGTGCTTTCAATACCTGCTTCTCTTCTAGATCTTGTGATTGGTTGATCATGTTTTTCAGCTGTTTTTGTCTCGGTGATCAGTGCCCATGTTTCTGTTGTCAGCCACTCCTCATGTTTTCTTGTATTTGTTCCTAGAACTTTTGGCATGTTGTCTTCCAGGTCTCACACAGACTGTTCCACTGCTCTTCAATTGATTCTTCTGGCAGCTGGGAAAGCATGCTGAACTTGTTCCTTAATCCAAGCTTGAATTCATCTGGTTTTCTTCTTTCTTTCAGGCTTTGCATGTTGTACTTGTGTTGTGATCACCTTGGCCTGTCAATGAAGGCTTTGAGCTTGGTCTTGAGGACAGCAACCACAAGATGGTGGTTTGAAGCTGTGTCTGCTCCACGCTTCACCCTGATATCGTGCAGGCTCCTTCTCCACTATATGAGAATATCTACCATTAAACTGTCTAGCTTTTAGGTAATTTTATGGAGAAAAAAGTAGTGGAAGAAAATAAGTGCAGGTAACCACTTACAACTTCTCAATCATTTGAAAATAACTCATCCAAGATTCAAAAATAATATTTAAAAAATACTGTAAAAAAATAAATTCTAGGGAAAAATGTCATACAATGGCAACATTTTAGGCATTTTTGAGTAAGAACCCTGCTTTTGGCCAGACCTGACTTGAGTTTCAGCTCCTGGATGAACCTTCATCAGAGGTCCCGACAGTGATTGAAGCTCTACCTGCTCTAGTACCTTACAGCAAGACACTTTTCAGACTTTCAAAGTGTTGGTTGCATTCACAGGAATTTTAGATACACCTGTGGCGTATCGAAGCTGCCATTATAAGACAAAGATAAAAAGTGAAAGAAAATATACTTAGAACATATGTTGCAAAAACCAAAAATGAATAAGAGAAATTTAACACCTAGTGTAACTTTGTGCCTTATGTTTGGAGATCCTATTGAAAGAATGCAAGGGAGGTAATAAAGTTTGTATCCAGCCAAGTGGTCAGTCTTAGCTAGATAATAACCCAACATTGTGAAATACTTATGGTGCAAGAACAAACAAGAGGAGTTGGGAAAAAAATGGCCTACATTTGGATCTACTAGTGATGCAATTCCCCTCTTGACCACAAAAGCATTATTGAGGAAAACGTAGTGGAGGAAAAAAAAGTGCAGGTAAGCACTTAAAACATTCCAATCATTTGAAAATAACTGATCAAGCATGGAATTAAAAAAATGAATTAAATTTTATGAAATAATGTCCTACAATGGCATTATTTTAGGCATTTTTGTGTAAGAACCATGCTTTTGGCCTGACATGACTTGAGTTTCAGCTCCTGGATGAGCCTTCATTAGAGGTCCCGGCAGTGACTGAAGCTCCACCTGCTATAGTACCTTACAGCAAGACAATTTTCAGACTTTCAAAGTGTCAATTGCATTAACAAGAATATTAGATATCCCTGTGGCCTTTTGAAGCTGCCATTATAAAACAAAGATAAAAAGAGAAAGAAAATATGCTTAGAATATATGTTGCAAAACAACAAAAATGAATAAGAGAAAATAAACACCTAGTTTAATCTTTGTGCCTTATGTTTGCGGATTCTATTCAAAGGATGCAAGGAAGGTCATAAAGTTTGTATCCATAAGTGGTCAGTCCTAGCTAGATAATAACCCAAACATGCTTTGAGGACGTTTGAGTTAAAAAAGAGCTTAACAGTCATAAACATAGGCACAGTATCTACTGGATTAGCAATAGGTTACAAGTTTCATAGTCTGGGGATCGTAGTAGTATGTTTAGATCTTGAAAAAGCCTTCTTGAAATATTAAGTTATTGGCTAATCTGCACATATCTCACTCTCATTCCAATTTCTATGAGCACAGAGGATCCAATTTGTGCTAAAAGGACTCATGGCTTGTGCCAAGATTTGCTGGATAATGGAAACACAAAGATACCAGGCATGCTTCAAGGCTTTACTGCTGTACTGGGTTTTCCAGTTTTCTGTGCATTAGCCCAATTCATTCTTTGGTCCATGCGTGAAAGCTATGGTTAAATTATCTATTGTACAGATAAAATGAGTAAAAGAGAAATTTAATGGGAAAAAAACATACTTACAGGTATGGAAAAGTTGTTCCACTTCTTTGCAGACCAATATACAGAGGCTCCAGTAAATTATTTATAATTGATTCTGTGACTTTTTCCCACTCTTTAGGATTATTCAAACTAGCCAGATACGATTCATGTTGAATGCATTCATAGGCTGCTTCGTTCCATGTGACATGCTTCTTTGTAGATATAAATGAATAGCATCTATTGTCAACAGAAAAGAAACCTTTACCACATCTGCTATCAGAATAACCACAGTTGTCTTCATCCTCCCCTCCATTGCATTCTTCAATTTTGTTGCAGTTGAAATGAAGTTGGAATTTGGGCCAGAAGGGAACAGAGCAGTTCCATTTCCCATCCTCCAGTTCTTCTGGGATCTCAGACTGGCTATGAAATGAGAAATACAGCTTAAATCCTAAATACTCTTGTGTTTTATCACTCTCAAAATAAAACAGAATTGCATTAGTATGGAAAACGGCTGCTTTAAGGACTAAGTTGTCATTACAATTAACCAGTTTCAGTAACTTTCCATCTGCCTTGTTGTCGTCCACAGATATAGTGAGTCTATCATAGTCACACCCTTCCCATCTTCCTTCGATGTCCATGTTCTGAAAGCTGATCATTATACTATGATTAGCTGGTATTTCCAGTTGTTTCATGATGTTAAGGTGGCTTGGGTAATTCATCATCCCATCCCAGTCAGGGCTCTGAATATATCCTGTAACATAAAAAGGCAACCCTATTTCAATACAATATATACAATGTGCTAGTTAGCATACACACTGCTCCTCAATGTGCCGGTAGTTTGTGGGTTTGAACCCCATCAGAATGAAGGGATTTTAAAGGCTCAAGTAAACACTTACCTATAGTTGGTCTTGCAATAGGCTTGTGTGAATGTCAATGAAACTTTGGACAACATTGCCCATTTCATGAATATGGTTTTGCGGTTGTCGCACAATTAAAGAACCAGCATTGTTGGTGTTTGAATCTCTAGGAAATGGAGTATAGTCCTGTCCCGCAGACTTAAAACAAGCTAAGTGATCATGGAATCAGTGAAATATTATTGACTATCAATGATACAATGAATAAACATTGTAAGATTTAATAGGCACCTTGTATTGACCACATGATGTCATGTTTGGTCACCCCATCCACCTCCCTGACCATTTCTGTGTCTGCAGTGAGTTCGTGTCAATAACTTTGGCTTCAGCATCTGGAAAGTTATGAGCCTTTAGCTGGTCTGGTTGCCTCCAATCACAACTCTTAAGTAAACATCTCACATTGTCTGGTTTTGTGATACAACCCAAATCAAAAAGATGCCTCTCGGATCATTGCAAATAGTTGTTACATGACCTGAATAGTAAAAGATACAGCTTAAAGATTAAAAAAAAAAAACCAATGTGCATGGCTTGTTTATATGGCAAGACCAGCTTAGTGTAGACTGTTTATGATGCACAGTGGGGTGCATTTAAGCAAAACAAAGAAAGATAAAGGATACTATCATATCAACAGAGTACTAAGTTGCTGCAATGTATAGAGCAGTGTTTCTGCCACAGAGATGTGTGATCCACCTGTCCTATCCACATTTGCCTCAGCTTTCTGAGCATGCCATCAGCTGTTAATGAGCAACTGCAAAAATAGCAAAGGTGTATTACATGTCTAGTGAAAAAAATAGGAGTTTTGAATTTCCACACAGCTTGATATCACTACTTGGACAGCTAGTGCATTGCTATAGTAGCTGCATGGGCATTGCATCAAAATGTAGCTTTAAAAAGTTGCCCAAGTTCAGAATCAGGCACCATGGATCACCACTGGTGCCCTCAGGTCTACTACCATTAAGAGCATGGGCATTCTGACTGGTCTTGAGATCCTAGAAAGCAAGCAAGACACTAAAGTCCTGATGCAAGCTGCTAAATTAAAGAGGCTAAGAGCCAACCAATGCAAAACTGAATATCAGAGCACACAAAGTGCAGGCTTAAATGCAGCATCTTTGTACACAGTGCAAAGAGACATAAGACTGGATCCTGAATTGAGGCAACAATGGAACAAAGCAGTACTAATCCACTTCACAGTACCAGCTTGGAAGAGAGAGCAAATCCCAAAAATCATATATATATAAGTTCTGGTATTCCACAAAAAGGAACACAGACCATGTGAGAGTAGTAGTTACGATACAGTATACAGAAGAGATCTATCCAAGAGAACTTTGGACTCATGCATTCAAAAATGGATCAGCAGAAGAACCTTCTAAAAATGGAGACAGTGGAGTCTACATTGCACTGAAAGATGGCAAAGAAACCCACCAATCAGCCGCAACTGGAAAGTTATCTACAAACTACAAGGTTGAAGCAGATGCATTGCTAGCATTGGCCAATATACTCTGCACCAACAGTGAGGCAGTTTCCCCAGAGTTGTCATTATCTCAGATTCGCTGTTTGTGCTTCAGACCATTCCAAAAATGCAGAGGCAAGGGCGTTGAGTTTTGAATGGTCTGAAGCACTACAGCTCTTGTAGCACTACAGCAGTCCACTGACCATGCAGTCATGCAGTGGGTTTCTTCACACTGCAGCATCCATGGCAACAAGGAAACTGACCTACCTGCAAAGGTAAGAGGCCAGATGACTCAAGAGCAGAAAAGGACGCATGAGGAAGCAAAGTCAACATTGAAGGATGCATTTTCAGCAGCACTCTACTTTAAATAGTAAGGGTGACTACTACCTCATGTCCAGAGAAGACCAAGTGACCATTGTAAGACTGAGGACTGGACACTGCAGACTCAGACATATCATGTTAACCAAGTTCCACATTGGTGGTTCTGTGACATGCCCCTGCACATGTCCCATAACAATGAAACACTTCCTCCATACTTGTGCAATACACCAAAACTTGAGGGCTAATATCTGGCCTACTGACCTCAGAGCGCACAAATCCAATATCCCTCAGTCAAGAGTGCTATATTTAGTGTGCCCCTTCCTTTTACCTAGTCACAAGTGTGGTCAGTTCCTGCTATAATTAGCACCAGCTGGCCCATCTAGGCTGGGATGGGATGTATTAATTAGCAGCTGAGAGAAGCTGAAAGTTAGGGTGAACTGACAGCTGTGACCTGTCAATGAGGGACAAGCTCTTTGGACCCCTTGAAAGCCTTTGGTACACCATGGCATTTGTCAGGACCTCTGGAGTTGCTGCCTGAGCATTCAACAAGGAAGAATTAAGAAGACTATATGGCGTCATATCAGAGTAGCGATGATGTTCATCAGGTCTATTACAACAAGAAAGGGACTGAGCAGAGGTGGCTTTGGGGTCAGTTTTTGGCCTTTGAAGGCACTTTACATGTACTGCCCCCAATCCATAAACATGCCATTTTTTGTTTTGTATTGGTAAACAGGTACCCTGCAAGATTTGCAGAATATTGAACAGGCAGTGATTTCTCTATGATAACTTGGAATTGCAGATCAACAATTTCCCTATTACAATTCGTTGCCTGGCTTTAACCACAGGTATTTGGTTTAGACAAGTGAATATCCACGAACAGAGACTTGACCAAAACCCCATGACTACACGCCTTTTGTCCCATAAAGCTATCTTTAAAAAGAAAATATTCCTGTAAAAAGTAACAAAGCAAACTATAAATGCCTTTTTTAGAAGTTCTGAATAAATCAACATTTGATTAAAGACCTAAAACGTCCAGTGTTACAAGATCACAAAAATCACAAGTAAAGAAAAGAACTGAAGAAAAGCAGGAATGTGTGTGTGTGTGTGTGTGTGTGTGTGTGTGTGTGTGGTGTGTGTGTGTGTGTGTGTGTGTGTTGTGTGAAATGAAAATGCTGGCGATGCGCTCTCCCCAGGGAGAGCAGCCCAAATTTCATGCAGAGAAATCTGCCGTGACTTAAAGTGATATGTTATTAAAACTTAGCAAATTCATACTTAAGAGTAAAGTTGCATGATATTAATGAAAAGGTTGACTATATTTTTATTTCTGTGAAAAATTCTGTGTATGAACGTATTCTATTAATGCAAATTATATATGTTACAGTTGATTTTGTTTGTTTGAAATCCTCCATGCCCCAAGAGGGGTCAAAGGCGAATTAAATCTTGAATCTTGAATCTTGTGTGTGTGTGTGTGTGTGTGTGTGTGTGTGTGTGTGTGTGTGTGTGTGTGTGTGTGTAAGTGTGTAAGTGTGTAAGTGTGTGTGTATAAATGTGTGTGTGTGTGTGTGTGTGTGTGTGTGTGTGTGTGTGTGTGTGTGCGTGCAAGTCAGTGAGTGAGTGAGTGAGTGAGTGAGTGAGTGTGTGTGTGTGTGTGTGTGTGTGTGTGTGTGTGTGTGTGTGTGTGTGTAAGTGTGTAAGTGTGTAAGTGTGTAAGTGTGTGTGTGTGTATAAGTGTGTGTGTGTGTATGTGTGTGTGTGTGTGTGTGTGTGTGTGTGTGTGCAAGTCAGTGAGTGAGTGAGTGAGTGAGTGAGTGAGTGAGTGAGAGAGTGTGTGTGTGTGTGTGTGTGTGTGTGTGTGTGTGTGTGTGTGTGTGTGTGTGTGTGTGTGTGTGTGTGCATGCCTATGTGTGAGAGTGTGTGTGCATGCCTATGTGTAAGAGTGTGTGTGCATGTGTGTGTTCGGGAAAGCATTACTGGGAAAAGTATGAAGGGTTTAGAGTAAAGGAAAGAGAATTGGATCAAATGTCAGCAATTTAACATAAAAAGAAAAACCTACCTGTCATAGGTGTGAGGAAGATGACTTGCAGCTGAGGAGGAGGCACAGCTGTAAAGTTGATGGACAGATCAATGGAAGCATCAGTCTGTTGAACCCTCAACTCAAACTGTAACTTGTGCCCAGGACTCACTGCCCGTCTCAGTAGAGGATTACAAATGAAATCATCTTTTCTGTACTTCGCTTCATCGTCTTTAAGCAACACTAGATAAGAACATTTTCCATTCCGGGAACAATCAGGAAAACAGGGAACTATGTTGAGATAGATGAACATTTCTATGACCATACCTTGTGGCGCAACAAACTCTATAGTGCAAGTTCCCTTTGTGCTAAAACCTCTCTGAACAAAAGATATCTGCCCAGCAGTATTGCTGACTGGTCGTGTCTTCTGGCCATGTAAACAAACCAGGATATCAGCAGACGTGATGGATACAAAGTCACCAACAGAGACGGGTGCAGCAGAGCTTGTGGAGTCAGCAGTGGCAGAAGACAGGGAAGCTGTGCTGTTGGAAGTCTGCTCCACCTTGGGAACACGTTGAGAGTCCAGGGATTGCCAAGTTGTTGGAGCAGCATAGCTCACATTCTGAGGGAAGTCGATAATGGACGCTGTTGTGTAGTTCACAGTTACTTTCTGTGAATCTCCTGTGTCCCTGTATCTTGTAGTGGAGCTTTGGTGTAGGTCACTGGGAGAGAAATTAGTCATAGTTGTAGTTATATCACCAGGTCTCTTGCTTCCTAACTCTAGCGTTGCCTTTTCTTCCATGCCGCCATATGTATTTGTCTTATCATGGATGTTTAACATGCTGCTAGTCTCTGTTGAGTCTCTGTCTGATTTTGTAGTGCTGTCTGTCTGTTGAGAAAACTGTGACATGCAAGTCATTGGACCAGCAAACGTCAAGAAGACTAACAACAGACGCATCGTAGTTAAGCTGATGAATTCTCCCAATGTCTAAGCCTTTGGATGTGGACGGACCAACGCTTGCATTGCCCTTATGCTCTCAGTGTTATACCATCTAAGACTTTGTGCATGTTGTTCATAATCCAACTATTTCACAATCATCAAGTTATGGATGTTATTGTCGTGGGCACTTTACCACTGCTTTGCCTTTGATAAATGAGGTTCAATACCTGCACAAACAATCTAATGCCATAATGGCTGGAATCATTGTAGGTGCAAACATTCACACCATCACAAGACACCAACCACAGGATGTCTATTTATATTTAGAGTCATCAAGACGATTTTTAGGGACATACAAACAGACCAAGTGTCTGCCTGAGCTCCAATGATTCTTATGTTGTTGTTTTTTTCCAGTTTGAATTCAGTTGTACTCTAGATGCTGGTTACTTAATCAGAACCTGATGGCTTGGCCATGGGCTCAATTTCTGAGGATTGAGGCCATTGCGTGTGTTTCTATGTCTCCTTGACACCAATGGATAGACATATTCAAAAGAGTGATGACAGTCATTAGTTCTTATCCCAAAGCAGGACACCTAATCTACCACTTACTCTTTGGTGATAACATCTTGTGCATCAATGTGTGTTTCAGCTTCCATCATTTCCAGTATGCTTGATATGGCTGAAATCAATAAGCATCCCCACAATATGAAGGTACAAAATCTGAAATATCATCTACTGTCTTGGACATTCCGTTAGCGTGGTAGACTGGCCCTGGTTTTGGTCCCCATTAGAAACCCATCTTGGTGGATTTTTTTTAACCTTTGGTTGGCTCTTAGTGCTGAGTGTACCTTGTACTTAATGAACACATACACGCGCAGCCGCGCGCGCACGAGTAGGGCACACGCACGCATCTGTGCGTGCATGCATACTCATTCACACATTCATACTCACCCACACACACGAGCGCGAGTACATCTGTGCGTGCATGCACACTCATTCATTCACACACACACACACACACACACACACACACACACACACACACACCACACACACACACACACACACACACAACACACACACACACACACACACACACACACACACACACACACACACACACACACACACACACACACACACACACACACACACACACAACACACACACAACACACACACACACAACACACACACACACACACACACACACACACACACACACACACACAAACACAAACACATGGCTTTTTTTCAAATATGCATATATATGATTTTGTGCATGGATGGTTTGATGAAGAAAAGCAATTGCACTGCTTATTCAATGTATTATCTGAAAATAAAAGTTTGACTTTGACTTGACACACACGCACACAATCAATTAATCAATCAACTAATCAACCAATCAATCAATCAATCAGTTATCCATACACAAACGACAACAGAAAATTAAAGAAATTCATAAGATAAATTGAATCCAACTAATTCTGAAATGTCGTTTTTAAGATATAAAAGAAACTAAAAAAGAATTCCACAGAAAATCATTGACAGACCTGAGAAGTCATACCTACTTCGAATTATGAACCTACTTTAAAAAGCCAACAGACTATTAGAGATTTTCCAGCAGTTCGGATAAAGAATTATTCTTTTTTCTGTTCCTGGGATAGAAGTCGAGGTTTCTGCCTAAGCCATTATTTTTGTCCACCATTAAGGCAACTGCATTCCGACTTGGTAGATAGTAATTTTTTCTAATATAGCAAATAAGATAATATCATAATTATGAGTTGTATAGTAAGATCAATTTCAACAATCTTAAACAATATAGCAACACAAAGCATATTACCTGCCGAATTCAATTCAGGAAAGCCAAACTGGGATCCATAATCATCATTCTTACTCTACAGCATTCATTCACCTCACTGGCAGTCTTTTGTACAACAGAGATGAAAATATCTCAACTGTTCTAGTTTTGAAAAAGCCTTCAATGTAATACATTCATTCTCTGATTTTGCTTGAATTGCAGTTGTATTACTTGAATAAGAAGTGTGTCCTTTTTCTGGGTGATTCAAGTCAATTAGTAAGAGGTCACAATCAAACATCACATCTTATATCAGTTAAATATAGCGTTCCTAAAGGATTCACACTTGTACCACACTCATTTTCAATCTATAAGAAGGGTATACTCATTTTTATCCTCTACTCATGTAAAATGTTTGCAGATGAAGCATCTATATACTCCATTTTGTCAGAGTAGGGATCAGAATCAAGATTTCTTATTGTTGTTAAGTCAAAGAAAAAAGACTATTTGATACAAAACATCAGCATTTACAGTCAACTTTCACACTCAGTGCAGATTTAGAAAATTAGGAAATTTGTCTCTGTCCTTCTAAATGATTATTTGATCATTTCTAACACGCTGTCCTCATCTTTGAAAAACTTACTTATATGATCATTGATTTTTGTAGCTTCTTTTGTTTAATTCTAACATACAGTTATTTCTCAAATCATCTTATGATATGAAACATTAAAAGATATTAAACATCAAATGATATAAAACATTAAATGATGTAAAATATCAAATGATATAACAAACATTGGAAGGAAGGTGGCAGGATGGTTATGACGTTCGCCTGCCAGCAAGTAAATCGTGAGTTTCTGGGTTTGTACCAAGCCTCGCCCTTTCTTCCCAGTTTGACAAAAAAATCGAACTGAATGTCAAAGTCATTCGGATGAGACTATTAACCGAGGCCCGGTGGGCGAACGCACGCAGA
>CM060324.1:4221579-4229079 GCA_030674155.1 Stramonita haemastoma
GTTGTTGTTTTTTTTACATCCAGTCTGTGTTCATGCAATTTTGAAAATAGTGTTATCCACACCCACCATGTGCCAACACACAAGAGCCTACTCTTCTGAAAAGCACAACAGGTTTAGACATGTGCGCAAGATGTTCTCTTTGAGAGAGAGACAGAGACAGAGAGACAGAAAGACAGAGAGACAGAGACAGAGAGACAGAGAGACAGAAAGACAGAAAGACAGAGACAGAGAGAGAGAGAAAGAAGAAGGGAGATAGAAGGAGAGAGAACTAGAGAAATAGAGAGACAGACAGACAGACAGACAGACAGAAAAAACAGGCAGATGGACAGAGAGACAGACAATATGACAAAAAGGCAAAAAGAGAGTTACATAACGTTCGTGCTTATATGCATTCCCAAAACAACAACGCATACCATTAACATTCAAGTGTTGGTAAAAGCAAAGGTGCACGTGAAAAAGCAAGCCAGTGCATTACACGGCACTTCCCAACACCCCCCCCCCCCCCCCCCCACTTTGCTCCTTTTGGCCAATAATGAGGCCATTAGCATGAAGGGAAAAATGCCTTTCATCCTGTCTCCAAAGTATTTGAGGTACGTATTACATGGAATCAAAATTCAGAAGATTCCCCCCCCCCTTTCTCTTCAGAGTCCTATTTGTTCTGAAATTCCCCTGGTGCTTTGCAAGTGTGTGTTGTGTGTGTGTGTGTGTGTGTGTGTGTGTGTGTGTGTGTGTGTGTGTGTGTGTGTGTGTGTGGTGTGTGTGTGTGTGTGTGTGTGTGTGTGTGTGTGTCTGTCTGTCTGTCTGTCTGTCTGTCTGTCTGTCTGTCTGTCTGTCTGTCTGTCTGTCTGTCTGTCTGTGCCTACACAGTATGTTTTGCAAGACATATGGTGTCAGGCAGGTAGGCAGGTAGGCATTTTGTGTACCTGCCAGTATGCACACAAAATGCTGATTATAATTATGCAGGTGTGCATGTGCAGCACACCAGTATGATATTTGATTACATGAACATGCATATGCTCATCATGCACATGCCTATGTACATACATACACGCACATGCACATAATTGTGTATGCGCCCACATGCACACAAGTATACACATATACTCACCCCATGCACCAGAAATACAGCCACTGTCACCCATAGCACCGATACTTTATCACAACTACCACCACCACAGCCCCCCTCCCCCCTCCCCCACACAGGCACGCAAACACACACAGAGATACACACACACCCTTACACACACAGAGACACAACACACACACACACACACACACACACACACACACACACACACACACACACACACACACACACACACACACACACACACACACACACACACACACACACATACCATATTTATATATAAAAAAATTGATTAAAAAAATTATTAAAAAACACAAATACACGCACACACACATGCACACACATATGCACATACGCACATTATCTATCTATCTATCTATCTATCTATCTATCTATCTATCTATCTATCTATCTATCTATTTATCTATCTATCTATCTATCTATCTATCTATCTATCTATCTATCTATCTATATATATATATATATATATATATATATGTGTGTGTGTGTGTGTGTGTGTGTGTGTGTGTGTGTGTGTGTGTGTGTGTGTGTGTGTGTGTGCATACACGCACACACGCAGCATACACACACACACACACACACACACTATTCCTTCCAATGTTTCATTGACACTTTTCATACCCTCTCTCAGATTTACAGATCTATCAACAAAAAATCCCAACCTCTTCAAGACCAAATGGCTGCATAACCATAGACTTCGGTATAAAAAAATGAAGCAGTGCAGTGAAATACGTAAAATACAGTTTTTGAAGGAGACAGCACTTGCAATGTTAAAATGATTGTATTCACATGGCCAAGCTCATTACACTTCCAGCAGGAGGGGAAGGGAGGGATGGGGGGGAGGGGGGCCGTGTGTGTCAAGTCAAGTCAAGTCAAGTCAAGTCAAAATGATCTTTATTGAGGGTAAAAGATTAAGTTTACACGACTTTTTTTCATCCTGCCCTCACTCCTAACCTGCCCTGTGTGTGTGTGTGTGTGTGTGTGTTGTGTGTGTGTGTGGTGTGTGTGTGTGTGTGTGTGTGTGTGTGTGTGTGTGTGTGTGTGTGTGTGTGTGTGTGTGTGTGTGTGTGTGTGTGTGTGTGTGTGTGTGTGTGTTGTGTTGTGTGTGTGTGTGTGTGTTGTGTTGTGTGTGTGTGTGTGTGTGTGTGTGTGTGTGTGTGTGTGTGTGTGTGTGTGTGCTTGTGCATGATGGATGTGTGTGTGTGTGGTGTGGTGTGTGTGTTGTGTGTGTGTGTGTGTGTGTATGTGTTATGTGTGTATGTGTGTATGTTGTGTGTATGTATGTATGTATGTATGTATGTATGTATGTATGTATGTATGTATGTATGTATGTAGTACGTACGTACGTACGTACGTTCGTACGTATGTATGTACGTATGTACGTATGTATGTACGTATGTACGTATGTATGTATGTATGTATGTATGTATGTATGTATGTATGTATGTATGTATGTATGTATGTATGTATGTATGTATGTATGTATGTATGTATGTATGTATGTAGGTAGGTAGGTAGGTAGGTAGGTAGGTAGGTAAGTAGGTAGGTACGTTCGTACGTACGTACGTACGTACGTACGTACGTATGTGTGTGTGTGTGTATGTATGTATGTGTGTGTATATGTGTGTGTGTATGTTTGTGTGTGTATGTATGTATGTATGTATGTATGTATGTATGTATGTATGTATGTATGTATGTATGTATGTATGTATGTATGTAGGTAGGTAGGTAGGTAGGTAGGTAGGTAGGTAGGTAGGTAGGTAGGTAGGTAGGTAGGTAGGTAGGTAGGTAGGTGGGTATGTATGTATGTATGTATGTATGTATGTATGTATGTATGTATGTATGTATGTATGTATGTTATGTATGTATGTATGTATGTATGTATGTATGTATGTATGTATGTATGTATGTATGTATGTATGTATGTATGTATGTATGTATGTATGTATGTATGTATGTATGTATGTGTGCATAAGATTGTCTTTTTTGGCCTCAGTTTCCAAACAATCCACAAGCAGCCTGATAACATTTGTGTTCAAATGTACGTAGCAGCAAACATGCATGTGAAGGTGCAGGCGTGTGTGTTATGTAACATCCCCTCTGCTCCTGTACGGAAAAAATGAGGCTATTAGCATGAAGGGGGAAATGCCTTTCATCCTGTCTCCAAAGTATCTGCGGCACGACATTATACCTGGAATCAAAGTTTAGAAGATTCCTTCTTTAGACCGATCTGTTCTCCAATTCAGTGGCACTTTTTTAACCGTCTGCACATGTGTATGAGGATGGGATAGCTCAGTGGTCAGAGGGCTCGCTTTCCCCCAACCAGGTTAAGCAGCGTCGAGTGTGGTTGCCAGTTGGATGGGTGACCGTTTGCGCGCCTTGGCTTCAGTACAGTTTTCCCAGTTCCCCCAGCCGTAAATGGGAACCTGCCCTCTTTAGGGTTAGGGAAGGTAAAGCAGCGAGGGAGAGGAGATGTGCGCCGTCCTCAACATGCCGGCCCCCTAGAGAAGCTGAGGTCTCTGACACATCGCTCCCCTACGACCACACAGGTTATGGGACACCTTTACCTTTTTTTTTTTACCTACATGTGTATGCCTACACGTATATGTTCCAGCAGGTGGGCAGGGAGTTAACAAGCAGGTCAGAACATGCTGCATTTTTGTGTGCATGCAAGTATATATTAAATCATACATAACCGTCTACATTGTTTCTGCGCACACAAACATGTATTCCCATGCCTTTGTGCATGACTGTACGCATGTTGGGATATACACACATGTCTCACTATCAGAAAACCTCCTGCTACCATCATCATTACAAACGCATTCACCAATGGCCACAATAACCATCATCTAAAACAGCACCACCCAAACAGCAACAACATTAACACATACACTCCACATACGCCCCCCCCCCCCCATCCTTTTACATCTCTCTCTCTCTCACTCTCTTAGAACATCACACACACACAAACACACACACGCACGCATGCACGTATGCACGCATGCACTCACTCACACACTCATATTTCCTAATCCACCACCACAACCACCACCACCACCACCATAACCACCACCACCACAACCACCACCACCACCAAAAAAGTAAAAAACAATAGCCCATATGTTAAGGACTTGAGTATAACCGCCCACATCCTTTCCTACCCCCTTATATGCAACCATCCCCCCCCCCCCCCCCCCCACACACCACAACATACACTTGACTTACAACTTCAGCGTCATATACCATACAGTAAACGCACTCTATGATCACACACACATACGCGGCGCGCGCGCGCAGCACACACACACACACACACGCACGCACGCACGCACGCACACACACACACACACACACACACACACACACACACACACACACACACTCCACTGTACCACTGACACATTTCTTACCGCCCCCAAGATTTGCGGGTCTATCAAGGAAAGAAGCTCAAAGATCAAACAAAAGTATAACCATCCTCAGTATTGAAATGATGAGAGGGGAAAACACCGTAAAATATGGCTTTGAAAGGAAAAAAAAGCGTTTAGTAATGTGAAAATAGTTAGATTCTTGTTCCTAATCTCATGAAATTTGCTTTCACTACCCATCTGAGGGGTTCCCGGGGGCATGTCAGTATAAATGGATACGACTACAAATGGTTTACACTTATTCTCAATGCTAATGCTTGTAGTGCATATATATAATTTTGTAACAATAAAATGAATAAAAGAAAGTTTTTAAAAAATTGTTGGTATAAATGGCGTCCTTACTTTCTGGTAACTCTGGGCCAGGAATTCTCTCTTTTCTATCCCTCTCTTTGTTTCTGCCTTGTTCCTTTTCTTCCTATCACTTCTTTCGTGTGTACTTTCTGCCTTTTTGGGGGGTCCACTCTCTTGTCTCCCCCCACCCCCACCCCCCCATACTTAAAAACATTATAACCTCCCACACGCCAAAGTCAGAAGCGCTGGGCCTGGCTTGTCAGGCTTTAAATGGTAGCACAAGGCACTTTCCCTCATAATTATGTGACAGACAACAATAGTTGCTGTTTGAGCGTTCTATAACAAAGAAAAAATCTCTCTCTCTCTCTCTCTCTCTCTCTCTCTCTCTCTCTCTCTCTCTCTCTCTCTCTCTCTCTCTCTCTCTCTCTCTCTCTCTCTCTTACCCTAGGCATACAAAGTTTAGATTTGGTGTATCAGATTTTAATATTCATAAATTCAGATATAGAGAACATGATGTTGATGACCCCAGGTTACTATGTTCATTATGTAAGCAAGCACCTGAGGACGAAGTACATTTTGTGTTATGCTGTCCAGTGTTAGAGGATGTTTGGCAGAGTTACATCCCTGTAAAATATAGTAGGCAGCCTAATTCTTTTAGACTCTGTTTACTCATGGCGTCAAGTCAGCCTGAGGTTGTGCGTAACTTCACTTTATATTTGTGTAAAGCTTTCAGAATAAGAGATATTTTGTTATCGTAAGTCATATTTTTGTAACTGACTTTTGTTTATTATACAGTAATTTTTGCTATTGCTGCTGGGTTTGGTTTGGTTTTGATTTGTTTTTCTTTTCCTCCACCAAAATACTAAGCAGTTCGCCCCCCCCCCCCCCCCCCCCATTCATGTATGGGCCAATGGCCTTTTTGTGAATAAATCATTCGAGTTCGAGTTCTTACCCTAGACATACTCCTCTGCCGACTATATACTACGTTTTACTTTTGTCTCTTCCCCTCAAATTCAATTGAATAGCTCTAGTCTGCAATATACATGTATAGCGGACTATGGCTACTTTTCAAACACTCTGTTAGGGGTGGGGTGGTGGTAGTTTTATTTTCATTATATGTGTGCAGACTTTTACAGTGAAACTTTCAACCAGAGGGAGGAAGGTAGGTATTTTTTTCAGACACCAAGTTACTGCCTTCTCCTGTGTTTTTAAAGGCTTCACTGCAGTGTCGGGCCAGGACCCTGTCTGATGAATCAGCCATGAGCAAAACAGTACTGCTGTATTTACTGGGCTTCCTAATTGACCACGTACCCCCTTCCCCCCCCCCCCCCCCCCCCCACTCTCCCCTCTCTCCCTTTTTGGTGGATCGATGATCTAGAGGTAATTCACCTACCTAGACAGGAAGAAGTTTGTTTGACTCCTAGCTCCACACTACCAGCACGCGACGCACGCACAGTAATCACAGCACGCGCACGCACGACACCGCGCCACGCCACCGACACCCACGCACGACACACACCACACACGCCCACGCGCATGCACCACACACACACACCACACCACAACCAAGGTTGATATTTGTCTTGATTGTTTAGAAGTCAATTTTCTTGATTTTTTTTGTGAGGGCAGGATGAAAAAAAGTTGTGTAAACTTAATCTTTTACCCTCAATAAAGATCATTTTGACTTGACTTGACTTGACTTGACTTGACTTGACTTGACTTGACTTGACTTCACACACACACACACACACACACACACACACACACACACACACACACACACACACACACACACACACACACACACACACACACACCCTGAAGGAAAAAAACACACCCAAGTCTGTTGCTTACTCAATGTACCATCTGAAAATAAAATTTTGAATTAAAAAAAAATTGACACCAATCCACTAGATCATGATTAGTGATCTCGGTGCTAGTCTTTCGAATGAGACGATAATCTGAGATCCAGTGTGTATGCAACATGTATCCAATTCAACGCACGTAAAATATCTAGTTGAGGTTAGATTGTATCGTGTTGTGTTGTGTTGTGTTGTGTTGTGGTGTGGGGTGGGGTGGTGTGGTGTGGTGTTTTGTATGTATCGTGTTGTATTATGTCGTGTGGTGTGGTGTGGTGTGGTTTGGTGTGGTGTGGTGTGGTGCGGTGTAGTGTGGCGTTGTGTGTTGTGGTGTGTTGCATTGTATCGTGTTGTATTGTATTGTGTTTGTAGTGTGACGAGGTGTGGTGTGGCGTGGTGTGGTGTGTTGTGTTGTATGCATCATGTTGTATTTTATTGTGTTGTGTTGTGGCGTGGTGTGGTGTGGTGTGTTGTATGTATCGTGTTGTATCGTGTTGTGGTGTGACGTGGTGTGGTGCGGTGTGGTGTGGTGTGGTGTGTTATATAGTATCGTGTTGTTTTGTGTTTTGTTGTTTTGCGTCGTGTTGTAGTGTATTTTCGATAACAACAGATTTCTCTGCTTGAAATTCAGGCCGTTCGCCTCAAGTCAGGGAGAATGCGTCACCACGAATGTAGCGCCGCCTTTTTTTTTGGCTTTTCTTTTTTTAGATTTCCCTGTCTGTACGTGGAAATTGTGTCCTCAATAACAGCGACATTTTTCTACAGAAATTTACCATGGACAACTCTTTTGTTGCCGTGACGTTTTAATATA
>CM060324.1:4246579-4251579 GCA_030674155.1 Stramonita haemastoma
TAAGGAAAAACAACAAACACAACGATACCTTATGATAATACCCATCATCACTGAGAGGAAATAACATATACGCTAACAAACATACAATCAAACAAAAGAAAAACAAAACCAAACAAACAAACAAAAAACACATAAAAACACACCAAAAAACAAACAATCAAACCAAAACATCAAAAAACCAATCCACACGGATTATATATTAGAAGGAAGAAAAGAAAAAACAACTAAAGCAACAGTACCATATGATAATACCCATCACCACTTAGTGGAATAACATAACAAACATATGGGCATGCACACATTTAAAAAAAAAGAAGAAAATTTTAAATCATATGGTGTCAAACAGCTTATATCAATACAATGTCACCAACCATTATTTAAGACTTAAAAAAAAAAAAAAATAATAATAATAATAAAAACACCAAAAAACAAACAAAAAAACCCACCAAAAAACAAACAATCAGACCAAAACATCAAAAAACCAATCCACACGGATTATATATTAGAAGGAAAGAAAAGAAAAAAACAACTAAAGCAACAATACCATATGATAATACCCATCACCACTGAGTGGAATAACATAAACATATGGGCATGCACACATTTAAAATTGTTTTTTTTTAAAAAAATCATGTGGTGTCAACAGCTTATATCAATACAATGTCACCAACCATTATTTAAGACTTAAAAATAAAAAATAAAAATAAAAAAATAAATAAAAATAATAAAAAAAATCCATGAAATGTCAATAAGCAACTTATGTCAGATTACATTATCTCCACACTTCAATTCATACTTATGTTATGAGGAAGAAAAGAAAAAACAAAACAAAACAAAACAAACAAACAAAAAAACAAAAATAAAACCCCGAAAAACAAACGCAACAATACATATGATAATACCAATCTCCACTGAGAGGAAATAACATATACACTAACAAACATTCAAACTAACCAAAAAACTAATAAACAAACAAAAGCAACAGAGAACCAAACAAACATAATGAAGGAAAAAAAAAACAAGCAAAACAAAACTAAAGCAAAAAACAAACAAAAAACAAGCAAACAAACAAACACAACCCCCCAAAAAAAACACACACAAAAAAACCCCACACACTCAAAAAAGAAAAAAATTTGGAGGGGGGGTGGGAACGGGTGGGGAGGGGGTATCAAGAGGAAGGGGGAAAACACAAACAGCAACCAGAAAAATTATAATAATGATTTATGATTATATTTCATAAATAAAAAACCCTACACATATGAACAAAAACAAACAAACAAACATTCAAACAAACAAACAAAAAACAAACAAAACACAACAAAAAACATACACAACAACAACCAGAACAAAAAAGTAAGGCCTTTCCACTTATCAAAATAATATAAATATAATAGTGCTAATAGTCTCATTAGTATAATTAATAAAATAAAATAAAAATTAAATATTTATCCTGAAACTATTAAACTGGGTAAGTGAAAAAAAAAAAAAAAAAAAATCCAATCTAGTCGTCAAATCAGTGGTTTGGTTTTCTCCTTGTGAATTTGCAGAATATACACGTGTTTACATACATCACTTATTCCCTATCCTGTTCAAAATTACATTATATAAAAAAAAAAAAAAAAAAAAAAAACAACCCTTTCTCCCCTTTTCCCCTTCCACATACATATATAGCAAGCAAAGTGTAGCTTTTTCAGTCACAGTGAGCCACACGTGAAAGATTTTTCGGGGTTAGCAGAGAGTATCAATATCTTTAGTCTGTTCTAAGTATGGTTGATTGGATTGATGTGTAGTTCTTAAACATTTTTGCATAAGCGCATTAAGTGATTTTTCAACTGATTTTTGAACTGATTTTTATTTTTGATACATTTTAAATGTTTTGGGAGCTTGTTCCATAAATCACTACCTGAATATAGGAAGCTTGTTTTGTAAAGATTGTTTCTGGGTCTGGGAAATGTTAGTAGATGGTTATGCCTGTGCTCATTAATTTTGAATCTATTGGTGATCTTGGGAGGGGCATTTCCATTGACAACTTTTTGTACAAATAGAGCTTTATTGAGATAAAGCCTGTTTTGAAATGTAAGAATATTTGTTAGCTTATAATCATTGATGGTTAGGGAGCTTGATTTTAATAGGACAAGTTTTAGCGCTCTTTTATATAATCGATGGATGAATTTCAAATTAGTTTCACTGCAGTTGTCCCAAAGAGATGAGGCATAGTCAACTATTGGCAAGATGTGTCCACAAAAAAAGAGTTTGCGTGAATGACTATCTAGAAAGTGTTTTATTTTTGATAGCTGACGTACCTTGTTTGTAAGACGTTTTCCTTGTGCCATCACATGGTCAGTCCAAGTAAGATTATTGTCGATAATTACACCCAGAATTTTGTGTGAGTCAACTTCTTCAATGATTTTTTGATCTATCAACAGAGGTTGAAATTTACTTTTCATTTTTTGCCTCTTTTGTCGTGCTAGTACGTACATACTTTTAGTTTTTTGAGCATTTAAGGACATATGGTTTAATTGAGTCCAAGTAATCAATTTGTTGATATTGTTTTGAAGTTTGAGTGTTAGTCTGTGGGGGTCAGTATCACTACAATAGAGGGATGTGTCATCAGCAAACATTTCACAGCTACAATCTAGAAATAAGGGTAAGTCATTTACATATATTGAGAACAAAGAGGACCCAATATTGATCCTTGTGGTACTCCATATCTAATAGATACTAATTCTGATGTTTGATTATTTGCAGTTACCAACTGCTGTCTATCTAACAAAAAACTTTTTAAAAGATTGATTATTTCAGGTGTTAGTTTGTATAGGTGAAGTTTACGCACTAGCAGGGAGTGATTAATTACATCAAATGCTTTTTCAAAGTCAACAAAAATTAGGCCTGTATAGTTATTTTCATTTATGTTGTGTAAGAGACTGTCTGTTAGTTGAGTTAGAGCTGTGTGACAAGAATAGTTTTTACGAAAGCCTGACTGATCTTCATTTATTAGGTTGTTGTTAACAAAGTAGGAATATAAAGATTTTTGGATATGTTTTTCAATGGGTTTGGATAAGACCGATAGGATTGAAATTGGTCTGTAATTTGAAGGACAAGAAGAATCTCCAGATTTGTGGACTGGTATGACTTTTGCCTTTTTAAATATGAGAGGAATGTTGCTTTTATCTATACACAAGTTATATAGATATGTCAGTGTTTCAGCTATAATAGGACCAGAAAGGTTCAATATTTTTCCATCCAGATTGTCAAGGTCACGTGTTCTGGAATTTTTTTTGAGAGATAGACTTTCCAACACGTCTTTAATTGTCATTGGCAATAATTCAACTGGGAATTTAATTTCTTTTGATTCAATATATTGTTCTAAGTATTGGAGATCATTTTCATTTGACTTATCACATGATATGATTTTAGTAGCGATGTTTGAGAAATGGGTGTTCAGTTCATCAGCTGTTATGTCTTTAACTGTCTTTTGGCTTTTTGATATAGGTCTATTACATAAAATATTGATGGCTTTCCATACCTGGCGAGAGTCGGTAGTTGTAATTAACAGTTTTTGAAAGTAATCACGTTTTGATCTCCGTTTTAGTGAAGTTACTTTGTTTCTTTGCATTTTAAATTCTTCTTTTGTACCATGGGTTTTCAAATAGTCTCTTAAGCGCATTTCTGACTCTATGTCTTTTGTTATCCAAGGAGGTTTGATTTTTTCTTTAACTCTTTTTTTGATGAAGGGGGCATGCCTATCATACACTGAAATAAATGTGGTAATCCAGAATTCTGCAGCTTCGTTGGGGTCTCTGATTTGATATATGTCTTGGAATGGCGAATTTATCAAGTCTGAAAGAAAGTCTTGTTTGTTGAAGTTATTAAATTTTCTGTAAAAGATGGTTTTATGTCCTACTTTGGGAATTTTGACACGATGTTTAAACCAAGTTAAACACACAGCATTGTGATCACTGCATCCACAGGAGGGGGCACATACTTCTGTTATGTTTTGTTTTGTAGTAGTATAGATATGATCTATCAAAGTTCTAGAGTTATCTGTTATCCGAGTTGGTTTGTCTATTAGTTGTTCCAGGCCATGCATAGTGATGTTGTGACTCCATTTAGGCTTGGGTTTTAATAAGTCGATGTTAAAATCCCCAAGAATAATTGTTTCATAGTTTAAAAATGTCACTTCATCCATAAGAGAGTTGAATTTTTCAAACCATTCTGTGGTTTCCGAAGGATTTCTGTATATGAATCCTATTAATATTGGATTATTGTGTTTTAATTTTATTTCAACCCAAATTGATTCAATGTCATAAACATCAAAGTTGTATAATCTTTTGCAACTCAGTGAAGAAGCGAAATATGTTAATAACCCAGTGGACTTGGGCTTGTGTGGATCCTGTCGAAAAATCTGATATCCTGGAATATTCATGCATGTGTCAGTTACGTGTGGTGAGAGTCGAGATTCAGCAAGGCAAAACAAATGAAATTGATTCTCATCATTGTGCAGTATGGTCGAAATATCATCTTTTTTGTTTGTTGCATTGTTGATATTCAGGTAGCCTACACGGAGGCCTTGCTTTGTGGGCCACTTGTCTAAAGTTAGAGACATGTTAAGATTGATTTTATATATATATATATATATGTATGTATGTAAGATCTATCAAAATAAGAGACTTGATTATGAAATTTTTTGACAAAATAAGCTATAGTTCAATTTCGAAAACTAAAATATAAACACAAATCAAAATCTGTAAGGAATGAATGTGTTATAATAAACAACTTTTTGAATCCAGTCCTGTTTTTACATAGATCATATACTACGGTCATAAAAAATAATAAAACATATAAATTGGGAAAAATATTTTAAGAACAACTAAGATACAACAATTTTTGCTAAATCAATATAACCAATCACACACTAATTATTAATATGATACTAAACACAAAGAGATACAGTGACGAATAATAATAGATGAAAAAGCAAACAAAAATATAGTATGGCA
>CM060324.1:4264079-4273950 GCA_030674155.1 Stramonita haemastoma
TGTGTATACAGTTTTGTCAATCTTTTCATCTGTTCCCACAGGCACACAATTACAATGGCCTACTCTTACGAAAAGCGGAACAGGATTTAACATGTGCGCAAGATGTTCTGCGTGTGTTCGCACAGGGGAGCTCGGCTTATAGTCTCATCCGAAGGACTTTAGGGGAGAGTGGAGTCAGCACTGATGTTAACTCCAAGGAGAAAAATCTCCTCGAACGGGAATCGAACTCGGGTCGTCAAACTGCGAGCGCAATGTTCTGACCACTAGGCTATCCGTCCCCCTGGATGAAACAGCGAGAACAAAAATAGGGACAAGAAAAAGAACAGAACCAACAGAGCTTTCCTACTACAAACAGAATGCATGCTGAAAGGGTTGGTGGGTGAATGGAGACAGCTTTGGACTTTGAATCCTAGAAATCCTCAAATATCTTCTAATTTATGAGCATGAAGGGGATCTATTAGCTAGCTGCTTTGGCCTGAAATCCCTTTTTCTTTTTTCTTTTCACTTTTTTTGTCAGAGGTTTTGTTTGGATTTGGGGTTTGTGGCTTGGGGTTTTGGTTTTTTTTTCCTGCTGTTGTTTTTTCTTCCTTTTGTGTATTTGTTTAGTTTAGATTGATTTAGAGATGGTCTTGTTTTTGTTTCGATTTTTCTGGGGATTTGGATTATGAGTGGGGTTTTTTTTTGTTAGAGTTTTGTTTTTTATTGGATTTTTTTGTTGGTTTGGGGGTTTTTTCTCTCTTTTTTTGCTTCTTTTTTCCAATCTCTTTCTCTCTCCCTTCTCTTCTCAAAATATTTCTTTCCTGTGTTTGTTCATTTGTTTGTATGTTCTATATAGTTTATTAGCAGTTTTGCTTCTCATTTTTCCCCACTTTGTGGGTGGGTCGCAAAGTGGTGGTTGTCCTAAAGTGGTCAGTCTCACCGGAGATAATAACTCCTCCCCCGGGTCTGGAAACTTCCTGTGGAAACTGACCTTCACCTTTCCTTCACCAGGTGGGCTGTTAATGCACAGACTGCAAATCACAAGACAAACGATTCCAAATCTGACAATTTCTAGTGTCTATGTGAGTGAGCGAATCAAGTATAATTTTGTATTTTGTACCACTTTATGTCACAGCAGATTTCTCTGCCTGAAATTCAGGCTGCTCTCCAAGGCTTGGGAGAGCACGTCGCCACAAGTGCAGCGCCTACCCATTTTTTTTTTCTTTTTCCTGCATGCACAACTGTATTTGTTTCCCTATCAGTGTGGGTTTTTTCTACAGAATTTTGCCAGGACAACCCCCTTCTTGCCGTGGCCTCTTTTACGTGTGATAAATAGTGATGTGTAACACACGGAACCTCGGTTTATCGTCTCATCCGAAAGACTAGCGCCCAGACCACCACTCAGGGTCTCGTGGATGGGGAAAAGTTTTGGCCCGAACGGGGTACAAACCACCGCACGCTCTGACCAGGACTTTTTGCTTTCTAGGCAAGGCGCGTTACCACCTAGACCACCGATCCACCTTAATCTTAATCCAATCAGGGACAAGAAAACCAGTTAAGGACATTGACATCCGGTCTTCGTTCGTGTACAGGGGACAATCCTCTGCTGAGAAATCATGTCTTTGTAATCCGATTCTCCATTCTGCATGACATATGGGGGCCTTTGTCTCTTTCTTTGTTTCGTTCTGTTTTTGTTCTGTTTTTTTTTGGTTCTTGTGCTTTTCTTGTTCCTTTCTTTTTTGTCTTTTTGTTTGGTCTTTTTCTTTTCTTTTTTTTTTGATTTTGTCAAAAGACAAATCGTGAGGTTCTGATCATTGAGGTTAAACATGGAAGAAAGTCGTTTATAAATCCAAGGGGTTGAGTTCACTTTGAACTTGTCTGCATGCACACACTTGCATGTCCGTGGGCAGGGGTACAGAGATAAAGAGAGAGAGAGAGAGAGAGAGAGAGAGAGAGAGAGAGAGAGAGAGAGAGAGAGAGAGAGAGAGAGAGAGAGAGAGAGAGAGAGAGAGAGAGAGAGAGAGAGAGAGAGGGGGGGGGGGACAGACAGACACCTAGAGAGAAAAAGAGAGAGACAGATAGACAGACAGACAGACATGCAGACAGACATACAGACACGCAGACAGACATACAGACAGAACTCGAACTCGAACTCGAACTCGAATGTTTTATTGAGGAAATATGGATAAGCCAGAGGCTTCTTTACACCAGGTCCTCATAAAAAAACAAAAAACAAACAAACAAAATACCCAAAAAAACCCACCAACAACAAAACCCACTGGCAAACAATCATAAGAATTATATAACATATAAATATAGTAAAGCAAATGATAAGCTTAATTACTTAGTTATTTATATAACCAACTATCCAACTACACTCACAATTACAGGCACGAGCAAAATCTCAATATACACTATTCCAAGTCACAACCCTTAGTATTAGTCTTATCCAACTTCACACTCTAAATTACAAATTCAAATTATTCTACTCTAACAAGACAAAACACATCCCTACACTATTTCAATGACACGAAAGCGAGAAACTAAGTTCAAAACAATCAGATTTTCCATCTCTCTCTCTCTCTCTCTCTCTCTCTCTCTCTCTCTCTCTCTCCTCTCTCTCTCTCTCTCTCTCTCTCTCTCTCTCTCTCTCTCTCTCTCTCTCCTCTCCTCTCTCTCTCTCTCTCTCTCTCTCTCTCTCTCTCTCTCCCTCCCCCCTCTCTCTCTCTCTCTCTCTCTCCTCTCTCTCTCTCTCTCTCTCTCTCTCTCTCTCTCTCTCTCTCTCTCTCTCTCTCTCTCTCTCTCTCTCTCTCTCTCTCTCTCTCTCTCTCTCTCATCACACTCATAAAATAATACAATTTATATGACTGCCTATAGGAATAAACATACCATCCAAGACGACATTGTAATCACAAATTCAAATAATTTTGCTCCAACAGAACAACACGCACCCTATACACCATTTAATAGCATTAAGGAAAAAATAGTTCAAGATAATTATTTTTTTCAATGCACACACATACACGCGCGCACACGCACACACACAAGCACACGCGCACACACACACGCACACGCACACATACAATAACATGAATATACAAATGAATAAACAAAAAACAAACAAAAAAACCAGAGAGGGAGAGAGACAGAGAGAGACAGAGAGAACACCAACACAAACACTAAAAAAAAAGAGAGAGGAGTGCAAGTTTTCAAACAAAGAACATCCTCAACAACAACAAAAAAAGACCACAATTTACTAGTATTCTCAGGGGGTCACTGCAATCGCACCCAGTCATTGTCTCTTTGTCGTTGTTGTTTTTTTATTTGTTATAATATGGTCCAGCTACAAGACAGTCACGAAAACAAACAAACAAAAAACAAAACAAAAAAACAGTATAAAGACAGAAAGCCAGACAACCAAAAAATCCAAGCAGCCAAGGGTCATATCTCGTGTGTACCATCTTTATATCAAACTGCCTGTCAAACAAGAGGCACGCACCCACCTAAAAATGAACTAACTGTCAAGCCCGTCTGAGTGACAGATATATGTAAGAGTCCAGTTCTACATGTTGTGTGTGCTGTGTGTGTGTGTGTGTGTGTGTGTGTGTGTGTGTGTGTGTGTGTGTGTGTGTGTGTGTGTGTGTGTGTGTGTGTTGTGTGTGTGTGTGTGTGTGTTGTGTTGTGCTGTGCTGTGTGTGTGTGTTGTGTTGTGTTGTGTTGTGTGTGTGTGTGGTGTGTGTGTGTGTGTTGTGTGTGTGTGTGTGTGTGTGTTTTGGGTGCGCATGTGTGTGTGTAAGTGGGGTGTGTGTGTGTGTGTGTGGTGTGTGTGGTGTGTGTGTGTGTGTGTGGTGTGTGTGGCAAGTGTGTGTGAGTTAGAGAGAGAGAGAGAGCGAAACCAAGGGACATAGACAAACAGCCCAAACAAACAGACAAGACGACGAGACAGAACACACACAGACAGACAGACAGAGGGGAGGGGGAGAGGGGGGGGAGGGATGCATATAAACGACACAGCAGTGTTGCAGCCAAGCCTTAGCCACAAGTGAGGTCTCTCTCTCTCTCTCCCATTGTACAGTCTGTTTCCTCCATGGATCGATTCTCATCAATATTCAAAACTTCCCGCTGCTGAAACCAGTCCACAAGATGTCATCAACCACCATAACCAAATTGATTTGGGAAACAATAGACCATGCCCCAAAAGACGATACAGCTGATTTGGCGGGTTCTAAAGTAGATTGGTTTGGGTTTTTATTGTCTGTTTGTTTGTTTGTTTGTTTTGTTTGTTTGGGTTGGGTTGGTTGGTTGGTTGGTGAGTTTGTTTTTATTGTTTGTCTTTTCGTTTGTTTGGTTTAGCTTGAGAGAGAGGGAGAAACGAAAACAAACAAAATTGAAGGAACAGATAGGCTTTATTTATCGATTGGCAGTACAAAAAGTAAACAAAACATATGAAACCAACAACCCAATATTGTCAGAATTGCAAAAAAATCAAATATTATGATTACTTTTTTTTTTTTTTTTTTGGGGGGGGGGGGTGGAGGGGGGGGCGATTTTCAACCTACCAGTCAGCCAACCAATTAACCAGCCAACCAACCAACTCATCGAGTAAACAAGCAAACAAACCACCCAAACAAAGAGAAAAAAATGCCCCACATTTTTGTCGTCTTCATCTTTAATTTAAACAATTTGTGCAAAAAGGGAGAAAACTTCTTTTGCCTTTTCAAGGTACATTTGTCATTCAGTTTGCGTGGTTTGGGGTTGGTTGGGGTTGGTTGGTTGGTTTGGGTTTGGGTTTTTGGTTGGTTGGTTGGTTGGTTGGTTGGTTTGGTTGGTTGATTGGTTAAGTTGGTTGGTTGGTTGGTTGGTTGATTGGTTAGTTTGGTTGGTTGGTTGGCGGTTGGTTGGTTGGTTTGGTTGGTTGGTTGGCTGGTTGGTTTGGTTGGTTGGTAAATAAGCTGACTAGTTAAATTGGCGGTGGGGTTGGTTTTTGGGGCCTTTTGTTTATCAAGTGGGAAATGATAAATAAAGCAAAAAGACTGATGTATTAAACGGACGGTACTATCCACTTTAGGTATAAAACAAGCAAACACAAATGCGTTCAAGGAGATTTTTCCGGGGAAATAACATCAGTGCAGACTCAAACTCCCCCCAAAAGTACTCGGATGAAACTATAAATGGTTTGCCCTGTGTGCAAACGCACGCGGGAACTTTTTTTTTTCACGCATAACATCTTGTGTATACGTTAAATCCCGTTCCGCTTTTCGAAAGAAAAGCCCAAATTGTGTGCCGGTGGGAACAGATGACAAAATTTAAAAAAACCACATACACACAGGGAAAAAGGATGTTAAAAAAGAAAGCACATGATAGTTTATTCCACATCCTCGATTTGAAAGAATAAATAAATAAATAGATAAATACATACATACATACATAAATACATAAAAAATAAAAAAAATGCAAACTATGAAAACACTAAACCTTTAAATTTTTTGTAATAGTCAAGCTGGGTTTGTTTTTGTTTCTTTCTGTTGGTAAAAAAAAATGTCGATATTGACCTCTAGTCTTAAATGCCTGAAAGAATGCAATTGGCCCGGATAGAATGGAAGATGTCATTAACCTGTGTAGCATTAAAATGGTGATGAGGGTACGGGGAAAAAATCAATACCAAGAGACACAGTTGCTTACAGAGAAATCTGGTGTGCATGAGTTTGATTCCCTTTGAAGTTAATTTGGAGGTGGGACATTCTGATTTGGCATGCAGATGCCTGGGATTTTAGCAAACTTTTTTTTCCACGGTAAGTTTTAGTTTTTTACTGAAAGGGAACAGGTAGCCTGCCTGGTGGTCACGCTAATATCGAGGGGCCAGGGTTTTTTTTTGGGGGGGGTTTTTGGGGTTTTGTTTGTTTTTTTTTGTTTTTTTTTGGGGGGTAAATTCTTCTATTTAAAGATTATTGGAATAAGACACATGTGCTTTTTTTTACATCCTGTACATCCCTGTGGTAGATTGTGCTGATGGCCCAGGTTTTTTTATGGTTTTTGTTGTTTTTTTTGTTGTTGTTTTTTTGTTGTTGTTTTGGGGGTAGTTCTTTTATTTCGACATTATTGGAATAAGCACTCATGTGCTTTTCTACAAAACCATGCGGGCCCTTTTTGGGGGAGTTTTTTTGGAAAAAATTTATCATCCGTTCCCACCACCACAAAAGGGCCCCTACTTTTTTCCGAAAGTAAGGGTAGGAAAAGGGGTTTAAAAAAGCAATGATTTTGCTTTTTCCCAATTATTTTCGTATAGATAAATTAATAAATAAAAAACAAATACATAAATAAACCTTTACATAAATAAATACATACAAATAAATAACAGCAAAAACGGGGTTTTAACGTTCTTAAGTTTTCTCTGTGGGGTTCGCAAAAGGGGGGCCCTTCCGGTTAAAAAAAAGTCTCATCCGGGGTTTTTTTTTTTGTGGGGAAAGGGAGAGGGGGGGGGGGGGGAGGGGGGGGGTCGGAAACTGATTTTTAACCCAGAGGACAAACCTTTTAAACAGAATTCAAAACCGGGGGCCAGCAGTTCACGGCGCAGCCACTTGACCCCCGGTTTTTCTGCCCCCCTTTCCCGGGCCCCCGCCACCTGGGGAATCTTTTTCGAAGGGATGTTTTTACCGGGGAGTAAAAAACTCTATTTCCCAAAAAAACAAGAATACAACCAAAAGGGAAAGGGTGGCGGGGAGGGTTAAAGCGTTCCCTCCCCAATTTTGTAAAACGTGGTTTTTTGAGTTCGTCCCCCGCCTCGCCCTTTTTTCCAAATTTTTGACGAAAAATCAAAATTGAATTTTCAAAATTTTTTCGGTTGGGGGACTATAAACGAGGGGCCCCGGTGTGCGAACGCCCGCAGAACATTTTGGGCACACACTTTAAAAAACCCCCTTTCCCGCCTTTCGAAGAGCAGGCCTTTTCCGGGGTCCCGGTAGGGGGATGAAAAATTTTATATTTAAAAAAACCAGAAATGCCACGGGTGTCGTGTTTAGACACCATCCCTGGGGGGGGAAACAAAAAATAATAATGGGTGGGTTTGTGCACTTGTGGGGACGGTTTCTCCCCGGGGAGGCAGCCAAAATTTTCCCGGGGAAAATTTTCTGCTGGGACAAAAAAGGGGTTTATAAAAAAAAATTTTTAAAAAAAAAAACCACTAAAAACATGACCCAAAAAAAGGGAACGAAAAACCTCTTATTCAACAACAAAAATACAACCCCACACCAAAGAAAGCAGTCATTTCAGGGCCTTTCCCCTGCTGTTTTACTGGCTGTTTTTTAAGGGGTTTTGTATATTGATTAAAAGGTAAAGGTAAAGGTTTTCCCCTTTAACTTGGGGCCCTTTAGGGGAGCGAGGTGTCAGGGGACCTCAGCTTCTCTAGGGGCCAGCTTTTTGGGGGGGGGGGGGGGCGGTGCCCATTTTCCTCTCCCTCGCTGTTTTTCCTTCCCCGGACCCTAAAGAGGGGGGTGCCCAATTACAGCTGGGGGGAAAATGGGGAATGTAATGAAGCCAAGGCGCAAAAAATGGTAAACCCTTACAACGCTCGTTTGGCTGTTTAAAAACCCTTGGTGGGGGAAAAGCCAGTGCTTTGTTGACAAAGCTCCCCCCGCCCCCATATACAAAAATAATACAATTTTTTTTAAACAAAAAAAACAATAGCAACAACAACAAACAAAAAAAACTAAACCAACAACAAAGAACAAAAACAGCCCCAGTTCCAAAGAGTCTTCGGGGTTATTTGGCCTACAGGGGGCCCCGGCCAGGGCGTGAGGCGCCCATCATTCACTATTAAAACACCACACCGGGAAAATTGGGTCCCAACCCCATCCCAAAAAAAATTTAAAAGCCTTTACTAGCCTACCGCCCCCTCTCTTCGGGCTTGTTCTGTTTTTTTTTTTCTGTTCTTTTCTTTGTCTCTCTGTTTTGCCTGTCTGTGGCTGTGTCTGTGTTGTTTTTCTGTGTCTGTGTTGGGCTTTCTGTCTCTCTCTGGGGTCTTGTCTCGTCTTCTGTCTGTTCTGTTTTGTCTGTCTGTCTGTCTGTGTCTGTTTGTTTTGTCTTTTTTCTGTCTGTCTCTTCTCTCTTCTTGTCTCTCTCTTCTGTCTTCTCTCTCTCTGTCTTTTCTCTCCCCTCTCTGTGTCTCTCTCTCTTTCTCTCTGTTCTGTCTCTCTCTCTTGTGTTCTGTTTTTCTTTTCTCTCTCTGTCTTCTTGTCTTTGTCTCCTTTTCCCCGGGGCTCTGTTGTTTGGGCTGTTTTGTCTCTGTCTCTGTCTTTTCTCTGTCTTCCCGTCTTCTGTCTGGGCTCTCTGTTCTGTTTTCTGTCTCTGTTCTGTCTCTGTTCCTTTTCTTCTCTTCTCTCTCTCTCTCTCTCTCTCCTCTTCTCTTCTCTTTTCTCTCTCTTCTCTCCCCTTTTCTCTCTCTCTTTTTCCCCTGTTAATTTAAGTGTGTGTGTGTGTGTGGGGTTTTGTGGTGGGGTTTTGTGTGTGTGTGTGTGTGTGTGTGTGTGTGTAACTTTTGTGTTGTGTGTTGTGTGTGGGGTGTGTTTTCTGTGGGGTTGTTTTGTGTGTGTGTGTGTCTGTCTGTTGTCTGTCTGTCTGTCTGTGTCTGTGTCTGTGTTGGGGTCTGGGGTCGGGTTGTTTGGGCCGCCTGTTTTTTGTCTTATTTTTGTTTTTTTTTTCGGGGTTGAATTTTTTTTTTTTTTGTTTTTGGTTTTTTTTGTGGGGTTTGGGGGTTTTTTGTTTTTTTTTTTTTGGGGGGGGGGGGGGGGGGAAAAAAAGGTGGGATTGGGTTTTTTAAAAAATTTTTGGGGGGGGGTTTTTTTTTTTTTAATTTGGGGAAAAACCTTTTTTGGGCTTTTGTGGGGGGTTTTTGGGGGGGGGGGGGGGGGGGGGGGGGGGGGGGGGGGGGGTGTTGCGTAGGGTTGTGCATTGGGTTTGTGATTGACGGTCTGGATTCGAACCATTACCGTGTAACAACACACCCCACACACACACACAACACACCACACCACACACACACACACACAACACACCCCCAAACACACACACACACCAACAACACAACACAACACAAAAAAACAACACACACACACAATACAACACAACAAAACAACACAACACAACACACACGCGGCGCACGCACCACGCACTACATAACACGCAAGCCCCGGGCGCACGCAACACACACAAAAACACATACACACACGCACGCACGCAACGCACACCCACACTCCCACCGCACACACGCACCAAAGCCCGCCGCACCTGACATGCACACGCACACCACAACCCCACACACACACAACCCCCAAAAAACAACCCCACACCACAACAACACACAGATCGAGAGAGAGAGAGAGAGAGAAGAGAGAGAAGGGGGAGGAGAGAGGGGAGAGAGGAGGAGAGAGAGAGCAGAGGGAAGGAAGAGAAGAGAGGAAGGAGTGACAGAAAAACCCCGAGACAGAGACAGACAGAGACAGAAGACACCACTACATTGCACACACACAACACACAAAACACACCACCCACAACAACACACACACACACACACAACACCCCAAAAAAACACACAAACACCACCACACGCAAACACACACACCACCACACACACACCCCACCACACACACACACACACACACCACACCACACACACCAAACACACACAACCCAAAACACACCCCAAAAAATATACATATATAAAAACAAAAAAAAAAAGGGGGGAAGTGGGGGCAAACAGGGAAAAAGAGAGATGGGGGTAGACAGACAGACAGAAAGAAACACACAAAAAACGACAAAACAGGGTAGGACGATGAACAGACGGACATACAAGTAAAAAAAACAAAAAAAACCGGACAGACGACAGGACAGGGACAGA
>CM060324.1:4279050-4286550 GCA_030674155.1 Stramonita haemastoma
TGTATTGTATTGTATTGTGTTGCGTTGTGTCGTGTTATGCCGTGTTGTGTTGCGTTGTGTTGTGTTGTGTTCTGCTGTGTTGTGCTGTGCTGTATTGTGTTGTGTTGTATTGTGTTGCCTTGTACTGTGTTGTGTTGTACTGTGTTGTGTTATATTCAGTTGTATGGGTTATATTGCATTGTGTTGTGTTGTGTATTGTTGTGTTGTGTGTATTGTATTGTACTGTACTTTATTGTATTGTATTGTATTGTATTGTATTGTATTGTATTGTATTGTATTGTATTGTATTGTATTGTATTGTATTGTATTGTATTGTATTGTATTGTATTGTATTGTATTGTATTGTAAGTCATGACAAGTTCCTCTGCGTGAAATTCGAGCTGCTCTCCTCTGGAGGACATAACATCGCCACAAGACCAGCGTCACTCATATTATGTTTGTCCTGTCTGCATGTGTATCAATGTTTTGTTTCCCTGTCATCGTGTTTTTCTTCTAAAGAATTTTACCATGGACAACTCTCTTGTTGCCGTGGAGTTTTCTTTTATATGCGCATCTTTTACAAGATGTACATCACATATCCAGCAAGCCATCGGGCCCTACGAAAACCTAACAATCGTAAACAAGAGTAAACTTAAATGGCGGGTCATGTCACAAGATCAAAAGGATTTGTCGGTGTCATTGGGTGTGGCGGCTAACATTGAACTGGATGATGCTGACAGGTTAAGACAGGTAAGACAGATGAGACAGGTGAGACAGGTAAGACAGTTGAGACAGGTAGGACAGGTGAGACAGGTAAAACACGTGTGGCAAGTGAGACATGTAAGACAGGTGAGGCAGGTAAGACATGTGAGACAGGTGAGACAGATGAAGCAGGTGAGACAGGTGAGACAGGTATTGAGGCAGGTGAGACAGGTATTGAGGCAATGAGACCGGTAGGTGAGCCAGGTAAGACAGGTAAGACATGTGTGACAGGTGAGACAGGTAAGACATGTGAGACAGGTAGGTGAGACATGTGAGACAGGTGAGACAGGTGATACAGGTGAGACAGGAGAGAGACAGGAGAGAGAAAGGAGAGACAGGTGAGACAGGTGAGACAGGATAGAGACAGGAGAGAGACAGGAGAGACAGGTTAGACAGGTGAGACGGGAGAGACAGGTGAGATAGGTGAGACAGGTGAGATAAGTGAGACAGGTGAGGCAGGTAAGACAGGTGAGACGTGTGAGACAGGTGAGATAATTGAGACAGGTGGGACAGGTGAGACAGTAAGGAAGAAAAAACAAGGAGGCATTCAGCACCGAGGAGGAATGCAAGAAGGGGAGCGGGGGTTGGGGAGGGGGCTCTATTTCTTGGTTTGTGCATCAGTGTTGTGGGTGACAGCACCCACAAGGGATCTAACTTATTGTGACACGGAGTGAAAAGCAATGAGAGGCAATCTAGAAAGCATACAGCAATTAACAGCGACTTGGAGTTCATTTTGGTCATCATGATTTTGGGATACAATACAATGCAATAATAATAATAATAATAATAATAATAATAATAATAATAATAATAATAATAATAATAATAATAATAATAATAATAATAATAATAATACATGGAATTTATATGCGCTATATCCTGTAAAAACAAATCATAGTACAGAATGGTTCAGAACAATACTGTACAAAATAACGCATTACAATCCAACACAACACACTATGTAATCAGCCATTTTCTGTCTTCTTGGTCCACTCTTTTGTCTTTATTTCTAATATAAAAAAAACTTGAGATATGTAAAACTAATTTCATGTCGTTACGCTCTAGAAAAAAAATCTTATCCTCACCCTCGCTGAATTCGAACACACTAGCCTTGATTTATCAGGTGCTTAGCAGCAACGCAACAAAGTTTCTCTCACAGTCATGACAGACAACAGTTGCTGTCTGAGAGTTCCACGACGAAGAAGAAGAAGAAGAAGAGTACCTAACATAAAACAATGGAGCACATAACGAAAACTTCTTACTATGGTTTGCCTGTATTTCTTTTGCGATCTGAAGATCTGCTGTGTTCTTGGTGTAGAGCAGATGCCCCCCGTCCAGATGTAGACAGGTGTTTGTGGCTTTTTCATAGCTCATGATGTCTGGGAGCACGCGAATGCATTTACCCCTCTGCATGGAATAGCCGTTGTCAGGACGTCCTGAAACAAGAGGTGCACACTGGCAGGTGATATAGATTTCTGATGATTCTAGTTCTTCACAATGATAATACAGCAATCTGATGATTCTAGTTCTTCACAATGATGATACAGCAATCTGATGATTCTAGTTCTTCACAATGATGATACAGCAATCTGATGATTCTAGTCATGCACACTGACTGATGATACAGCAATATGATTATTCTAGTTCTTCACAATGATGATACAGCAATCTGATGATTCTAGTTCTTCACAATGATGATACAGCAATCTGATGATTCTAGTTCTTCACAATGATGATATAGCAATCTGATGATTCTAGTTCTTCACAATGATGATACAGCAATCTGATGATTGTAGTCATGCACACTGACGATACAGCAATCTGATGATTCTAGTCATGCACACTGATGATACAGCAATCTGATGATTCTAGTTCTTCACAATGATGATACAGCAATCTGATGATTGTAGTCATGCACACTGACGATACAGCAATCTGATGATTCTAGTCATGCACACTGATGATACAGCAATCTGATGATTGTAGTTCTTCACAATGACGATACAGCAATCTGATGATTCTAGTCATGCACACTGATGATACAGCAACCTGATGATTGTAGTTCTCCACAATGATGATACAGCAATCTGATGATTCTAGTCATGCACACTGACTGATGATACAGCAATATGACAACCCAGGTTCGAGTCCGGTCGAGGAGATTTTTCCCCTGGAGTTAACTTCAGTGCTGACTCCACTCTCCCCAAAAGTCCTTCGGATGAGACTTTAAACCGAGGCCCCGTGTGCGAACGCACGCAGAACATCTTGCGCACACGTTAAATCCTGTTCCGCTTTTCGTATGAGTAGGCCATCGTGTGCCGGTGGGAGCAGATGACATTTAATAAACTGCATACACACGGGACTGGATGTAAAAAAAAGCACAAGAGTGCTTATCCCATTATCCTCGATATAAAAGAATAAATCAAATCAAATCTAATCTAATCTACTCTCTCTCCTTTTTTGACTTTTTAAATTCAATGTCTTGAACACGATTTGAAAAATGTCATGTTTGGGTATTTTATGTGGCGATACACCTTAATGTTGTTGATTTTTTTAAATATTTGTTTGTTGTCGTTACGTTATTTTTGTTAGCTTTTTCTCTTCATAATATTGTTTTGTTTTGATATATATCTTTCTGTTTTGTTTGGGTTGCTCTTCTCTGCTGTCTCCTCTATTTTTTCTTCTCTCTGTTTTAATCTATTTGATTTACTTGATAATTATCAGTGCATCTGTCTTGACATTAAGGTATGAGTCAGTTGGAGAGTAAAGTGTTTGCTGAATAGATATTTATCTCATTAAAAAAAATAATTTTCAACGTATCCAGTGGGGCTTATGCGTTTCTTGAATATATATATATATCTCTTTTTTTTTAATCATAGGTTGAACTGTTGTTGTAGTGATTGTGGTGTGTGGGGGTAGGGGGTTGCTAGTAACTTTGAACAATTTTAAAAATATTTATTCCCTGATCAGGGCAAGGGCAGATGGAAAAAGTATGTACATACTTACTCTGTAACCATTAGAAATAAAGTTATTCATTCATTCATTCATTATTCATTTTTTCTCTCTCCAGAAAAAAATATATACTCCAGAATGTCCGATGTATTGGCATGATTTCTTTGAGTTTGAAATAAAATGTCCTCTGAAGTCGAACAAAATAATGATCTTGGGATGTCTACCGTCAGAATGGTATTTTAAGGATGAAAATGATGTCATATATTCAAAACTAGACACTAAAGAATACTTTGAGATTTAAGTTACTTTGTGGGTTTCTTTAATTAACTCCCCTGAAACTGCGGTCCTTTATGAATTTAAGTAAAACAAAGAAGGCAACAGCGTTCTTGCTAAGGGAGGCAATTCAAAGCATGGGGCGATAATCCTTTATGAATTTTAGTAGTTTTAAAGAAGGCAACATTGTTTTTCATGGTCAGGGGAGGGAATTCTAGACGTCGCACATTAGCGCAACATGGACAGATGGAATACAGGCAAAAATAAGGTAAACGAAAGGTAAATTGTATTTTAAATATTTTTCCCAACATGGTTTTTGAAAACAATACTTAATTCTAGATGTTCTCTGTTCGGCAAGTATAGACTATTGCTACCTTCATCGCGATACAAATGAAAAGGGAGTGAGAGAAGGCCTTGTAAGTACATATCTTGCACACCCTGCTTGTAAATCTCTCCGAGGAACAGCAGGTGATATAAATAAGCATTAAGACAGCGCTTCTCTTCAGGCTGTTGACAAATTAGTTGTGTGTTTTTTTCAGGAAACGTGTGGGTTTCTTTTTATTCTTTCAGAAGGAGCGAACGTGTACCTGCAGTGACCTGTTCGTTTACTTACCGCTTGTTCCTTTATCTTACTGATTGTCAGATTGTTGTTTTGTAGTTGTGCTTTTTGCAAGGCGTTCCTTCTTGATTCGTTGATAGTCTCTAATCAGGGCAAGGGCCGGAGAAAAAAAAATTATGCGAATACCTATCTGTAACCCTTGGAAGATATATATATATATATATATATATATATATTCTTTATTTTGATAACTATGTGTGTCGTATGAAATCGATTTTTGTGAGCCTTTTTTCTAGCGATCCCTGCTGATGAGCTCCATAACTATGTCCAACATAATTATGTTATGGTTATGTATTTTGTGTGTGCCTAATGACGTGCACGAGAACATGTGTGTGTGTGTGTGTGTGTGTGTGTGTGTGTGTGTGTGTGTGGTGTGTGTGTGTGTGTGTGTGTGTGTGTGTGAATGATATGGGTTGTTTTTTGTTTGTTGTTTTTTTTAAAATCTGGAACATATATTTATGTAATTTTTCATTGGTAGTTCTCCCCAAAATGAAGATATTTTGATTAAGGTGGGGGGGTTGTTTATTTGTTTTGGTTGTGGTTTGGGGGGGGGGGGTTGTTTTGTTTTTTCCCCTCTATTACCAAAATATTATGATCTAGAGATACAGACAGACAGGGATATAGAGATAGGGAGAGTTTTGGGGTGGAGGAATGAGCCTTCGTCAGGAGTCCTGGTGGTGATTGAAGCGTCACCCTCCGTAGTCCCATACAGTGAGACACTTTTCCGAATTTGGAAGTGTCAATGGCATTCAGAATAATGTTTGACATTATCATGGACTGTTCAAGCTGCCATTAATAGATGATGATAAAAAGAGAGAGAAAATATGCGTAAAATAAAGGTTGCACACCCCCAAAAAATAGAACGGAGAAAATGATCGCTGAAATGAATCTGTGTGGTTTGTTGTTTGGGGATCCTGTTGTAAGTGTACCATGTGGGTTGAAAGATTTGTAAGTGTCCAGGCAAGTGGTTTTTAAAGTCTTAACAGCTTGTAAAACGGGAATGAATTTGATAGTGTTCTGAAGTGTCAGTACTGTTTACAGTTTATCATCTTCTCTCTCTCTCTCTCTCTCTCTCTCTCTCTCTCTCTCTCTCTCTCTCTCTCTCTCTCTCTTCTCTCTCTCTCTCTCTCTCTCTCTCTACTACTACTACTACTACTACTACTACCACCACTGACATCACCACCACCATCACCAATACTACTACTTCCACCACCACTACCACCACTGACACCACCATCACCACCACCACCACCACCACTACTCCTCCTACCTGTCATGTCCCGGACATAGCTCCTGGCTCCAGAGGCCTTCTCCTTCCCGCTGCTGTCTGCACTGGGGAGGTGAGAGTACAGCACACACCGCCCTCCTCCTCCTCCTCCTCCTCCTCCTCCTCCTCTCTGGAAGCTGTACACCACACACCCGGCCTCTCCAGCGCATCTGCGACTGCAGTCCACCTTGGACCGCGCTGACGTCATCTGGATGACGCCATCGGTGAAAATGACGTCATCTGGGCCGTGTTTCGTAAAGGGGACGTCAGTGTTTAAGCTTGGGTCTACCTTCAAGTAACGACGACACAGCGGGGAGGTGAGGACGGGGAAGATTGTAGGTGTGGTGGAGAGGAGAGCGAGGTAGGTGAATAGTATGGGTGGCGCCATTTTCTTTTTTCTTTTTTTTTGTTCTCTTTTCGTGGTTTTTTTACCTGGAAATAGAAATTGAAAGATGGGCGTTGTTTGAAGTAGTTTTTGTGCCGTGCAGAAAGCTGGTTATTTGGGTGGTATATACCTGTCTTTTTTTTTATGTGGGTTACAAACTTTAACGAACAGTGTGATCATCATCATCATCATCATCATCATCATCATCATCATCATCATCATCACCACCATCATCACCATCACCACAATCATCATCATCATCATCATCATCATCATCATCATCATCATCAACATCATCATCATTATCACCACCACCACCACCATCATCACCATCACCACAATCATCATCATCATCATCATCATCATCATCATCATCATCATCATCATCATCATCATCATCATCATCATCATCATCAACAGTCCGTTGACCTTAAATGGTTGTTGGATTTTTATTTATTTATTACCACTTTATGTTACAGCAGATTTCTCTGTGTGAAATCCGGGCTGCTCTCCTCGGGGAGAGCGCGTCGCCACAAGTGCAGCCCCATCCTTTTTTCTGACTGCAACTGTATTTGTTTCCTATCGGAGTGGCTATTTTCTACAGAATTTTGCCAGGGACAACCCTCTTGTTGCCGTGGGGTTTTTTACTTGCGCTAAATATTGATGTGTATCACACGGGACCTCGGTTTTTCGTCTCATTCGAAAAACTAGCGCCCAGACAACCACTCTTGGTGTAGTGGACGGGGGAAAAGTTTGGAGCCCAAACGGGATTCGAACCACCGCACACTCTGACGAACTTTTCGCTTTCTAGACAGGGGCGTTACCTCTAGACCACCAATCCACCCAATGAGGGCGGGGGGGGGGGGGAGGATATGAGCACCGTGTTGGTTGACATTGTTTTCCAGGCTGTCTTCTGTAAACATTAGTGTCATAACAATCAGTCAAGAATGGCTTCAAACGGCTGTTGTCCTTTTTGGCCCTTCTAGCTCTTTTTTATGAATCTCGATTTCTCATTATTTTAGAATAGTTTGTTTCAAATGAATCATCTCCTTACATGATACGTATACCCACAGTTCATGTTTTTCATCAAGCACCTTTCATTCTTCTGGTTCTTTACTTATGAATTCTGTTTTCTCATTATTTTGGAACAGTTTTTTTCATATGTATCATATGGCAGGATGGTTAAGACAGGATGATTAAGACATTCGCCTGCCAACAAGTAAACCGTGAGGTTCTGGGTTCGATTCCCAGCCTCGCCCTTTC
>CM060324.1:4294050-4304050 GCA_030674155.1 Stramonita haemastoma
GCGCCAAGTGTTGAATACTATGACATCTATCAATACTACAGTTATTATTATCGTCATTATCAAAATCATCATTATTATTATTACCATTATAATTGTTGTGGTGAGGAGGAGGAGGAGGAGGAGGAGGGCGACGACGACGACGACGACGATGATGATGATGATGATGATGATGATGATGATGATGATGATGATGATGATGATGATGATGATGATGATGATGATGATGATATTGTTGATGTGGTTGTAACCATTCATTATTATCTTTTATCTACTTTTTCGTTTGCTCTTTTGTTATTCATTAATTTATCTTTTTTCCCTGTTTATCTATTTCCTGAGTTATTCATTTATTTCCGGGTGTAAAATATATCGACCAAGGATTGAACTGCTGTTTCTGTTCGATCCTATCGAATGTTTTGGAATCTTCACACACACACACACACACACACACACACACACACACACACACACACACACACACACATACATACACGCACGCGCGCGCACGCACACACACGCACGCGCGCGCGCGCGCGCGCACACACACACACACACACACATACTCACACTTACACAAGCACAAATCCGTGCGCGCACATGCACTTGCGTTGGGATTTTTTTTATGTCATAGAGAAAATAAGAATTATAAAAGTAAAATAATTATATCATGTTACAAAATCATCCATTCTTTTACATCCATACTTTATATAAAATAGAAGAAAAACAAACAAAATTAAAACAGAAAAAACAGGAACAGAACATCTTAAAAATTGATATACAATCTATCTACAAAAGAAATCATAGAAACCGTAACATTTTAATAAAAGTGGAGACGAAAAACAAACAATTATCCCCCCCCCCCCCCACACACACACACACACACAGGTTCGCGCGCATGTCATCAATAAACTTCATTCTAAAATAAGCATATGCCTAGTTTTAAACAAAATCATGTTTTTCTATTTAATATACTGTTACATGACTTACCAACAAAACTGTCTAAAGATGTAATCCTAGTACAATATGCTGATGATATATGTATATGGATGAATGTCACTATGAAGCGCAGTACAACAAAGAGGATGATTAATTATACTAGAAAGATATATCAAAAAGAGCTAGATCATTTATATAAATATATTTTTGAAAATGGTCTGACGTTATCCACAGAAAAAACTCACATTATGCTTTTTAACAATGGCAGTGATCCAGATACACTACCACAGTTTATGATTGGAGGGGAAACAATTCAGTACACAAATGCTGTAAAATTTTTAGGTATTTTACTAACATCAAAGTTAACCTGGAGCGCTCATATTGGATACATATTAACAAAAGCAAGAAAATGTATCAATTTTCTTAAAATGGTTAGTAGACAGTCATGGGGACAAGATATCTTCACTCTAAAATGCTTGTCTACGTCACTTGTACGTTCCAAACTGTCTTATGGACAAGAAGTCTTTTTTAGTGCTCCCAATTATTTACTTAAAAAACTCCAAAGTATAGACAGTAAGGCATACAAACTTGCACTTGGTGTGCCATTCCATGCATCCACCATAGGAACTTATAACGAAATTGGGGAACTTCCCTTAGATGAATACCGACAACTTTCATGTGCCAAATATGTGTTACGGAGCACAGCAAATGAAAATTTTGTTTCTAGTGAGTTACAAGTTCAAGCTGAAACGAATTTTCCGAAAAGAGCCAGACATATTTCGTGTTTAACGCCTATTGGCACTTATGTATCAGACCTTTTTAAAAAAAATCTGAACTTAATCATTACGACTTAGAAACACAAAAAGAAGCTGTACCATGTCCTTCATGGGAAATAAATAAAGCAAGTTTTGATATAGAATGTACAAAAGGAAAAAAGAAAGAAAATCAAAATATCATGGTTGCAGATGTCCGATCACATATCGAAAATAAGTATGCTAACTTCTTAAAAGTATATACAGATGGATCTGTCTTAGAAAAACATGAAACAGGTTCAGCATTCATCATACCAGCATTCAAAACAGAGAAATCATACTATCTTGGTAAACATCAATCAATATTTACAGCTGAATTAATTGCTATTCTTATGGCTCTTAACCACATTCTTGATTTTCCATTTTTCATTATTCCTATTTTGCTCTGTGTAGACTCTAAGTCGGTACTGTATGCTATAAAATCCCCTAATTCCAAGAAAGTATCTAGAATCATTTTTGAAATTAAATACGTTATACACCTTCTAAGTTTAAGAGGTATTCCGGTTCATTTTTGTTGGGTACCTTCACATGTTGGAATATTTCCAAACGAGTGGGCTGATAGAGCTGCAAAAAGGGGGCAAGACATGATTTGGAATCAATAGAACTACATGTTCCCTTATCTCTACAGGAGGGATACCGCATATTAGAACAAAAGTCATGGAGTTAGTTGAAAGAATCTGTTCAATTCAAGGAACAATGTCTAAAGAGTTGTCTGACTAGTTCCCTTACTTCATGTTACATATCTCCCTCTAAAATACAGTTAAGTGTCATAACCGCAAGAAGAGTAAATGCATTGTATTTTAGAATGAAGTTAAATGCATTCATCACAAAATTTTGCAAAAATGTCAAATGTCTATGTGGAGATCACATTACAAATATTCATATCATATTTGAGTGCCCAATTGTAAAGCCCCTCTTACCTGTATTTTCCGAGCAGTCTCTGAAAAATGTATTTGAAAATTCAAAGTTAGCCTTTGCCATTGCTAGATGTTTATTGCACAGTCCACTTGAAAATTTGTTGTAGTTACATTATTGATGTTTAATGTTCACACTCTGTTAAATTTAAACTTTTCTCATGTCTAAGTTTTTATCTCTTTTTTTTCTTTTTTTAAGTATTATTACCTGTTCATGTACAAAAACATCCACCCACATGCTAACTCCTGTCTTTTCTTCTCTCACTCCTTCCACTCCCTTCTTCAGCTTCTTTACTTTCCACTTTCCTCATCTAATATCACTGAGTGTGAACAGACGTTAAATTGAAGACAACAACAACAACAAAATCATGTAACGGAACACAAGAGGAATCCATCCGCTGTAAGGCATGTATTTTGGGACATACATATACTAATAGTAATACCTTAATCAATCTTATGATTAAGGTCATAAAAAATCACGTTCATAACCATTTTGTAATTATAATGGACATAGTTATTCAGCTTACTTGAAAAGATCCTTAATTAAAAAGTTTACACAAAATCAATTACATTCGACACGTGATTATTAAAATAGTACAAAATGTGAATAAAACATTTCTCAATATGGATGGTAACATGTTTAGACAACAGGTGACACATCCAGAGAGATAGAGAGATAGAGAGATAGAGAGAGAGAGAGAGAGAGAGAGAGAGAGAGAGAGAGAGAGAGAGAGAGAGAGAGAGAGAGAGAGAGAGAGAGAGAGAGAGAGAGAGAGAGAGAGAGAGAGAGAGAGAAGGCAAGGCAAGGCAAGGCAAGGCAAGGCAAGGCAAAGTCTTTTATTCGAGGATAATAGATAAGCACTCGTGTGCTTTTTTACATCCAGTCCCCGCCCTTTTCAGGGATACATCAAGTTGAAAATATACTAAACAATAAGACTTTACGCAGTACCAAACAACACACAGGAATAAAGGACACTAGAGAGAGAGAGAGAGAGAGAGAGAGAGAGAGAGAGAGAGAGAGAGAGAGAGAGAGAGAGAGAGAGAGAGAGAGAGAGAGAGAGAGAGAGAGAGAGAGGAGAGAGATCATTAACTAGTGACTCACAAATCAAATTCTAATATAGTTATAACAATGAACATCTACACATTCTAAATAAAATACACATAGTTTATACATAATGTCATGATCAATCTTTGTGAATAGCCTAGATATTCATAAAAAAAATTAATATCCACACATTATGATTAAGATACCTACTTGCTAGACTTAAAACATTGAAATATTAAAATAACATTTACTAAAGCTAGAGAGAGTGAGAAACAAAGAAACAAACAAACAAAACAAAACAAACAAGCAAGCAGACACATAATTTCTACTACAACAACAACAACAACAACAACAGCCACCACCACCACCAAAAACTACAAGATAATTATTTTTTCCCTCTTTGCTCTTTAGCACTACCCACCCACACAACAACAACAACAACAACAACAACAAAAACCAAACAACCATGACCCCACCACTACTACTACAACGATTGTATCTGGCAACGATATTCCTCAAAACCACAACAATCCCCCAAGTCGCCCCCACCTCCTCACCATCCTGCCATCCTCCCCCCAACCCCAACGCGTCCCACACCGCTCACGTCACCTTCAGGAAACACGGCCCGGGTGACGTCATCTTCACCGATGACGTCATCCAGACGACGTCAGCGCGGTCCAAGGTGGACTGCAGTCGCAGGTGCGCGGGAGAGGCCAGGTGTGTGGTGTACAGCTTCCAGAGAGGAGGAGGAGGAGGAGGAGGAGGAGGAGGGCGGTGTGTGCTGTACTCTCACCTCCCCAGTGCAGACAGCAGCGGGAAGGAGGCCTCTGGAGCCAGGAGCTATGTCCGGGACATGACAGGTAGGAGGAGTGGTGGTGGTGGTGGTGGTGGTGGTGGTGGTGGTGGTGGTGGTGGTGGTGGTGGTGGTGTGGTGGTAGTGGTGGTTGGTGGTGGTGGTAGTGGTGGTTGGTGGTGGTGGTAGTGGTGGTGGTGGGTGGTGGTGGTGGTTGGTGGTGGTTGGTGGGGGTTGGTGGGGGTTGGTGGTGGTGGTTGGTGGTAGTGGTGGTGATGGTGGTGGTGGTTGGTGGTGGTGGTGGTGGTAGTGCTAGTGGTGGTGGTGGTGGTGGTGGTGATGGTGGTTCTTCTTCTTCTTCTTCTTCTTCTTCTTCTTCTTCTTCTTCTTCTTCTTCTTCTTCTTCTTCTTCTACTTCTTCTTCTTCTTCTTTGCAATTCTCCTTCTTCTTCGCAATTTTTCGCAATTCTTCTTCTTCTACGTCGCAGTTCTTCTTCTTCTTCGCAATTCTTCTTCTTTTCCTCCTTTCTATTCCCTCTGTTCAGAGTTGTTGGTACCAATTCTTGTTCCTGTCACTCAGATGAAAATAATGTTCATGATTAACATAGTTCTCAAACTCTTCTCACACTTCTGTATCTATCCATGTTCGTCTGATTTTTATTTTCTTTTTTACAGGATGTGCTCCGTGTTTCGATCCTACTGCATCAACAATCTCCAAGGCAAAATGGACTATCAGACGGCAAAAAGTGCATGCAGGAATTGGAGTAATGCACACATTGTCTTTACCAAAAACCTGACAGACCTCCAGCTTTTAAAAGCCTTCATGAGAAATAGTACGGGTTCTGTGTTGTGTGCTGTCTTATTTTATTTCTCATGCTTTAAAAGGTAAGGTAAAGGTGTCCCATAACCTGTGTGGTCGTAAGGGAGCGAGGCGTCAGAGACCTCAGCTTCTCTAGGGGCCAGTATGTTGAGGGCGGCACCCATCTCCTCTCCCTCGCTGCCTTGGTCGCCACTAATGCGGTGATTTCTGAAGCAGGCGACAAACCTGTCCTTTTCTACTGTGCGGTTCAGACGAACCGTTCAAAACATGATCGTGCCAAGCTGTTAGTGGGAGGAAGATGAAAGCGATGGCTACACAAAACGGCTCATGATCAGTCCGGCCGTTCGAGATAGAGCGTGGTCTTTTGGGATCATCCCCTTGACACGGCTAGTTCACAGCCTCCAGCCAAGCAACGCTACGTTTGTTTTTGTTTAGTTTAGGTTTTCGTTTTGGTTTTTGTTTGTTTGGTTTAGGGTTGTTTTGTTTTGCTTTGCTTTTTTCGTTCCTCGGCCATGGCTTTGAGGTTTACCAATGGTGAGAATTTTTCGTATGCGACCGTTTCCTTCCCCCGCTCATTAGGTAGCTGCATTCCGACTTCGGGAGATGGGGGCTAAACACAACACCTGTGTGTATGCTGGGATGGGGTGCTCTGTCCTTCTTCTTTACCAGCACACAATGTTTATTATCAGTCCCTTCCTTCTCTTTTCCGGTCTCTTGTGGGTTGGTCTAGTAATTACTTGTTTACCAGCTTGCTTGCTTGCTTTGTTAATTAGTTAATTGGTGGGTGCATGGGTAGTTGGTTGGTTGGTTGGCTGGTTGCTTGCTTGCTTGCTTGCTTGCTTGCTTGCTTGGCTTGTTGAGTGGTCGGTCGGTCGGTTGGTTGGTTGGTTGGTTGGTTGGTTGGTTGGTTGGTTGGTTGGTTGGTTGGTTGGTTGGTTGGTTGGCTGGTTGGTTGGTTGGCTGGTTGGACAGTTTGTTGGTTAGCGGGTTGTTTGTTTACTTACTTGAGTGTGTTGCTTGCTTGCTTGCTTGCTTGTTTGCTATCTTTATGAAAACGCTTTATTACAGAGGATCTGAAGGAAGTCTGGATTGGGGCAGATGACTTGGACAAGGAAGGGCTGTTCCGGTGGAACGACGGAACGCCTCTTAAGAGAGGCAATCCTCTTTGGAAAGACGGCCACCCTAAAGAAGAGGAAAGTAAGAACTGCGTACGCCTTAACGGCTTTGACGATAATAAAATGCTAGAAGACAAGGAATGTAACCATGAGTATAATGTTGTATGCCAGAAAGACATCTCAGTCTGAACTTTGCGATTCCCTTGCCCTACACAGGCTGAGAAATACGTGTGCATGCATGTCCGCGTTCTCCCGTTTCCCATTTCACGCAAGCATGCACACATGCATGCATGCTGTAATCATTGTTGTTGTCATTATTGTTGGTTTTTTTCTTTTTCATTTTCTTACATACTTTTCTTTTGTAGGTGGCTTGATGAAAAATAAGCAAGTGTTTTGCGTACCATCTGTAAATAAAAATTTGACTTTGACTTTGACTTTGACTATCAAAACCACGCTAACAAACCCATGTCGTGGAGGTGTCTACACACACACAAACACACACAAACACAACACACTACACTACACTAACAACACACACATACACATCACAACAACATTACAACACACACATAAACACAACACATTAACACCACACACATTACACACACACACACCAACATTCACACAACACACACATTCACAACAATTCACACACACACACACACACACACACATTAACACACACATTACACATTCACACACACACACATTAACATCACACACACACAACACACACACACATTAACACACACACACATTAACACACACACACATTAACACACACACACACATTAACACACACACACACACATTAACACACACTAACAAATTAACACATTCCCACAAAACACACATAACACACACATACAATTAACATCCACACACATAACACACACAATTAAACACACACACATAACACACACACACATTAACACACACACATTAACCACACACAACACAACAACACACAACTTAACACACACACACATTAACACACACACATACACATTAACACACACACACATTAACACACACACACATTAACACACACACACATAACACACACACATTAAACACACACAAACACACACCACACACACACACACATTGACACACACACATTAACACACACACAACATTCACCACACACACACACACACACACACACACACACACACACACACACACACACACACACACACACACACACACACACACACACACACACACACACACACACACACACATTCTGTTAGATTCCATTTCAATCTGGTTTCCATATTACAACATTAAAAACTCGACTTTTTTTTAGCCCCCAAAACATGGCAAAGGAGTGACTCGAAGTGGCAAGTAGAAAACTCCACTGCTCACTACATATACACGAAGACAATCAAACTGAGCACAAAAATACACAACACAACACACTTTGTTTCAGCGGGAGAAAAAGACCGTTGTCAAGGCGTATAGAATAAAGAAATAGTAAAATTCCTAATATTTGTTTTAGAATAAAACCAAGAGATTGACCGAATAAAACAGACTGGTTCTCTGGCTCCTTGATGGATATTGAACTGTTTTGTTGTTTTTCTTTTTATTTTATTTATCTATTCTTTTATATCGAGGATAATGTAATAAGCATTCATGTGCTTTTTCACATCTAGTCCCCGTGTGTATGCAGTTTTGTAAATCTTGTCATCTGTTCCCACCGGCACACAATGGCGTACTCTTACGAAAAACGGAACAGGATTTAACGTGTGCGCAAGATGTTCTGCGTGCGTTCGCACACGCGGCCTCATCCTTGTGGGGAGAGTTTTGATACCATGTGTATCGGAAATACTAATTTCTTGAACATGTGGTCATAGCATAACTGCTGATTATATCTACATGCTGATGTGCCGCAGGACAAAAAATTATGTACCTTTTCTGAAATCATCATCATCATCAGCTATCGTTAATGATCCTTTACTTAATGCACATTTCTTTTTCAAATCTTTCTTGCACATATCAGTTAATAAGGTCATTACTTTTTTATTTCTGCGAAGTTAATAAACACTGTCTTACAGCGGATTGCTAAGTAATAATGCTCTTGGATATTATTGTTAGATATGCGAGTTTACTTTTGCATTTGTTACATTTTTTGGTCAGAAATGCTGGTTCATTGCTTAGTTTTTCAATCGGCCCGGTAAACGGAAAATTTTTGTTTAAATCGTTTTAAGGCTTTTGTTGTTGTAGATATATCATATACCACTTGAAAATCAGAAAAAAATTCGTTTGACTATGTAGTATCACCTTCCGTTTCCATGGAAACGAATTCAAAATGGCCGACAAACAACATATTTTGAAAGAAGAAAACTTCAAAAATGTAAAACGTATTGTAATTGTGTTTTGCATACACATTTTTTGCTATTGCTTTCTTGAGTTTTACAGATTTTTGTTTAAGACATTGTACAGTTTTCTGATTTTTGTGAATTTTCCTTGGGAAATCCTGGATTTTTGTGACAAATTTGGCTGGGTAGAAAGTTTCAAATTGCTGTAACTTCAAAGTTTATCAGGATAAATACAAATTCTTTTCTGTCGAGGATAATGGAATAAGGACTCATGTGCTTTTTTCCATCCAGTCCCCGTGTGTACGCAGCTTTTTTAAATATTGTCATCTGTTCCCACCGACACACTATGTCCTACTCTTACGAAAAGCAAAACAGGATTTGACGTGCGCGCAAGATGTTCTTCCTCGGGGCCTCGGTTTAAAGTCTCATCCAAAGGACTTTTGGGGAGTCAGCACTGATGTTAACTCCAGGAGAAAAATCCCCTTGAGAAGACAATAATAGTTGCTATCTTAGTGTCCCACAAAGAAGACAAAATAAATACTTGTCTCTATCTATGATTTCTGAACAATTTACAAAAAAAAAACCTCTCAAAATGACTTTCAGTACACTTTGACTGCATTGATTGTGTCAGATTTGAGTTGACGTCATAAGAATTTCTTTTATCGGTAGTGAAGTATCGGGGACGGGATAGCTCAGTGTTCAGAGCGCTCGCTTTCTCCCAGTCAAGTTAAGCAGCATCGAGCGTGGTTACCAGTTGGATGGGTGACCGTTTGTATGCCTTGGCTACAGTACAGTTCACCCAGCTGTCAATGAGTACCTGCCCTCTTTAGGATCAGGGAAGGTAAAGCAGCGAGGGAGAGGATATGAGCGCCACCCTCAATATGCTGGCCCCTAGAGAAGCTGAGGTCTCTGATGCCTTGCTCCCCTACGACCACACAGGTTATGGGACACCTTTACCTTTAAAAAGTAGTACCGCTGTCCCAGTGGTCATGTAAACTTAGTTTCTATATAAAATTTATAATTTGGCGTGTGTGGGTTTTTTTCTTCCTTCTTGTCGTCTTTCTTTTATCACTTGTAGAAGAAAAAAAATTTTCAGTTAGAAATTCGTTTTGGGTTGGGGTTTTTTACTCATCGTCTTTCTTTATAGTTCTTCTCGAAAATGTCATGTCTAGTTTGAAATTTCTTTTTTTCCTATTAGTCATCTTTCTTTTATTATTTGTAGATAGAATTTTTAGTCTAATCTT
>CM060324.1:4309050-4311550 GCA_030674155.1 Stramonita haemastoma
GTGTGTCGGTGGGAACATATGGCAACATTTACAAAATGGCTTACACACAGGGAATGGATGTTAAAAAAAATTAAGCACATGAGTTCCTATTCCATTATCTTCGATATAAAAGAATAAATAAACAAGTAGATAAATAAATAGATAAATAAGCAGGATTGGATCAGAACAAGATATTAAAAATCAAACAGATATTCTCCCTTCTTTCGCAGTTGTTCTCCATTACTTCATTGCCTGTCATGTCCTTGGAATTTTAGCGAGAGAAATGATGGCTTGGTTTCGTGTTCTTCTTTCTGTCAGTTCGGGACACACATGTATTTCCTTGATTTTGCTTTTGTTCATTATGATCGAATTCACGGCTGTCTGTGCCTACTTCATTTATTGCCCAAGAAAACTTACTTCTCCTTCTTCTTTATGAGAGAACACACACACAGTCCAGAACCACTTTAGATACTAAAATAGACAAATGTGAAGAAGAAAAATATAACAAGTAGAAATAAATATGCCTGACTGTTTGGCGCTTTGGCTTTAGTACAGTTCCCCCAGTTCCCCAGCTGTAAATGGGTACCTGCCCTCTTTAGGGTCAGGGAAGGTGAAGCAGCGAGGGAGAGGAGATGGGCGCCGCCCTCACTATGCTGGCCCCTAGAGAAGCTGAGATCTCGGACGCCTCGCTCCCCCACGACCACAAAGATTATGGGATACCTTTACCTTTACCTTACCTTTAAAAATGAATACGCTTGAAAAAAAAGTAACATGTCAACAAATGAATAAACAAATAAAACGCATGTTCTTCCAATTCCTAGCTCTCACATATCTTTTTTTCAAACAACTTTAAAGGAATGTCAATAAATCAGCAAATTGCAAAAACAATCCAAAAAAACTTTTTTTAAACCACAACCTTTGCCCTTTTAATTCCTGGCCCTCACAGTGCATAAAGAAGCGGCAATAAATGAATAAAAAAAATAATAAAACCACAACTTTTCCCCCAACCAATTCCTGGAGCATGTCTTTCCCATGCACAATATGAAAAGGAACGGCAATAATTAATACATGGCAAAAGCAAACAAAAAAATCACAACCTTTCCCCTTTCCAAATTCCTGGCTCTCACGGGTCCTCACACACAACATAAAAAATGGCAATAAATGTATAAATAAACAAATGAAACCCCACAACCTTCCCCTTTCCAAATTCCTGGCGCTCACGCGTGTTTCTCACGACATAAAAGAAAGGGCAATAAATGAATAAACAAACAAAAATAAAACCCCACAACCTTGGGGATTAATTCCTGGTTCTCACACGTCTTTGTCACACACGACGTAAAAGAAACCATAATAAATGAATAAACAAACAAATAAAACCCCACAGCCTTCCCCCTTTCCAATTCCTGGTCCTCACATCTTTCTCACACACAGTGCATAAAAAACGGCAATAAATGTATAAACAAAATACAACCTTTCCCCTTCCAATTAATTCCTGGCTCTGACAAGTTCTTCTCACACACAACATTAAAGAAAAAGTGATGAATGTATAAACAAACAAATAGAACCTCCAACCTTTCCCCCCTCCAATTCCTGGCTCTCACACGTCTTTCTCACACACGACATAAAAGAAAGGCAAAAAATGGATAAAGAAATAAATTTTTAAAATCGCAACCTTTCCCCTTTCAATTCCTGGCTCTCACAAGTCCTTCTCACACACGACACATATAAAAGAAACGGCAATAAATGAATAAACAAACACAAATAGCCCCCCCACAACCTTTTCCCCCTCAAACTCCTGGCCCTCACACGTCTTTCTCACACACCACATTGAAGGAGCGGGCACAGTCAAAGTCCAGGAGCTTTTTGTCAGCCCTCCACATGTCCACACAGCTGTGACTGGGGTAGTCGTCAGTCTCAGAGGGGTCCCACAGGGGACTGTTGGCCGGCAGAGGAGTGCCGTCCGTCCACTGGAACTGACCGTCCACGGCCAGGTCGTCTGCCCCCAGCCACACAGAAAACAGCCCTGCAGAGAGAGAAAAATGAAGAATAAACCATTTCAAATGTCAGTGAAAGAGTGTGAAGAGAGGGGAGAGGAGAGTGGTGGGAAGGATGGGGGAGGGAGGGGAAGTGGTGGGAAAGAGAGGGTAGAGGAGAATGTTGGGTAGGGTGGGCTAGGGTAGAGTAGAGTAGGTAGGTAGGTAGGTAGGTAGGTAGGTAGGTACGCACATACGTACGTACGTGCGTGCGTGCGTGCGTGCGTGCGTACCAGACAGACAGACAGACGAACGGACGGACAGACAGACAAACAGACAGATAGACAGACAGTTAGATAGAGGGACAGACATACAGGTAAGATGGATAGCTATTCCAAGCATAAAATGCTACGAGCCTAAAAGCATGCATTACATTGTTGTTTTTTAAACAGTCCTAGAATAAAAGTTGAACGTTTCACATGTAGAAAATTTTCGCTTCCATCACACAAGCAATATAACACAATACAAACTCCATATAGATTTTTTTT
>CM060324.1:4314707-4317207 GCA_030674155.1 Stramonita haemastoma
ATTATTATTATTATTATTATTATTATTGTTGTTGTTGTTATTATTATAAATGGATTTTTGTAGCGCTATATCTTGCAGAAACAAATCAAATATGTGTGTTTGTCAGTCTGTCCCTCTGTGTCTGTCTGTTTTGTTCGCATCCACGCATGTATGTGTACGTGCTGGCATGCCTGAATGCACACATGCATATTTGTATCAGTGCATCCCGTATGCACATGTACGTCTTTTGAACGAGAGGGTTTAACAAATCAATTGCCTTGACTGACAATTCACGTCACAAGTTGGCAACAAAAAACACCTGTCTGAATGGAGATTGACAATGATATTCCTTCCACTTTCTCTGACAGGTGTGGCGGTGACTTTTCACCGATCAATGGATCGATGCAGACTTGTGAAATGTGAAGAGAGATAAAGGGTGACAGACTGTCTGGTGATCTTACGTATGGATGTCAGTCAATCCATTATGACAGCAACCAACAAGAAAGAAAAGAAGTATAAAGGATTTGTGTGGTTGGAATCTTCTTCGTCGAACGCTCAAACAGCAACTGTTGTTGTGTGTTTTGTCGTATGAGTGAAAGTCTTTGGTGCACTCTCTGTGTATGTGTCTGTCAGCCTGTCTGTCTGTCTGTCTGTCTGTCTGTCTGTCTGTCTGTCTGTCTGTCTGTCTGTCTGTCTGTCTCTCTCTCTCTCTCTCTCTCCTCTCTCTCTCTCTCTCTCTCTCTCTCTCTTCTCTCTCTCCTTCTCTCTCTCTCTCATCTCTCTCTCTCCTCTCTCTCTCTCTCTCTCTCATCTCTCTCTCTCTCTCTCTCTCTCTCCTCTCTCATCTCTCTCTCTCTTCTCTCTCTCTCTCCTCTCTCTCTCTCTCTCTCTCTCTCTCTCTCTCTCTCTCTTCTCTCTCTCTCTCTCTCTCTCTCTCTCAGAACATCTTGCACACACATGAAAACCTGTTCCGCTTTTTGAAAGAGTAGCCGTCGAATGCCGGTTGGAACGGATGACAAAATGTACAAATCGCATACACACTGGATGTAAAAAGGCATCAGAGACCTCAGCTTCTCTAGGGGCCAGCATATTGAGGGCGGCACTCATCTCCTCTCCCTCGCTGCTTTACCTTCCCTGACTATAAAGAGGGCAGGTACCCATTACAGCTGGGTGAACTGGGGGACTTACTGAAGCCAAAGCGCGCAAACGGTCACCCATCCAACTGGTAACCACGCCCGATGCTGCTTAACATTGACTGGGGGAAAGGGCTCTGAACACTTAATTATTCCGTCCCCCGTTAAAATTACTGTCAACTTATTTGGACCTTTTTCACATAGCACAACTGGCCTAGGCCAAAAAATTGTGTCAGTTATTGATGTCAGCTTATTGCCAAGGCCTACACTAAAATGTTGTGATGTTGTAAAATGTTGTGTTGAGATTGCCTTCAGCCATGACAAGCTCTTAACAGAACAACCTGCACTCTCCTTCAAAGGAGAATAAATCCTCTGAAGTCAGAGTATGGCTGCCTATATGGCGAGGTACTTGAAAATAGTCATACACGCAAACTTCTCATTCAGTGTGCAATTTCAATCTCACAGTGATTCCCAGGTGGGATTAGTGAGTCAGAGTACACATTCTGGGTGACCCCCCAGAGTGTTAAGCTGGGGAACAACAACAACAACAACATAGCACAACTATGGGCTCAGAAATTTTCAAACAGTTGCCCCTCCAATACTGATTTTTTTTTTTTCATTTTCTTTCCTGATTTTTTTATCTATCCTATTTGAAATGTGTGTAAACTTTTTCCAGGCTTTCAAAACCACTTATTCACTGATTTGATGAAGATGTTGTTTTTTGTTGTCGAGTTTGTATTTGTAGTGTAAATGTTCAAACATTTGCCGTCTGTTGAACATACTGTTAGTTTTATTGATTTTCGTCTTTGTGGCTTGATGCTGTATACTGTCTTGGACATGTTTCAATATTTGCCATCCATTACTAATGCTTTTAAATAATTCGGTCTTTTGAGTATGTGGCAGGCTATTTGCCCCGCAAATGTTTCAATATTTGCCCGCCATTCAATTGCTGTTAAGTGATTTAGTTAGTTCTTTTCATCGTGTGGTGATTATTCCGCCTTGGAAATGTTTGGTTGAGAGAATGTTCAGTCCTGTTGAAATCAGGGCCTGTGTGACGTCACCAGTAACGTCCACATTTTGTTTTTAACCAGAGAAATTGTATGCATTAACCCCTTCCACAGAAAAAAGGTTGTTTAAATGAATTCTATATTTTTACCTAGGAAGAGGGCAACTTTGTTTTACCGTGGACAGGTGCAGATATTGCCCGTGATGTCACAATCGATCCTGACTTTAGGGGGTGTTGAACATATGTCGATTGAAAAACTTGATATTTGTTGAACATGCTGTCAACTGACTTCTCTCTTCTGTTACTGTTCTGTCTGTCTGTCTGTCTGTCTGTCTGTCTGTCTGTCTGTCTGTCTGTCTGTCTATTTGCCTCCCTCTGTCTT
>CM060324.1:4324707-4327207 GCA_030674155.1 Stramonita haemastoma
ATATATATATATATATGTGTGTGTGTGTGTGTGTGTGTGTGTGTGTGTGTGTGTGCATATTATATATACATTTATATATATATATATATATATATATATAAGACAGACAGACAGACAGACAGACAGACAGACAGACAGACAGACAGACAGACAGACAGAGAGATTTCCTTCCTATTTTCAGAGATAGCACTAAGGGCTTTACGTAACAAATGCAAAATAACTACAACCATCTCCAATACGAACACTAATGACAAACATTTTGCAGTAAACATCAAAAATACCTACAACCATCTCCAATACAACCACTAATAACAAACATTTTGCATTTAACACATGTAAAAACACCTACAACCATCTCCAATACAACCACTAATGACAGAAATTTAACGAATGTAAAAATGCCTACAAATATCTCCCATACAAACACTAATTACAAACATTTTGCATTTAACAAATTTAGTTTAAAATACCTTTAACTATCTCCAATACCAACACTAATGACAAACATTTTGCAATGAACACATGTAAAAATACCTACAACCATCTCCAATACAAACACTAATGACAGAAATTTAACGAATGTAAAAATGCCTACAAATATCTCCCATACAAACACTAATGACAAACATTTTGCATTTAACAAATTTGGTTTAAAATACCTTTATCTCCAATACCAACACTAATGACAAACATTTTGCAATGAACACATGTAAAAATACCACCATCTCCAATACAAACAATGACAAACATTTTGCAATGATAACATGTAAAAATACCACCATCTCCAATACAAACAATGACAAACATTTTGCAATGAACACATGTAAAAATACCTACAACCATCTCCAATACCAACACTAATGACAAACATTTTGCAATGAACACATGTAAAAATACCTACAACCATCTCCAATACAAACACTAATGACAAATATTTTGCAATGAACACATGTAAAAATACCTACAACTATCTCCAATACAAAAACTAGTAACAAACATTTGGGATATATTCCTCTTTTTCAAAACAGCACTCTGTCACACGCCCCAAACTAACTAGACGGATGTAAAACCTTTGAATTTTTTTTTTAAATTTCAGTACCAAACTAAATTCTCATATTCTGTATATATACATACACGGGCACGTGTGTGCACCACACACACACACACACACACACACACACACACACACACACACACACACACACACACACACACACACACACACACACACTGTATTCAACATAACGATGTACACAAAAAATGCATACTTTCAAAACTAATTTTCATAATCAAAACAAGCATTTATAAAAAGCTTTGATAAACACAAACACATACACTCACATACCAGTTCTTAAGCATTTCTATACAATTTGAAAGTTTAAAAAAAAAAAACTCAATCATACATAATTTACGTGTATTTCTATAAAGCTTGGAAGTACAAGAAAAGAAAGAAAAAAAAAGGAAACCTACATAAACACACACAAAGATCGACTCACCACAAAACTGAAGTTATAAAAAAAAACAAAAAAAAAAAACACATAAACACACACATTCACATACTAATTCACAAGAATTTCTATACAACTTGGAAGTAAAAAAAAAATTAAAAAATTAAAAAACCCTCATCATGCATACCAATTTAACAAGCATTTCTATATAACTTTGAAGTAAAATACAACACACACACACACACACACACACACACACACACACACACACACACACACACCAACTCACAATCATCCCTTAATACTTTGAAATTAGGGGGGAAAAAAAACTCAAACATACATTCACATAACTCGCATTCATACACAACTTGGAAGTAAAAAACAAAAAAACCCTCGAATACCCACTTACAGACCAACTCACAAGCATCACTGTAAAAACTTAAAACTTAGTATATAAAAGGAAACACGTAAATATACACACTCATACCAATACACTAGCATTTCTATAAAACGTGAAGGTGAAAAAAAGCAAACAAATATACACATTGACAAACTAGTTCACAAGCAATCCTAAAAAAAAAACTTGGGAGCTAAAAAGTTCCAACAAAACACACACTTGCAAACCAATTTACAAGCATTTCTGTAAATCTTAGAAGTAAAAATGTAAAAAAATAAAAATTAAAAAAAATTAAAAGAAAAAGAAAGAAATATCCTACATAAACACTCACACTCACACACCAATTCTCAACCATTTCTATATAACTGAAAAGTTTTGTTTTTTTTAATCATACATAATTCACAAGGATCTCTATAAAGCTTCGAAGTATTAAAAAAAAAAGAAAGAAAGAAAAGGAAAGAAAAAAAAAGAAAAAAGAAACCCTACATCACAGATCAACTCACAAGCATCCCTACAAAACTGAAGTAAAAAAAAAAAAAAAAAAAAAAAAAAAAAAACCCTCACATAAACACACACGCTCACATACTAGTTCACAAGCATTTGCATATAACTTGGAGGTCAAAAAAATACAAACAAAATAAATTCAAACATACAT